>CANTFK010000983.1:600000-1035567 GCA_947646735.1 Peronospora farinosa
TTCGGGCTGAGTTTAAAGTGATATCTATGTGTCCGTTGCAGATTCCGGGTCACCATGCTGAGAAGCACTACTATTGGTTGCTCCCTGTTTGTGTTCCGTCCCCGAAAGAAGTTGTCTGCTACATGAACAAGCATGTACGTTGGGACGTTTCGATGAATTGGGTTTCAATTATTGTCAACTGACCACGTTGGTGTACTTGAAAGGGTTTTGACGTCACTTCCGGTGCTACGCAGCTGGCTTACGTGCCAAGGTACAATCGTGGGCTCCATTCAGTTCACCTTGTACCTCTGAACTATTGCTAACTTTTTCATCTTGTCGTAGCTCTCTTGGACGTGACCACGATCCTGTACACGCTAAGAATATTATGGCGAGGTCAGTTGCGCACATTGTATGGATCAGAGTTGTAGCAGAAAATTGACAGATACTTCTATAGTTTGGTGTACCTGCCAGTCACGCCTGAAACTCCGGAATGGGCAATCGAGAGGATGACGTGCTGTCTTCGTGACGCTCTTCGATCGTCGAGCAGACTCTAGCGTTGCAAACCCGTTTTTCGTAGTCACCTAGTTTCGGCAAATGATATGACATTCTACTGAACTGGATTGTCGCTTACCGAGTTACTTTCTCATCGCTTCGAGTTGATGCTTGCGTGGCTCGACGACGACCAAATTTGGGTTATGGTTGTATTGAAGGGATTCAAGAATACATATTTGCGACGTAGATGTCAACGAATCTTAGCCAAAGCAACAATATTGCTGAGAGGAAGTGATCTCTTTTTTACTCGTGGTTTCAGCGCTGCCAAAGTCGACCCGCTCTGAAAAGTGCAGTAATCGCCGAAGAACAGTCGCTGCTTCGTTTCTGTTGCTGTTGCCGTCTATTTCTGCGCCGCCAGCCAAAATGTCATTCAAGACCTGGCCAAGACAGGTATACGCCTGAACCTTTAGAGTATATAAGGCTTTCATGACTGTCGGCATCCCAATCGGTTTTTGCCAGAAAAAAGGAAAACTCTCTGGGTATTCAGTCCGATCAGCCTTGAACGAGCTTATAGTAGCCTCCAAAAATATTGACATCCCTGTAATTTGTGTCGCCAAGCTTTCGTAGTTAAGCATTGACACGTGTTTGCACGATACGTTTTTATGATAATAGTTTTCAGGTGTGAAGTGCCCTAGACCAAATCTCCTGAAGAAAATTAAGTCATGCTACTTGATACTGTAGAGTACGCGCACGCTATCTCGGTAAACGCGTCTACTAAGCTTACTTTATGTGAGATTGATACTGAAAGAGAGATATCCAATCTAAGTTCTCATAAATACAAAACATACGATGGTCTATGTAACAGGGTATCTAGTTACACGTAAACATCAAGTATTATATTGAATGAGAGAGGGCTCAGATTGTCTATTTACAGGGAGTTAAAACTATGTGCAAGATCTCTGGTTAAGTGGTTGCCTCGGTCTTCTACCATGACGCGATTGTCCCCCTCCTCGCTTTCCCATTCTGCTGGCTCGATACATCGGACGTCACGGGGGGGGGGGCACTCTTCTCCAGACACGTAAGTCGTTCCGTTGACCAAGTCCGGGGTTAGTTTCTATCTGTGCACAGTCTTGACCGATGGCTGGGCTGCTCGCGCACTCGGAGCATCTGTTTTCAGGGGACAGTGGATGCTTTGAAGGGAGTCTTGTACCACCATAGAGTCCCAACGGCTGGCCTCTTCCGCGAGGTCGACTTGCTCTGCTTTTCCCATCAACCCCGGGTTACAATCGTTTTCAGACTTGCCTAGACGTACCACTGGACGAAAAGTGTCTGGCCTGCTGCTTACTATACATAACAAAACGAACCGGTACTGGATCTCAACGGGGTCGTCACGGCTCTCGAAGCAGTTCTCTTCGTGAAACCGGCAATCGCGCTCAGCGAACGGGTCGACTGCTTGGGCTAGATCGTGAAGGGTAGAAACTAACGTGGTGCTAGATACCTCAACGCTTTGTCGACGGCATAATACCCAGGGATATTCTGCGGACCGCTACCCTTGCGGGTCACACGCTACGCTGCCTCCCAGAGCGCGCGCAGCGAGGAGAAGGCCTCCCCCCTTTTGCCTTGGCCCCTCTTTGGGGAGGGGGGGGTTCCTATCCAAGGAAAAGGGGACCAGTACACTGGCTCTCGAAGGTCTCCGTCTCTGTCCGTTGTTGCCCGAAGGCGCAAATTGGGAAGTCAGGGTGGATCACGTTTGTGTATCGCAACCAAGTGACAGGCCAAAAGTAATCATGTAAAATTTTAGACCTTACATTAAATATCATACCTCACTTCCCAATTTGCGCCTTCGGGCAACAACGGACAGAGACGGAGACCTTCGAGAGCCAGTGTACTGGTCCCCTTTTCCTTGGATGGGAACCCCCCCTCCCCAAAGAGGGGCCAAGGCAAAAGGGGGGAGGCCTTCTCCTCGCTGCGCGCGCTCTGGGAGGCAGCGTAGCGTGTGACCCGCAAGGGTAGCGGTCCGCAGAATATCCCTGGGTATTATGCCGTCGACAAAGCGTTGAGGTATCTAGCACCACGTTAGTTTCTACCCTTCACGATCTAGCCCAAGCAGTCGACCCGTTCGCTGAGCGCGATTGCCGGTTTCACGAAGAGAACTGCTTCGAGAGCCGTGACGACCCCGTTGAGATCCAGTACCGGTTCGTTTTGTTATGTATAGTAAGCAGCAGGCCCAACACTTTTCGTCCAGTGGTGCGTCTAGGCGATCTTGCACATAGTTTTAACTCCCTGTAAATAGGCATTCCGAGCCCTCTCTCTCTCACAAACGTGATCCACCCTTGTAAATGTGATATCCATTGATGGATTCACATGGGAAGGGATGACGCTAGTTGAAGCTAGGCATCGCGACGTCCCAAGAGGAAGTTATCCGCAAGCTTAAATCTACATTTAAGCTCATGCATCTAAATACGCTTCTAAAGAGTCGCGTATCCGATCTATATACATATATAGCCAATCAGTAGTTAAGTTTTATATTTAATTCTAATTCTTTAAATATAACTCAGTCTTGAATTTACTACACACTGTCTACTGCGCACAAGAAGCTGAGTAAGCTTCTGCGTGACGTAAGTAGGACACTTGTTAGTTGTTCGCTGCTCTTTCGCTTGAGCGAGAGGCAATTGGTAGTACGACTGCTTCAGCAGTCGACCAACCACACAACCACCCTCGCACGCGAAGGTAAAACGATCTAACCGCTTCCTCGCTTGTGCTGAAGGTGTGCGCTAAGAAGTACGAGGCAACTTTGTAGAAGTGCCCGTGTACACTTGGTAGCACTAGTAGTCCTTCCCACGACCCGTCTCTCTGAGCGTACGTGTGGATACGGATGTTCCTCAATATGGACTGGAGCGAATCCCCTCACCTCTTCCAACATCATTGGGAGTTGGCAGAGCATATGGCGCAGGGACTTGGTGAACAAGCCCTGGTCAAGCTCTTGCATTGTCCTCCTGAGCAATATGTCGCTCAGTTTGAGCAATTTGAGGCGTTTGGGCTCGGACAGCGTAGAAACGCGTCCGAGGTAAACAGCCAAGCCACCGCTGAGTCCATCACTAAGACTCAGGATGAGCTTTTGCGTGAGCAGGCACGTAATGAGGCGCTCAACAGGACTGTTGAGACGCTCTCTGCCCGGCCTGCTCAACCGAGGCCCATTCGGATGGGCCCTCCGAAGTTCGATGGAAGTAGCCCTCACACGATTGTTCACTGGATATTAGCAGTGGAGCAATGTGGAGTGGCGCAGCTCATCGAAGACGACACCAGAATGGTGTCGTATGCTATGTCCAGCTTGCGTGGCAAAGCGTCAGAGTGGGCATATTTTTCTGCGCTGATAGCAAATGCTGATGCATTTCCATCATGGGCGATCTTTAAAACAAAGATTCGCGCCATTTATCATCCGCCTAACAACGAAGTGTTACTTCAGGTGCGCTTCTTTGGAGCACGACAGGCGAAACGCTCTCTGCAAGAATTTGTGCAGGAGATGCGTTCGTTGTCGGCGTCCATTAATGTGGGTTCGATACCGGAACACATTAAGGTGTCTACGTTCATAAATGGACTTTGGCACGGCCCATCACTTCAGGCCCTATTAGAAAGGTGCCAGCGACTATGTAAGAGGCAATTGACATTGCCTTGGTTGAGGAGCAATCCGCAAACAGCGCCTCGACAACACCTTATTATAAGCCGTCAGCCGAGAGGTCGGATGCCACTCCAATGGAGTTAGGCAATGCAATGCTACAAGTGCGGCAAGTGCGGCCATATGATGGCTCGCTGCTATGCCAAACTTGCTGTTGGGGCCAAGGCATCCAGCAAAACGTCCTCAACCCGAAGGGGGGGTCGAAGAACCTGCAAGTCGCACGGGTTCAGATTCGACACCCGATAAGTCGGGAAATACGGGAGCGCAGTAGGGGCGGGATGCCCTACTGTCGCGAACTCTGAAGCTACCCCTAAGTTCAGAGTGATCGAACAAATGGGTAGCATAGTCCCTGAGGTACCAAAAGTTCGGACTTCAACCATTTTGGTCTGTAGTGCTCGGGTACGAGGCTATGACCAAGTGATGTCCCTTCTCGTGGATTCGGGTGCATTACAAAACTTTGTGAAACTCGCGGCTCTGGATAAGAGTCCGGCAAGTTATGAGTCGCTTTGCCAGGATGTAAAGAGAGAAGAGGCGATCGTTCATTTAGCGAACGGCGCGCTCGTAATATCGGAGGGAGTTCAAGTTGAACTCGCCTTCAGCTTCAGTGACTTCTCTTGTAAAGAGAAGTTCACAGTGCTAGGTATGGAGAATCCGTATGACCTCATCCTTGGCATGCCTTGGTTGGATAAACACCAACCATGGATCGACTGGCGTACACGCACAGTCGCTAACTCTACGCAGGACACCGGAAAGAATGTGCTTTTGCGAGAGATTGACGGTGTGTCCAACACAGTCGAGGTTGCGATGACGGTATGTCAATCGGCACCAGGTACTACCCAGCTCGTGGAGCCTGGAGTAGTTGAAAGTGTCCTGACAGGAAGGCAGGTTATACAAATTCCTACCCATCTCGAGGAGACTGGTGTAGTGAATGGGACGATGACAGGTAGCCATACGTCCAAAGTGGTCCTTCACAGAGCCGAGAGCTTGTAGCAGTTTGATGGTGGGCTGACAGAAAGTCAAGCGCCACAAGAACCGGCGCAGAGACATAAGCCTAGTGCGGTTGGAAGGAGTGCGTTGGCTAATACAGCAACGACACCTTCTTCCAGGTCAAAAGTCGTGGCGACTCGAAGAACGAGCACCAGACGTATTAAGACGATCAAAGGCACGTACATACGAGTGATCCTTGGATCAGTCTCGTTCCAAGAGGACGGACCTACGAACGAGTTGTTCGAGGTCGTCGAAGACAAGATGCCGGAGGCATCCTCAGTTGAGGTGCTCCAACTTGTCTTTGCATCTGCCGAGGAGATAGTAAATCTCTCGGAGATGACGTGGGATCTGTTCCTGTCTGAACAAGGAAGGAAAGATCCACGAGATAGTCGCACTAGTTCCAAAAGAGAACGTGGTGAACTGTTGCTCGTCGTCCACAATGGACGAGAGCGTCTTGGAGACCGACAGAAGAAACGGTTCGCTGCTCAAGGCTGGGATGCCTTAAAGGGCAGCCCGTTTTATGATGTTCTGGCTCGGCACTTCTGCTGGAAACACATCACGGTGTGGAAACACCGTGATGTGTTTCCAGCAGAAGTGCCGAGCCGCCTACCGGCCGATAGGGGCATCAGGCACGAGATTGACCTGGATCCTGGCACCAAGTATTGTGTAAACAGGCAATGGCCATTGCCGAAGAAACAAGTCGATTACACCGATGAGCTCTTCGACAAGCGAGCCAAGGCGGGACATGTACGCGAGAGCAAGTCGCCTCACTGCAGCCCGACCTTCTGTGTGCGTAAAGCAGCAGGTGGATGTCGCGTGGTTCATGCTTATAATAAGCTGAACACGGCCACCATTCCTGCTCAAACGTCGATCCCGCAGAAAGATGTTTTGTTGAACTCCATGGTAAAGTCAACTATCTTTTCCTCGTTGGATCTAAAGGATGGCTACTATCAAGTTCTCATGAGAGATACTGATGTAGCCAAAACGGCAGTAAGCACCCCAAGCGGTATGCTGCGGGAGTGGCTTGTGATGCCACAAGGGTTGAAAAATGCTCCGGCAACATTCAACCGAGTGGTGGCTCACGTAATGCGTCAGCACCGTGCCTACGCGTCCCATTACTTTGACTATGTATTCGTGCATAGTAGGGCGGAGAACGGTCCGAGCGCAATAGAGTCTCACAAGAGTCGGTTAGACGATGTGCTGCAGACTGTGGGTGACGCCCAATTATACGTAAACTTGAAAAAGTGCGTAATAGGGGTCCCCGAGATACCTGTGCTGGGCTGCATCGTAGGTACACATGGTGTACGAGCAGACCCAGAAAAGGTTAAGGCTATCAAGGAATGACCAGTTCCACGACACGTGAAGGATCTGCGCCAATTCCTTGGGATCGCTAATTACTTGCATAAGTACAGCAAGAATTATGCGGAGCGGAATAAGCCATTGTCTGACCTTTTGAAAAAGGATACAGAATGAACTTGGTATAAGGAGCAAGTAGATGCGTTCACATAAGTGAATCAATCTCTTGTAGAGGCACCGGTCTTGGCATTGCCAGACGCGGATAAGCTTTTTAGCGTCGTCTGCGATGCAAGCAATTTTTCAATCGGCAGCGCGCTCATGCAGAAGGATGACAACGGCGTTGACCGTGTCATATCGTATCAGTCTCGGCTTTTGAAAGCCGCCGAGCTGAATTACCCTGTTCATGACAAGGAGCTACTTTCAATTAAGCATGCCCTTGTAAAGTTTCGTGTGCACCTCTTGGGCACCGAACCTTTTGTGGTTTATACGGATGTGGAGAAGTGCTAGAGAAATGGGGGGCCCTTCGTAGTTATTATAACAACTGGCGGGAAAGATCTCGGTCACTCTCTTGAATGAGTGACAGGGAGTGACCAGGGTCCCGAACTGGTCCAAGGTCCCGAGTTCGGAGAAGATACTAGGATGCCCTACACTACAGACCAAAGGACCAGTGCTGCTAGGACAGCTTAAGTTGACCCCAGGTAACAGGTGGGTCCCAGACAACAGGTGGACCCAGGTGACCGGTGGACCCCAGGCAACAGGTTGACCCAGACAACAGGTGGACCCAGGTGACAGGTGGACCCCAGGTAGCATGTGGACTCCAGGCAACATGCGGACCCCAGGTAACAGGGGCCCAGGGGTACCAGGATACTAGGGCCCAGGGGCCTAGGGGTGCCAGGGTACGGGGCCTAGGGGTACCAGGGTGCCGGGGCCCAGGGGCCTAAGGGTACCAGGATACTAGGGCCCAGGGACCTAAGGGTACCAGGGTACCGGGGCCTAGGGGTACCAGGGTGCCGGGGCCCAGGGGCCTAAGGGTACCAGGGTACTAAGGCCCAAGGGCCTAAGGGTACCAGGGTACCAGGGTACCGGGGCCCAGGGGTACCGGAATACCGGGGTACCGGGGCCCTGGGGTACAGGGGCCCAGGGGTACCGGGGCCTAGGGGTACCAGGGTGCCGGGGCCCAGGGTACCGAGGCCCAGGGGTACCAGGGCCCAATGTCCGAGGGTGCAGAACCGGTACAAAGAATATCGAAGATTACAGAAAGTACAGGGTACCAAGGAGCCAGTCCTTCCTCCAAGAGTCGGCACGTGACACTTTCCAGATCAAAGGGTTAGGGTTAGGCAAGAAAAGCATACAGAGAATAAGATAAATAAACACACTCGAATTTGCATTACACGTGGCAGCTTTAAGCGCCCCTCCTAAGCTTCTCCGTCGCTACACCTCTTCCGGGCGGGATACCCTTTGGCCCCCCGACGTCCAGCAGGTGTTAGACGGCTCAAGCAACGCAAGTTGAACCTCAGGATAGTTGGCCTGAGGTGTCAAGTAAGTGTCAACACTCTACGACCCGCTACAGGAAGCGGTTTCCCTACGGGGAAGAACACAAAGGGGTCCAAGGACCAAAAACAGTCAGCCACCAAAGGGGTACATAGTACCAGGTGCATCGCTCTCGACTAAGTCGATTGAGCCCAAGAAACCCGGTCCCAAGTGAAGTATATCCACTCGGGGACCACCAAGTCCAAGTCTTATACAAAGACCAAGTTTAAGTCTTCTACGTCAACCGAGGAGCAAGACCAGCCAAGCCGACGGGTACACAAGGTGAGACCCAAGGCCAATACGACACGGTATCGGGGTACCCCCTCCGTAAGTCGGCAGTCCGGCGCTGTGTGTGTTTGTGGATCTCCTACGTTGTTTGAGAATCCACTCCACCACAATGGTGCGCGTGCCCGTATCTTCGGGAGACGCGGGATTTCACCGTGAGTCCCACGAAGAAGAAAAGACATCGGTCAAGATAGACCAAGGGACAACCAAGACACTGGAAACCGGATCGCCAGTGATCAAGAAGGAAGAAGGATCGGAGGACCTGCAGAGCCCGGGGAGGAGCTCTGCTATTGAGGTCAAGGTGGAATATGAAGAAAAACCACCAAATCCTCCCCCTTATGTCTTCGTTGAAAAAAACAATATGGGCCATAATCAATATTATGGTCCAGGGGTCCCAAGTTTGACAGCGAAAGCTAAAAAACAAGGGACCCCGAAACAAGTCTCCCAACCTACCACTCAAGAGCCAAAGGTGCCCAAGAACAAGCAGCAAAAGAAGCAGAAGCATACCAAGTTGAAGGCACCGAGAGGCGGAGACACGACGGACGAGTCGGGAGAGAGCCAAGGCGCGGCCAGTAAGGACTGGACAGAAGAAGATTTGGAAGAAGCCTATCATCGGAATAAATTGAAGAAGTTTCTTCGAAAGGACCCGGTGATGAAGGCGCTCAAGGTCAAGCTTCTGGACCAGGTCCACGGTCCGATAACGGCTCTTCCCACCACGACCACAGACCTGGAGGTCCTCAAGGCCGTAATGAATCTACTACATGAAGCTGGGATGGCTGCTGGGAACTTTACTGCTGAGACCCTCTTCGATTTCGGGTTCGAGACCTTGAAGAAGACCTTAGTGACCCTGCATGGTCACCTCAAGACGTTAGTGGGGGAGTTCCCCCCAAAGGAAGTACCCCGTCAAGATGGAGGAGTAGTGGATCCTGGTGTGGGCTCTCCTGCTGGGTCACTCGGTGAATCGTCACCAAGGTCTCAATATGAATCGGCCACCTCATCTATGATGTCGGCCCTTATGGATACGGTGGACCGAATGCAACTGGGTCCAGCTGGTGCAGCGTTGTTGGAAGCACGAATTCGTGAAGCTGGTCATATGGACACAGCAACCCCATGGGTCCAGCGCCAAGCACAGGAGGAGACGGAAGCCCGGTGCAAAGTGGAGCCAAGGTTGATGGGGACAAAAACAGACCAGGAAACAAAGGCTGAGTCAGTTTCCCCTAGCGCGCTCCAGTCGTACTTTGATAAGGCGATGACCAAGTTCCTTGAAGAGCAAGGCTCCACAAAAGTTGCAGTGGACAGGGGACACACCACGAGGGGTCAAGGGCCAGTTCACCCCAGGTCCTCCCAGCAGATTGAGCGCCTAGGACCACTAGGCAATATCCCTGATGTGGACATGGAATCTGTGGGGTCAACCCATGATGAATACGACCCAGATGACTTGGCGTTCCCGATGACCTCAGCGCGAGCGACTGTGGCCACGGATACGGCAGGAGGACCCCCTACTGTTGTTCCACACATTAGGGTATCGGCCTCGTCGGATCTGAAGGAATTTAGCGGAAGGGACCACGATGAAGATCGTGCCAGAAGCTGGAGCACTAAGGTAAAGACGGCTTTCCTCCGAGACCAGGCACCAGACAGCGAGAAGTGCCTCATCTTTGGGCCCCTGCTCACAGGTCCAGCTCAGAATTGGTATCGACAGCTGGGTCGAACAGTGCGCGTTGATTGGAAACTGCTGCTGCGAGAGTTCCAAGCACAATTTTGCGGCTTGGGGGTGTCGGTGGCCCGACAATATTATCACGCTAGAAAGAGGACCGACGAGTCACCCTTGGAATATCTGTACCGTTTGAACGTGGCAGGACTCAGGGCCAAGCTAGATATTAAGGGTGGACCCCCCAGTGTAAAGCGTGAACACGTGGACCATTACGTGGAAACCTTGGATGATCGAGAATTAGCGGACCAGCTTACATTGCTCAGACTTTCTGATGCAGACGACCTGGAGGAAGTCCTGCTGGCTCGTCAGAGAGCGAAGACGCGTCAAGGAAGGGTCTTGTTCGGTTCCAGCAAGTTTCGCCAGAAGGCCCCAACCACTCCAGACCACACCAAGAGTCAGCTGAGGAGACCCGTCCAAGTCATCCGAGCCACTTCTGAAAGTGAAAATGACCAAGGGTCCAGCTCCAGTGGGTCTGAGGGAGAAGGTGACCTCAGAAGAATTTATGCGGCGGCGAGTAAACCTTACACTGGTAGGGCGAGGAACGCAGATGACCCCCGGGACCATCAGGACCCAGAGCCAGACCGAGGTAGACGCATGGCAGAGGGAACTGGACAAAAGGTGGTTCCAGGGTCACCCGTACCCATTGTGGATCTAGGAAGCATGTGGATCTGGACTGTTGGAAGCGACTCGTTTGCGAGTGTTGTGGAAAGAAGGGTCACCCAGCTGACCACTGCCTGTTTGTGTGTCGCGGTTGTGGCAAGGTTCATGACGTCGGCAAGTGCCCGATGGAAGAGTTCTACAATCTGATTCGCCAGTGGTACAACCCGAACAAACACGCGGGGCAGCTACCCGAGGCGGCGGAGAAGATGTTAAATTAGAACGCTCGCCAGGTTTGAATCTGGTACGAGCCGAGCGTTCTAATTGTTGCATTTATGCATTTGTGGAGAAACACCCCGTGGAGAAGGTCAATAAGTTGGATGAATTGATTGGAAATACATCGGGCTTTTGCATTAATTCTGTTGCTGCTGTGGCCAATGCATGTATACCTCACGTTTATTCCCGAGGGGAGACTATGATGACATTGGATTTATTGCCGGGAGAGTCAAGAGGATACTGGAAACACCATGCCCCAGGAAAGTGGTTTAAGCAAGCCAAGGCCTCTGGGAAAGTTAACAATATTCGTGCGAATCTACTGTTTGATTCTGGTGCCGAGATATCTATTTTGGATATCGCCTTTGCTCGTAAGGCAGGCTGCCAGATTAACACAAGCGAGAAACAAGAGTGTGTGGGCATTGGAGAAGCAGTTTAAACCACGGAAGGGCGAACGAAGATCAAGATAACGTTGAATGGTGTATTAGTATACTTCTTCAATGTGTGGGTCGGGTCCATGGCCGGCCAGGATGTGCTACTAGGAATGGACTTTATGGTGCCAGCTGGAATTCGTTTGGACATGGCGGACGGAACTATTTGCTTGCCAGACGAAGTTCGAATCCAGCTGACAGGTCGCAAGACCTTGTATAGTGGCCATATATCTGAGGTAAATTTGGGCCAGTACGTGAATTTACCGGCGACAAAATATGTCGAGGTTCCGCTGAAGAAGGTTACGTCGGACCAGTGGAAATTATGGATGACCCGGGGAGACAGATGGGTGACTACGATGATCCAAGGACATGGACATCGTCAATTCTTGAGGGCCACCAATGTGAGTGACAAGGACCTGATCCTACACGAGGATACTAAGCTGGGCATTTGGCTGACTAAGGACCGGGTTCCCCGGGCCCAAGGATTCGTGTCAGTTGGTTCTAGAAGGTACGCTGAATGGAAAAATCTAGCCTACCAAGCAACCACCGACGAGGAGGATGCAGAAACCACTCATGAAGAAGTATACCAAGGTCCGATGGTCGAGAAACCTCAGTACGTGACTCCACATAAAATGTTGCTACGGACGGGGACACAAGTGCCAGTGGTTAACGCGGTGCACGAGTCTGTTATGAGGGACCCTGAGTCATTGCCATTAGATCAGGAATCTGGAGGGGAGGCCGACGATAGAGGTCAACCATCTAGAGCTAGCGTGGGCAACGAAGTATCATCGAAGGATAGGACCGATATGGAGAGGGTCCACCCAGAGGAGGGTCCACCGGTCCACCCAGAGGAGGGTCCACCGGCCCACCCAGAGGAGGGTCCACCGGCCCACCCAGCAGGGGGTCCACCGGCCCACCCAGCAGAGGGTCCACCGGTCATCAAGGCTGAAGTAGATACTCCCGATGACCAAGTCTGTGTTCACGAGAGTGGAGATTTATGTGCCGAAGATATCGAAAAAAATTGGTCTGTTATCCCTGAGGTCATCCCATCTACAAACGAAGTTATGTTGGAAGACATCCAGATCCCAGACCCCGGTGATACCCCAAAGGTGGACCGCCTCCGCCAGATTATATGGAGAAAACGACATTTGCTGATGGGAAAAGGTAATGCATTACCCCCGGCGGCTCGAAGAGCAGTGTGCGACATTGATGTTGGGAACGCACGGCCAATCGCCCAACGGGTACGGAAGGTGGCCCCTCAATTTAGGGAGAAGCTGGCAGACCTGATAAAAGGCCTCTTGTCATCCAAGATAATCCAGCATTCCACCTCCCCATGGGCCAGTCCAATTGCAATTATTGTCAAGAAGAATGGGGTGGATATAAGGCTGTGCATTGACTACCGGATGGTGAATGATTTAACGCGGCTTATGGTGTATCCTATGCCTCTCGTGAATGAGTTGCTGGAAGACCTAGATAAGGCCCTGTGGTACTGCTCACTGGATATGGCTAGCGGTTTTGGGTGGTCAGTATGACCGAACGAGCCCGTTTAATCTCGGCGTTTGTAACCCCGCTCGGACTTTTTGAGTGGAGACGAATGCCGTTTGGACTGAAGAATGCGCCGCAGATCTATCAGCGGCTGTTGGATAATGCTTTATATGGGTTTCTTACGATTTCCTCCGAGCCGGGCTCTGACAAACCAGAGGACCTGTTCGAGGTGGGCCATTCAGAGGTAGACCTCAAGAAGTCTATATTAGGACGTAGGTCCTATATCGACGACATTTTGGTGACCTCGGAGTCATGGGATGACTTATGCGTGAAAGTGGAACGACTTTTGGAGGTGTGTGACAAGTGGAACTTATCGATCAGCGCGGTTAAGAGCTGATGGGGCTGTCAAAAGGTAGATTACCTTGGCCACCAAGTATCAGCGGAAGGGCTGGAGGCCCACCCTAAGGACCTTCAGTCCTTGGTGGACTTACCGTTGCCCACTACCCTGAAAGCTATGCAGTCGTTTCTCGGGAGTCTTAACTATTACAGTCGGTTCCTGGAGGACTACGCCATTTATGCATCCATCCTGTACGAATTAAGGGAAGTGGATTACCACGTATTACGAAACCGGATAAGCAGGACTGGGAACATACAGGGAGATGACCAGGAGGAGGACCGATGGGCCCGGGTGCAGTTAGCATTTGCTATGTTAAAGAATAAGATCGCCACTGCCCCAATCCTCCGCCATTTTGATCCAGACCGGGAACCCGTCATTATTGTCTATGCTAGCGAGTGGGCCATCTCGGCATCCCTGGTGCAGGAATATGAAGGGGTGTATATGCCGGTAACTTTCACGAGTCGGACTTTGAAGCCAAATGAGATCAACTATGGGCTGGTGGACAAGGAAGTGCTGGCGCTATTGCGAATACTACACATCACTGGTCACCCGACCTATCAAGGTCTTGACCCGACACTCAACGCTGGCGTGGATAGTCCGGTCACCGGGTCTACAAGGTCGCCTGGGAAACTGGGCTGCACTCCTGACTCAATGGACGTTAGAAGTGGTTAATTGCAAGAAGGGCGAAGATGAAATACTGGGAACATTAGCGGCAAGCATTACGCCTCGCGAAAATGTGGACTCTATTCTATCTTCAATCGCCCCCAAGGAGCATCCGCGCCAAGCTATCACGGTGGTTCCTCCTATAGTCGAACCTGAGGAAGTCTTGTACGTGGTCAGTTTCGATGGGTCTGCACGAGTTAAGCGTGGGGGAGGAGCCTGCAGTGCTATTGTGTGGCAACTCCCGGAATGGACGGTAGTCGCCGCTGCTTCCCGGTATTTAACTGAAGCGACAGTAAATGAGGCAGAGTATGAAGGCCTATTGTTGGGCTTCCTTCTACTGGAGAACCTGGAGCGTAGACGTCTAGTAGTGTGTGGAGATTCTAACCTGGTCGTGCGACAGATGCGAGGAGAAATCGAGTGTAAGGCGCAGGGCCTGACAGTACGACGGGCGAAGGCCCTGGAAAAACTCAGGTCCTGGCCCGTTCACGAGTTTCTACACATGAAGCGCAAATGGAACCAAAGTGCAGACCGTCTCGCTAACGCGGCCCTGCAACAGCAACGAGGGGTCGAAATAATACCTGAGGAAGAGTGGAAAGACCTCGAAGAGATTAATCGTCTGCCTGAACTCTTGGTACCCAAGAATCCCAGCCCAGCAATGCGAATTACGGCTGTCACGAGGTCTCGGGTCCGGTCCAGGATGCCGACAGAGGTTGTGCAAGAAGAGGTGGTGCAACGGATACGAATTGAGCGAATTTCGGCTGCCCAAGACGAAGAAATGTGGATACGCGACTTGAAGCTCTATTTAAGGGGTGAATGGAGCGGTTTACCCGCAGAAGTGGCGTTGGCATGCGGCAAGATCGAGACGAATTACGCTTTGGATGAGGACGGACTTCTATTGTATTGCCCGGGTCTGGGGACAGCTGAAGAGGATCGCGATGGGTGGATACGGCTAGTGATACCCGAAAGCCTACAACAAGATTTTCTGCACCATTACCACAAGAGTCTTGAAGGGGGACACCAAGGAATCGGCCGCACATACCAGCGCATACGAAGGCATTTCCATTGGAGAGGGTTGTTTCGAAGTGTACAGCGCTTCGTTGGTACTTGTGTCGACTGTGAGACCGGAAAAGGTGGACCCACCTTACGAGGGAAGACCCCAGGAAATGATCGGGCAACCTACCCATTTCAGGTCATCGCGATGGATCATATTCCATCGTTGCCCAAGTCGTTTAAGGGAAACACGGAGCTGTTGATATGGGTGGACCTGTTTACTGGTTATGTAATTGCTAAGGCCAGCTCGTCGAGGTCGGCACAAACCGTGGCAGAAGGGTACGAAGAATGTGTATTTCGAAGGTTTGGGGCCAGTGAGGCGATCCGACACGACAGGGAACCAAGTTTCATGTCGGATTTCTTTCGCGCTTTCAACCGCATGATTGGGCAAAAGCAGCGGGCCACAATGGCCTACCGGCCGCAGGCCAATGGAACTGCGGAAAGGATGGTACAGACGATCACCCGAGCTATCAAGATGTATGTGTCGGAGGTGGACCAAAGAGATTGGGATGCATATGCGGAACGGCTCACATTTGCGCTGAACACGGCGCAGGACCGGGTCCGAAAGGAGACTCCATTCTACCTGGTGCATGGTTGGGACGCACGAAGCACGTTGGAGGCCACAATACCGCTGGGTAGTACCAGGCGGCGTGACGGTGACCCCCGCCGGTGGCGATATGGCGTACAGCGGCAGTATCGCCGGGCAAGGGAACAAGTCAACGAGTTATTGCGATCGGCAATGGAAAGTCGAGCCGAGATCCACAATGAAGATGTGGCGGATAGCATGATTGAGACAGAATCTCAGGTGTGGTTGTATTTAGACCGGGTCAAGGAAGGCTATGCCCGAAAATTGGCCCACCTATGGCATGGTCCATTCCGAGTACGAAAGATGGTGGGGGACCATGCAGCTCGCCTGGATATCAGTGGGACCGATTACCTCATTTACCCGTTGGTGCACCTTTCGAAGTTGAAGCTAGTTCGGCAATATCCCGACAGACCGAATACGGTGTTGGTGGTGGACGAAACCGATCGAGTGGATTTTGACGAAGCCCTGCTACCAGAGGATAGCTGGGATGCGGAGTTGGAAGACAATGAGTATGAAGTGAAGATGATTCTTGACAAGCGCATGGGAAGAAAAACTCGGTATGGTCGTATTCAATGTGAATACCTGGTGCAGTGGAAAGGATACTCCGATCCGTCGTGGGTAGACGAGGTGGACCTCAATTGCGGTGGACTACCTGAGGACTACGAACGCAGGCAAGTCACTCGGAATCGTTTTGAGGTGATGCAGAGCCATGAGGAGTAGAGGGGAGAGTTTGTCTTGGGAAGGCCAAGATGATGCAAGAAGGAGGTGGTATGTGTTGCATGCACAGAGATTGGTCAAGTCATGTATTCGAGAAGTGCAGCAGAACAAGAAGAGTGAAGTATTGCTAACCTGTAGAGGACACCGAGGGACTACCTACCTAAGATATGGCACCAAAGAGGAAAATTGAGAATGTGCTAGGGATTTCGAGGTGAAATGGCATTATCTCGGCTTATTAAGGATGCACTTAAAGCTAGTGATAACCCTCAGGCGGTGTCGGGTGGAGAAAACTTGCCATGGAGACGGGGAACCCCGAAAGCGGGATGCTCGTGGATGTTCTTGTGGTAAAAGATGCGCCACGGTTCGACATCATCCACCACCTGCAACGCCGCCATAAGCCCCGGTTGAGAGCTCTCCTGGTTGACCCTTGGGGTCCAGTAAGACAGCTGACGCGTGGGGGTAACGGGCTGGAAGAAGGGGTCCAGCAGGATGTCCAAGTCACAGTGACCTGCTACCATCCCCTGCAGGACCTTCTTCAGCACTCCCATCCAAGCCTGTGTCGCCTTGGCCCGTCGTTTTTTCCGGGCGTTGTAAATGCGGGAGATGTACGCACTGCCAGAACGAAGAGCTATGGAGAAATGAAGACGGTGCCGGTCCTCCCACAAACTCTGGCGCGATGCGTCTACGTAGGCATCGTGGAGCTCCACCAGTCCAACAAACCAGCCGTTTACGGGGAACGAGAGAGGATACTCGGACTTCGTCTGCTGCTCCCATGGGCGCGAGTTCATCAACAGCCGGAGCTGAGACTCCGTTACGAGACTATTAGTCTCGCCCAGGCGGTCCTTGGATCTCTTGTCTAAAGGGGGGCCCGGACCCATCCACGAAGCTGGAAGGGTTATGCGGGACCACAGGTCTTTCACGCTCAATTGCGAGATCGCAAGGGGGCCTACCATAGAGACGGGCCATGGGGCAACGTCTTCGGTCTTGAACAAACTTGGCTGGGCATATCCCGGAATGGATGGGCCCCAGGCGTTGGAACCAGCGGGACCTTTGGATGCTGGCACCCCTTGATCATCAGAGTCGAGACTCTCAGTATCGGACTCAGAAGGACCGAAAAGCTGGATGAACAGGTCGGAAGGAGGCGTGGGCGTCTTTTCCGAGCTGGAAGAAGCAGCAGGTGACGTCTGTACTTCGGGAGGAGGATTGGCCATTGGTTTCCCAGTGGACCCCACCGGTTTAGGAAGAGGCTTGGACGTTGGTTTCCTAGTGGACCCCGCTGATTTCGTTGGTTTCCCAGCAGACCCCGCCGGTTTTGGAAAAGACTTGGACGTTGGTTTCCCAGTGGACCCCGCCGGTTTCGTTGGTTTCCCAGTGGACCCCGCCGGTTTTGGAAGAGGCTTGGACGTTGGTTTCCCGGTGGACCCTGCCGGTTTCGTTGGTTTCCCAGTGGACCCCGCCGGTTTCGTTGGTTTCCCAGTGGACCCCTCCGGTTTCGTTGGTTTCCCAGTGGACCCCGCCGGTTTAGGAAGAGACTTGGACGTTGGTTTCCCAGTGGACCCCGCCGGTTTGGGAAGAGGCTTGACTTTTGGTCTCCCAGTGGATCCCACCGGTTTGGACTCCGTTGATGTTGGGAGAGGACCGGACTTGGATGTCCCAGTAGATCCCACGGACGTCGAAGAAGGGCCGGATGTCGTTTTACGAGATAAGTCCACCACCTCTGGAGCGGGTTTCCCCACGGAAGTCACCGGGCTACCACGACGACGAGAGGCACGTGATCGAGCCATCGCCGCTAGCAGAGACTCATCGCTGCTACTGGACTCGTCTTCAGGGGAACTTGGGGCACGGGTGGTCCGACGCTTCTTCGATGAGGAAGGGGCTGGAACTTCGGCAGCAGGAGACCGAGATCTTTTAGCTCTGGAAGGTCCTGGGACCTTAGTCATAGGCGAGGCAGATCTATCCGCGGCGCTCCGAGCTACGGCCAGCTGTTTCTGGAGTTGGTCCCGTTGGCAGGCGACTTGCTTCACGAGAGATTTAGAGCGGGCCAGCTCATCTCGAAGTAGTGACACCGAAGATCGGCCGTGGTGGTATCCAACTTGGCCTCCAGCTCTTCTATCTGAAGTGTGAAGCTCGTCACCGTGGCCTCATACTGGCCCCTCCAGTACCGAATCTTGGACCGAGACGCTTCAACTTCAAGCCGATAATCCTTCCGGGTGGCGAGCGCATCTCGGTATTCCGCAATGGTTAGCTGGTCGGTTTCATGATCGCGGACGAGCTTCCGAATTCGAGCCTCGATCCGGGGAAGATCAACTTTTCCAAGTCGAACGACCTCGTCCACGCGACTCTGCAAGTCTTGGGCCCGGCGATGCTCAGCCTGATAGGCCTGCTGGAGGGCCCTATTATTGTCAGCAAGGGTCTCCATAACTTGGGCTCGTTCCATCGCCAGCTGGATCGCTTCTCACGCCCGGGTAACACTCGCATAATCGGGGGGCTCTCCGACAAGGTCTACAGTCGGAATGACCAAGGCAGGGTCAGGTCCAGGCAGTGGAGGGGTAGACAAACGGCCAGGTGCTGGGGGTTCGTCGGAGAAAGAACTGGAAGAGGCCACTGGTAAATAAAGAGTGGGTGAGTTGGTGAATACGAAAGATCGTCAAGCACTTGGACACCTACTTATATGTTAAGGAGACGGGACAAGGATGCACGGGGTCTTGCCGCAGTTCGGAAGACCAGCGCGCAGGGGACAGCTGTGGAGAAGTGCCAGAGAAATGGGGGGCCCTTCGTAGTTATTATAATAACTGGCGGGAAAGATCTCGGTCACTCTCTTGAATGAGTGACAGGGAGTGACCAGGGTCCCGAACTGGTCCAAGGTCCCGAGTTCGGAGAAGATACTAGGATGCCCTACACTACAGACCAAAGGACCAGTGCTGCTAGGACAGCTTAAGTTGACCCCAGGTAACAGGTGGGTCCCAGACAACAGGTGGACCCAGGTGACCGGTGGACCCCAGGCAACAGGTTGACCCAGACAACAGGTGGACCCAGGTGACAGGTGGACCCAGGTGACAGGTGGACCCAAGGTAGCATGTGGACTCCAGGCAACATGCGGACCCCAGGTAACAGGGGCCCAGGGGTACCAGGATACTAAGGCCCAGGGGCCTAGGGGTGCCAGGGTACGGGGCCTAGGGGTACCAGGGTGCCGGGGCCCAGGGGCCTAAGGGTACCAGGATACTAGGGCCCAGGGACCTAAGGGTACTAGGGTACCGGGGCCTAGGGGTACCAGGGTGCCGGGGCCCAGGGTACCGAGGCCCAGGGGTACCAGGGCCCAATGTCCGAGGGTGCAGAACCGGTACACAGAATATCGAAGATTACAGAAAGTACAGGGTACCAAGGAGCCAGTCCTTCCTCCAAGAGTCGGCACGTGACACTTTCCAGATCAAAGGGTTAGGGTTAGGCAAGAAAAGCATACAGAGAATAAGATAAATAAACACACTCGAATTTGCATTACACGTGGCAGCTTTAAGCGCCCCTCCTAAGCTTCTCCGTCGCTACACCTCTTCCGGGCGGGATACCCTTTGGCCCCCCGACGTCCAGCAGGTGTTAGACGGCTCAAGCAACGCAAGTTGAACCTCAGGATAGCTGGCCTGAGGTTTCAAGTAAGTGTCAACACTCTACGACCCGCTACAGGAAGCGGTTTCCCTACGGGGAAGAACACAAAGGGGTCCAAGGACCAAGAACAGTCAGCCACCAAAGGGGTACATAGTACCAGGTGCATCGCTCTCGACTAAGTCGATTGAGCCCAAGAAACCCGGTCCCAAGTGAAGTATATCCACTCGGGGACCACCAAGTCCAAGTCTTATACAAAGACCAAGTTTAAGTCTTCTACGTCAACCGAGGAGCAAGACCAGCCAAGCCGACGCGTACACAAGGTGAGACCCAAGGCCAATACGACACGGTATCGGGGTACCCCCTCCGTAAGTCGGCAGTCCGGCGCTGTGTGTGTTTGTGGATCTCTTACGTTGTTTGAGAATCCGCTCCACCACACGGATCACGCGATCACTGCGGACCGCTGTAAATTCAACGCATCTCTCGCCGAGAATGGGACCGAGATCCGGCTAACATTCTTCTCTGAATTTAATTCCAAGGACTGTTGAATATAAGCCGGGCAAGTCGAATGTCTTGGCTGACGCGTTATCGTGCAGACCAGACTTCGAGGCAAGACACCAGTGTGGTGGAGTTTGTTCTTAAAATTGACCCCAAACCACCCACTGTGCCGGACTGCCGACTGTCGGGGAGAGGGGGGTACCCCGATGCCGCGAATGGACCTTCTCTCACCTTGTGTACCCGTCGGCTGGCGGGTTGCACTCTTCGGAAGACTTGGTGAAGATGTAGACGTCTGCCTTGAGGGAGGTAGACCTGGGGGGCCTCGAGTGGATATGCTTCACTCGGTGGGCCGGTAGGTGGTCACTCGATCGACCTTGTCGAGAGTGGACTTAGAACCAAATTCTTCAGGGGCGCTTGTCGTCCCTGGCCTTTTCCTTCTGTTTCAGGGGTATCAACCACCTGACCTTTACGTTGCTCCCGGACCTTGAGGTGAGGGAGACCGCTTCCGATAGCGGGTCTTGGGGGGGGTGTTGCTACTCGAACGAGCTCACAGGCCAAATATATCCTGGAGCTCAATTCGCACTTGAGCTTCGCTACACAACTGTCTTTGACGGGGGGCCAAAATATATCCCTTCCCGGAACAGTGAGTAGCTTAGAGCAAGTTCTTCTTGGGTGACGGAGTCGTGCCACGTGAGGTTCAGCTTGCACTTGAGTCTAACCACACGTCTGTCTTCAACGGGGGGGGGCCAAATATATCCCCTCCCCGGAACAGGCGTGTGGCCAGACTCGAGTTCCTTTACAGCGCGACGAAGACTTGCCAAGTAGATCGCAAATTGAGTAGTATTTAATATAGTCCTATCCTTTTAAATCCTTTACTCTATCCTTGCCTGAAGCTCTGATTCCTTGCGTCGACTGGTCTGATCCTTGTATTAACTGGTCAGGAGTGGATGAACGACGAGGGACCCAGGTCTACCGACGAGGGACCGGGCTCTACCGACGAGGGACCGGGTCTACCGACGAGGGACCGGGTCTACCGATGAGGGATCGAGTTCGACCGATGAGGGACCCAGGTCTACCCATGAGGGACCTGGTCGAACATTGAGGGACCGGGTCTACCGACGAGGAGCCGAGGTCGAACGATGAGGGACCCAGGTCTACCGATGAGGGACCTGGTCGACCAATGAGGGACCAAGTCTACCGATGAGGGACCAGGCCTTCCAAAGGGGCCATGGTCGACTCCCTTCGGTACCAGTTAAACAGTAACCTGGCAATGACCTCTCCTTTGTTTGTCTTTCGCATTCTCAGCCAACGGTCGCTTCACTCCGAGGTCCCCTTTCTCTCCGGTCTCTTCTCTCCGGTACGTGGTCCCTTGTCCCTTCCAACCAACTGGTCCCTGGGTTCTTCACAATTTAGGAAAGCACTTCACCACACCAGGAAAGTGTGTCTCGTGCGAAAGCACATGTTGAGCCGTCAACATTGGCAGCCATGAAGGCCTCACATGTGACGAGCTCAATGGCCACCAGTATAAAGGAGTGCTACAGTCAGGACGAACATTGTCGCCTGCTTTAGGATCGTTTTGGTGGGCGAAAGGTTACCCTTTCGTCGCACCTCAAGGCGAAACTAAATCGCTTTAATTACAGTGATGGCCTATTATGGCATCAGCTGTCACCCTGTGATCCCTTGAGAATCGATGTTCCTCATGACTCAGATCTCATACTGATGATATTTCACGAATGCCATGATGCGCCATCTAGTAGGCATCTGGGCCGTGAAAAGACATTTTTTACGAGTGTCAGAGGAATTTTGGTGGCCCCACCTATATCGGTGGGTGGCCAACTATATTCGCTCTTGTGAAGAGTGTCAGCGCATTAAGCCTGCACCTTCTAGCAGTTGCGCCAATGAAGCCACTGCCGATTCCAACTGAATGTTGGAAGTCGGTCAGTTTGGACTTCATGTTTGGGTTACCGCCTGACCATAAAGGCAGGACGGGGCTCGTCGTCTTTGTAGACAGACTGAGCAAGATGGTTCAATTGGCACCATGTAGCACCAAGATCTCAGGAAAAGAGGCTGCCCTCTTGTTTCTGGATCATTTGTACCGACTACACGGGAAGCCCGAATCCGTAGTACCGGATCGGGATCCGCGTTTTACGTCAGTTTTTGGCGCCACGTGTTTGAGCTGCTAGGTAGCAAGCTCCACAAGCTCCATATGTCAACAGCCAATCATCCAGACCGAGGGCCAAACAGAACGGGCCAATCAAGTCGTGAAGGATGTGTTGCGTACAGTAGCGACTCCTAAAGAATGGAGCAAGCAATTGCCATTCTTGAAGTTTGCTAATAATAACAGTGTTCACGCCAGTACGGGTGAAACACCGTTTTATATTAACGGACCGCGCCATCCTCGGACGCCAGTCTCGTTTGTGCGCAGCCCGAGTCTTAGTGGGGGAGGGCCCCTCACTAAGACTCGGTGCGAATGCCAAAAAGGGCCAAGGTTGCCCTAGTGACACTGCTAATTTAGCAGTGGTCACGACACCTATGGGTGCCAATGAGGAGGCACAGCAAGTAATGACTGTGCTCCTTGACGATGACACTATCGTGTTATCAACAGCGTCGACCCATGACCGACCACTTGTAGGTTTCATAGGCGAGCTAGATGCTAAAAGCGTGAGCGAAGCTCAGCGCTTCGTGGATGAGCGATTAGCCATCACACGTAAAGTCCATGGCGTAATGGCAAGCGCACAGGACAAGCAAAAACAATATGCGGACCAACATGGTCGCAAAAACAATGAACACTTTAGTTTTGGGGGCAAAGTGCTATTAAGTACTGCTACCCTACCTAACAACGCAATTTCTGTACTACCTGGTGGTACTACTAAGCTATTGCCCCGATTCATTGGGCCATTTACGGTGGTCGATGAGGTTGGAGACCTAAACTATAGGCTCACTCTTCCACGGTTTATGAAGACGCACCCCGTATTTTACATGGGTCGTCTGAAACGGTATGTTGATCCAGAAGAGATCACATATCCGCATCAGTCTAACGAGACCAATGGTGACGTCGACTGTGAGTCGAGCGTCGTTGCCGATCAGGCGACGGGGAAGGTGAACGATTTCCCGTATACGAGACCAACGACAGAGGACTCGGTGATCGAGGGGAACTCCTCGCTTGATGTGGGTCTCTCATCACCAGTCGCTCATGTAAACCCAAACGGAGTGTTAGGCGGTCATACTCCTGACGATTTCTCGTATCACAGCGTGTAGATCCGAATTCAGTCGCGAGACTTGACTCGAAACATCTGCCACCTCTATCTTTAGCGAAGCGATATCCGTCTGCGACTGAACAGCAGCAGGGTAGGCAGCTGCGAATAACTGGGCGTAATCGACGCTCCTATCGGGCGCCACCTGTGTTGGTGGACGCGGAAGGGAACACGCGCTTCATTGTTGGAAGGCTGTTGGCCCACCGGTTTGTGAAGCGAAAGCTCTGAATCTTTGTCCAATGGAAGAGATGCCCAATGAGATTCGACTCTTGGGAACCGGTTGACTCGTTGCGCGTCGGCGTGCCTGGACTTTGGCTGCTCACGAGCTGAAGCTCCAGCTACGCTCGCTCTGCTAGGTCCGGATGTATTAGCAGAAGAAGCGTAGCGAGAATCAATTGGGGGTCGCTTACCACCCAAGATATCATTCGCACACGTCATGGCGAAGCTGATTCGCTGCGACCGCTGTTTAGTTGCATCTTCATGCAAGGCAACACGGCGTCTGAGTTTAGCTTCATATTCGTCGTCTGTTTCGTTAGAATGCAGCACGACTGAAATTGGGAAAGCACGACCAAGTGCTTTGCCCTGCTTTTTTCACAAAGGAAAGACGCTATAAAATTTATGAGCGTACGCTTCAAAAGCGCTGCACTAGACCCATCCGAGTTTATCCACTCAGATGGAGGTGGCATTGGTGGCAAGTCACCACTCACGTAGCCGCCCTCGCGACGGCGGGCTAGTGAGTCCGAAGGTGTACTTGGTGTAGCTTTAAGCTCACACTCACGTGAGTCTAACTCTCCGTTATGGATTGTCAAGACATCAGCATGAGGAGTCACATCTGGTTGAGTCTCGACTGCTTCTTTCGAAGTAGCGCGCTCAGTCTTAGTCGTTGCGCTCGTAGACGCAGGCGACGAGGCCTTACCTTCGCTAGCAGGAAGCATAGACGCTCCCTCAAGGACGGGTCTCAAATGATGGGGACATATGTCCCATCAATGCGCTTTGCTCATCTCCACTTTGGGGTGATGGAAATGGCGTACTCTCATTGTAATTTACAATGAGAGATGGATCTTCATCCACATGATAGTGAGATGGAAGATTCGCCTCAGTGCCTGAAGCACTTTGTGACGGTGCGATAAATCCCGGCGCGGGCGCTTAGTGTTGGACTGCATGGGAGCCTTTGCAGGCGACCCATCAGCCTTACCACGTTTCGGTGGCATGAGAATCGAGTAGAATAAACGGCGCGTTTATAACGGCTCGCAGTCTCTCTGTCTCCTAGGCGATGTTTTACAAAATGTAAAAACTCGTTTTAAAACGGGGGATGGTGTAACAGGGCATCTAGTTACACGTAAACATTAAGTAATATACTTCATGTAAGTTCCATAAGTATCCATGATTGCTTTTGACCTGCCACTTGGGTGCGATACATAAACGTGATCCACCCTCATGAACGTGATATACTTTGATGAATTCGCATGGGAAGGGATGACGCTAGTTGAAGCTAGGCATCGCAACGTCTCAGAAGGACGTCATTAGCGAGCTTAAATCTACAGTTAAGCTCACACGTCAGTATACGCTTCTAAAGAGTCGCGTATCCGATTTTTAATAATTAGCCAATCGATAATTAAGTTTTAAATTTAATTTTAATTCACTAATTATAACTCAGTCCTAAATTTACTACACACTGTTTACTGCGCACGAGAAGCTGAGTAAGTTTCTGCGTGACGCAAGAAAGACGCTTGTTAGTTGTTCTTGCCCTCTCTCGCTTGTTATGAAGGTGTGTGCTAAGTAGCACGAGGCAACTTCGTAGAAGTTATCGTCCACACCGTTACCATCTTACACTAAAAGAGCGTTGAGGAAGCGCTCTTAATTAACTCGTAAATATAACTCTGTTTTATTTTTGTTTCGTTATAATTCGCAGTAAGTGCGAATATGTTCCCTAGCTCAGGGGAACCACTCAATATGGAAGTCAACTTATTATTGGCTAATAATTGGGTCTGGCACCCCAATAATAAACCAATAATAAAAATGATGCGCAGTATATGCTAATCGGATACTGCCCTATGCCTACTTATGTAATTATGTATTATCCCTATAACTACCTATGTAATAAATTGCCCCATTACATCACCCCCTCTTTAAATTGCTCTTTCCTCAACGTAAAGCGCAAATCGCAGAAAGTTTCTTCTCCACCAACGGCGTAACTTTGAACCTGCTCAGTTAGACATAACTAAGCCGCATGGACCCTGGGCGTCCACGAAACAATGTCTTTGACAACCAGAACTGGGGACATCAAGCGACGATCCGTAGAGAGCAGGCCGTAGGTCATGGATGAGGACTTAAAAACGTGGCGCTTGTATGGTCTTGAATTTGCTGTCGAACCCGAGCCACTGGAGGTCATGAAGGACTTCTTCATGCGATACCGTACATTGAGAGGCAAAGCGACGAACAATGCATATACTGACGATGCGTGCAGAGATCTTGGTGTGCCTTCATCAGACGCTGGAACGCGAGCCGACGTGAAAGAACGTCCTTCACGTCCTGGTTAGACGGTCGCGAGGGAACGCGTGATAGACACGCTATTGGCGACCTGCGCCGGCGCATCTGTCGCATGACTTGTGACGAGTATCACCTTTGTTACGTCCACATTCGTGAGGGATGTCCAACGTGCAACATGGGCAGATCGCATCCGGTCCGGCAGGAATGGGACGACTTAGTGTGTGCGCGAGGCATGCCCGACCATATTCGTCCATGGATTGACCGTTATGAGAGAAGCCTTTCGGAGCTCCAGGTGTCCGAGCTACGGCGAGTGAGAACGCGTCCTTACGATCTCCGACGGCATTCACGTAGCTGAGATCGTCAACCGTATCATCCATATGCTCCCGAGCCTCGTAATAGGTCTCGGTATCGAAGTCGCTCGGGAGGTCGTCGCGGTTTCGTTGCTCGCGAGCATTACGGATCGCGAGATCGGGGATGGAACCGTCAGCGTCGGTCGCGATCACCGTCTTTCTACGGGGCTCATAGTCCTCGACCACGTCTGGGACATCTTGGGACAGCGTACTTCGAGATTCCCATATATTGTCCACCGGCGAATATCCCAACCAGCGAACCCTGTAATGTTTCTCGACATGGTTCTTCGTGGGCGCCGAGTTAGTACTCGGCGCATAAAACTTATGATCCTCGTGATCGACAATTCAACGTCGCGCACCCGAAGTATTAATTAAGGGCAGAGGAGCATCACGACGAAAGAACTCTTGCGATGAGCGCCGATTCACGCAATCGGACGCCTGTACAGTCGAATGACGAGCTGTACCTACTTCGCGCTGAAGCCGAGGAATCGAAGAATGCCCTACTTGATGCTCGCGAGATGGCTGAGAGATCAAGATCGTGCGGTTGCTGCGACTGAGGCTGCTGAGCGGACTCGACATGAGCAGCTGGTACTGGTTGAGCGCCTACGTCATCTTGAGACGACTTCGAAGGACCCCAGCAGATCGAGTCTGCACGCGTTCGGTCAGGACTTAGACTTAGTCGTCTTCAGCGTCGTCATCAAGGGATGTCGGATTCTGAGCCGTCACAGAAGAGCGGGGAAGATTCGAAGGGAAATTCGCCGGTAGGTAAGCCTTGAGGCGCCCGACGTAGAACGTCGGGTGCAAACGCATAGATGTATGTAGATATATCTAGCGTGTAAGCGTCACCATGCAATTTAACAACCCGAAATGGGCCAATATATCTTGGCGCTAACTTATTAGCGCCCAAACTCGTCACTGAGGTGTTCGGTAATCCACTTGTTGATAATAAGACTCTCTCACCTTCTCGAAATGCTAACATATTCTTTCGACCTCTTCTGTCTGCATTCTCCTTTTGCTTGTCGACTGCCTCTTGTAATGAATCACGCACAAAACGCGTAATTCCTTGTCGTAATAGCAGAAATTCGGATACTGCAGCCGAACTTACAGGCGACGTATTCTCTTTTGGATCAAAATTGGCAACGGGAGGCGCGATGGAGAGCAACGCGTCAGGAGTCGATATGCCGTTGGACACAAAATTACCAGTATTAGGTGCATCGGCAGCAACCTTATGCGCATCGTTATCAATCATCAATAGTTTCGGCGCAGTTCCATCCGTAGATACTCACCACCAAGCTTGGAGACAGGGTGTTCTGAAGCTGAGAGAGCAAGCAGCGCCGAAACGCGAGGATGCCTCGCGTTGTTAACGTAAACGGGCGTCAACCGGGTTGACGCATGGACCGCATTGTTGATTGCAAGCTCTGCAAGTGGAAGAAACGAACTCCATGACGAGAACGATGTTGCATCACTGCTTAAGACATCTTCAAGCACTCTGTTCACACGCTTCGCTTGCCCATCCGTCTCTGGATGGGCCGCCGTAGACATAAGCAACCGTGTGCCTAGTAGCTGGGGTAATTCGGCACAGAAAGCGGAAGTGAAACGCAGGTCACGGTCCGAAACAATAGATTCTGGCAAACCGTGATGCCTGAAGATAAGATCAATGAAGATCTTCGCTGTCGTCTCCGCCGTAATGTGGACGAAGACCGGAGCAAAATGCACCATTTTGCTAAATCGATCCACTAGAAGCAATACGCCCGTGCGTTTCTGTTCATCCGGTGGAAGTCCAAAGATAAAATCCATGCTGACCGAGCGCCAGAATTCCGTAGCAATCGGAAGCGGACGCAATGGGTCTTGTGAAGACGGCGCGGGCTTCACACGCTGAGGATCGCACCCATTTCTGAATGTATTTATACATTCGCGGCCAGAAAAATACGCGAGAAGTAGCTGCAAACGTCTTCTCGCGACCCAGGTGTCCGCCAGCTGGGCTTTCGTGAAACTCATGAACCAATCGGGCTCGAAGGTCGTCAACATCAGGGATGACGACACGCGGTGAATCAAAGACGTCCATCGTGTACGTCAGCAACGGTCCGTCAAGCGCGCAGCGCTTGATGTTGTCGCGTGTTGGTTTCATCAACTTCGCGAGTGAAATTTCCCTCGGGTTCCTGAGATAGTTGATGATTCCTGCATAGAAGTAATCAATCGCGTAGGATTCAGCGATCTGAGTTCGGATCGACAGCACGGGTGTCGAAATCATTGCATTGAGCCCTAGCTCAATACAACACGCACAGATATCTTCGTCGTCATCAACATTCTCCGTTTGATGACCTATATCGAGCCGAGGATCGTAATCAGGACGACGAGAAAGCGCGTCAGCGAGAATGTTATTCTTGCCAGGCTTGTAATGCACCACAAAAGTATACTCGGCAAAAGATGACAACCACCGTGCCATACGCTGGGACAAGTGAGGGCTCTTGACGGCGGTACGCAATGATGCGTGATCTGTGTAGATGAAAACATCTTTTCGCCGAGCAAATATACATCTAAACTTGATTAGCGCGTAACGCATAGCCAAAAGTTCCTTTTCGTGTACCGGATAATTTTTCTCGGCAGGTTTCATCTGTCGTGATTGAAAAATCACGACGCGCTCTCGACCCTCGTCATCAGATTGCATGAGGGCACATCCTATAGCAAAATTTCTCGCGTCACAAACGACGTGGAATGGATTAGAGTCATCAGGTGGAACCAGCATTGGCGACTGTGACAAAGCTCTTCTTCACGGAGTCGAAGGCAAATTGATGTTCTGCCGTCCATATCCAGACTGCGTCTTTCTTGAGCAAAGTCGATAATGGCTGAATTAGCTCAGCATAGTTCTTCGTATACTTACGCAAGTAATTCGCCAGACCGAGCCATTGACGTAATTCAGTTTGGTTCCTGGGCGTTGGCCAGGAACAGATCGATGAGATCTTCTCAGGATCAGCGCGGACACCTTCCTTGCTGACGTAGCAACCGAGTACTGGAATCTCGGGAGCGCAGAAGACACATTTCTTCAAATTAGCATACAATTTATTCTCGCGCATAACTTGAAACACCTGTTTCAAGTGTCGAAGGTGTACCTCCGTAGCTGAGCTTTTGCTCAGCGCGGCTGTGAACAAAAATGTCATCAAAGTAGCTCGGTGCAAAGTCGCGAAGTGGACGAAGTGCTTGTATCACCATCCGATTGAACGTAGCTGGAGCATTCTTAAGACCTTGTGGCATGACTAACCACTCCCAAAGCATGTCACCGCTTAGGGTGCTGACCGCAGTGAAAAAAATATCATTGTCCCTCATGAGGATCTGATAGAAACCGTCTGTCAGATCTATGGCGCTTAGATCTCGCTCCCGGACATGGTATTTAATACCATGTCTTTTCGAGGGATAGACTTTTGAGCCGGGATCGTGTCGTCATTCAGCTTGTTGAAGGCGTGCACAATGCGCCAGCCTCCGGTGGCTTTCTTCACACAGAAAGTCGGGCTCGAATGTGGCGAGATACTCTCGCGGACATGGCCAGCCTTACGGAACCCCTCAAGAAAATTATCAATAGCGATGACTTGATCACGCGGTAACGGCCACTGCCTTGTCACGCAGTATTTTGATCCTGGCACGAGATCTATCTCGTGCCGCACACCACGATCCGCCGGAAGCTCAGCTGGAATTTTCTACGGGAAAATATCGGCGTACTCACAGGTGATATCGTATACAGGGTTGCCCGAAGCACGAAGAGCATTCCAAGAATGTGCCTCTAAGCGTTCTTCGCGCGCTGATTTAGGCTCGGCGCTCGTCGGGCGAGCCTCCAGAACTTCTTCACTGGCTGCTTCGGTGGCTGAAACGATGCACACCTGCTCGATGTCTCCAGCCTTGAGGTCGTGAAGGAAATCTTTCCATGCAAGGTCTGACAGAGATGTGATCTCTGCAGCAGTGCACGGTGGGATCGCTACCTCAATGTAGCGGCCACGATGTGGGGATCCCTCCACATATTCCAGCGCGCATAAGGATTCCGTTACTACGGATGCAAATGCATCAGCATGTTGACGTGAATGTCGTCGTCTCGGTAATCGGCGTGCTCCTTTCTTGCGTTTTCTCTTGCGTCTCGAGCCCTTGCTCGAGACTGGCACGTCTCTATCACAAAAGGATGATGTACCCCCCCTCTAGACGTGGGAGCTCTGTCTCCACCACGTCGGTCTCATTCGGATCCATAGTCCGCCAATTCTCGTTAATCAAAGGCGGGAGCCCCTGCTTGACCGCCTCACTTGATTTCGGGAGCCCCTGCTTGACCGCCTTGAAATAGATCGGGAACCCCTGTTCGACCGCCTCGTTGCGCAGTACGGAACATCCTGCTCACAGAGGGCCATCGCTCTCTCTGTGTTAAGTACTAGTCGTGGCAAGTTCGCTCACGACACTGACGTGAGGCCAATCGGATGAAGCGACCAACAAATGAGTAAACACTTCACTGACGTCATAACCGCTTCGTCGTTTGACGGACCGAGATAGCCAATCTATCTTCGGCTGATACCGTGACAGCCACGGTATCCCAAGTATGCAATCAAATGCATTTTTCATCTCGTACACCAAAAATGCGTCGTTGCTCTGGAAATCGTCGAAAGTGTACGGTAAAACCACTGTTTTACGCGGGACACGTTTTGGTTGTCCATCGGCAAGTTTGACAACGATGTCACCTGGACCTTCTCGAACCGTGACAGTCGACGGGAGAAGGGACAAACAGAATGCAAGAAAGAAGTTGGTGGTAGCTCCAGAATACAACAACGCTCGAAGAGGTCGCTTCACTCCAGCAACGATGAGACTGATAATAATCAGTCTCAAATATCGTGCATGGTGGTGGCATTGAAATGAGTATGAATCACTATGGGGCTAGGAGCCCGAGCTGCCACCTGAGTACTCGGGGCTCCATTTCTGCCAGTAGGGCGCCCCACGCCTACTGGAACCGCTCGTTTTTTGGCGGGACCACCGACTACACAGCTTCTCCTCGTGAGACAGTTGTGTTCATAGTCACCGGCGCAGGTGCTCGACAGACAGCCGCACGATGGCCTGTCTTGCCACATCGAAAACACTTCATCGTGTTAGGATTGCGAATGTCGCGGCCTAATGATTTGCCGCGACCACGAGAGGACTCGATTGCATAAAGTTCCATTGGCTATGGGCCAGACGTTCGGGGATGTTGTGACGCTGCGTGCAGGTACGACGACGCGGCAGTGTAATCCTCACGAAGCGCGAGGGTAAATGCCTCCTCGAGGCACTTTGGTTCAGCACGCGTGAGGCAGTAACGCGTCATGCTCTCCTGCATACCAAAAATAAAGACATGGACTTGTGAAGCCATGTCAATCGACTGCGTGTTAATGCACGAAGCAAGATGACGTGTCTTCTGCACGTAGTCACGCATAGACAGCTTGCCCTGTCGGAGTGAGAAGAAATCTGCACGCAAGCGAGATTCATCTTAAGGAGGCTCGAAAGCCAGTCGTAAGTCACGCTGGATATCGTCCAGCGTAAATAACGCCGACTCATCTACGACGAGCTTTTCGAAAGCCCATTCCTTGGCTTTGCCAACAAGGCGAGACAGCAGGAATTTGACCTTGGACGTCGGAGCGTCAATTAATCTTGACGCTATTGCAATATCCACCTCGCGAAACCAGCGATTGAAGGTGAGACGATCCGGACCATCACCGGAGTACGTTGACGTCTTCATCTTGATAGCGCCATGGTACGAAGTGCGCGAGGGAGTCAATACTCGCCGATTCGCTTCGGCGAGCTCGCGCACCATAAAGTCTTGAATAACGGCACGTTGACCATCGAGCGTCGCTGTGCTCAGCTGCGACGTCACGATAGTTTCACCAGACCGCCGCGAGTCGATGTAGTGCCCGCCACTCCACCGAGGTGAGATGTGGAAAATCAGAATGCTTCAGCGAGACCGCTGGAGCCACCAAAGACTCGTCCATGTTCATCTCAATTCTGGTCATTGGAAGGACTACGAAGTGCTACCAGGTGTAACGGGCTAAGGACCCGTTGCCGTCTTACACTTAAAGGGCTTTGAGGAAGCGCTCTTAATTAACTCGTAAATATAACTCTGTTTTATTGTTGTTTTGTTTTAATTCGCAGTAAGTGCGAATATGTTCCCTAGCTCAGGGGAACCACTCAATATGGAAGTCCATTTATTATTGGCTAATAATTGGGTCTGGCACCCCAATAATAAACCAATAATAAAAAAGACGCGCAGTATATGCTAATCGGATACTGCCCTATGCCTACTTATGTAATTGTGTATTATCCCTATAACTACTTATGTGATAGGTTGCCCCATTACAAATCTGCATATAACCCAATCCCTACCTTTACAGAAAAAGGCTCCTTAACCTGAATCCTTACACCATTCAACTCATTTTACCTAAGTAGTAATAAATATGCTGGTAAAAATTTACTAGTACACACACAAAACCAGCTATGGACAACTAGATACAGGAAACTTACCCCTCGGATAGTGCCAATCGCCTGGGCAGTGAAGAAACGCAAGCAGGCATTGAGGATGGAAGTGCCGTTCGCTACAAAAGGAAGCAGAAAAACTGCCCCATCTGAGATCATGTAGCTCGTGAAGAAGGAGAAAAAATGGAATTTTGGAGAAGACATACAAATGTCTCGTCTCAAAAGGCTGTGTAAGGGAGTTCGTGATGAGAGGAGGTACTGGCCAGATCAATATTAACAGGCATTTTCGACAAGAGCATAAAGTCAGCATTGAAGGCATTGTACGGCCTACTGGCAACATGTCCCTGGAATCCTTTGTTTTCAAAGGGCCTCAAATAGACCAATTGGTAAGTTAACATTTTTCAGGATTATAGAGTGACGCGTCACGCTACGCGGTATCGCTTGACAAACACTAATCTGTCTGTCTGAATAGGATTTGACACGTGTGGTGAAGTGCTTTCCTAAATTGTGAAGAACCCAGGGGCCAGTAGGATTGAAGGGACAAGGGGCCGTGGACTAGGGATAAGGGACCACGCACCAGAGAGAAGAGACCGGAGATAAAGGGAACCTCGGAGTGAAGCGACCGTTGGCTGAGAATGTAAAATCCAAACAAAAGAGAGGTCATTACCAGGGTACTGTTTAACCGGTACCACGGGGAGTCGACCATGGCTCTCATCGGTAGACCTGGGTCACTCATCGGTCGACCTCGACTCCTCGTCGGTAGACCCGGTCCATCATAGGTCGACCCGGTCCATCATCGGTCGACCCGGTCCCTCATCGGTAGACCTGAGTCCCTCGTCGGTCGACCCGGTCCCTCATAGGTCGACCTGGGTCCCTCATCGGTCGAACTCGATCCCTCATCGGTAGACCTGGGTCCCTCGTCGGTCGACCCAATCCCTCATCGGTCGACCCGGTCCCTCGTTAATGAAGCTGGGTCCCTCGTCGGTTAACCCGGTCCCTCATCGGTCGACCCGGTCCCTCGTTGGTCGACCCGGGCCCTCGTTGGTAGACCTGGGTCCCTCATTGGTCGACCCGGTCCCTCGCTGGTAGACCTGGGTCCCTCATTGGTCGACCTCGGCACCTCGGGGTTCAGCCACTCCTGACCAGTTAATACAAGGATCAGACTAGTCGACGCAAGGAATCAGAGCTTCAGGCAAGGATAGAGTAAAGGAGTTAAAAGGATAGGACTATATTAAATACTACTCAATTTGCGATCTACTTGGCAAGTCTTCGTCGCGCTGTAAAGGAACTCGAGTCTGGCCACACGCCTGTTCCGGGGAGGGGATATATTTGGCCCCCCCCCGTTGAAGACAGACGTGTGGTTAGACTCAAGTGCAAGCTGAACCTCACGTGGCACGACTCCGTCACCCAAGAAGAACTTGCTCTAAGCTACTCACTGTTCCGGGAAGGGATATATTTTGGCCCCCCGTCGAAGACAGTTGTGTAGCGAAGCTCAAGTGCAAATTGAGTTCCAGGATATATTTGGCCTGTGAGCTCGTTCGAGTAGCAACACCCCCCAAGACCCGCTATCGGAAGCGGTCTCCCTCACCTCAAGGTCCGGGAGCAACGTAAAGGTCAGGTGGTTAATACCCCTGAAACAGAAGGAAAAGGCCAGGGACGACAAGCGCCCCTGAAGAATTTGGTTCTAAGTCCACTCTCGACAAGGTCGATCGAGTGACCACCTACCGGCCCACCGAGTGAAGCATATCCACTCGAGGCCCCCCAGGTCTACCTCCCTCAAGGCAGACGTCTACATCTTCACCAAGTCTTCCGAAGAGTGCAACCCGCCAGCCGACGGGTACACAAGGTGAGAGAAGGTCCATACGCGGCATCGGGGTACCCCCTCCCGACAGTCGGCAGTCCGGCACAGTGAGTGGTTTGGGGTCTCATCATACAATTTTGAGAACCCACTCCACCACACACGTGTTAATTTTAAGACTGCCATGCTGCAGTGTTTGCTGACTTGAATTTGGGTGTTGGGACAGTCGAATAATAATCTTTTATCAGTCTGCTTTCTCTGGCCAGCAATGGCAACTCTCTTGGTAAAGGCAGACGCTATGCGAGAATAGGCAATTCAGCTGCATTTGGTCAATTTGAAGCACTAGACCGAAAAGGTTCTGAAGAATGTGAAGGACGTCCATCAGATCCACCTCACGACTGATTGCTGGAGTATTCCACAAAGAAGAAAACGTCTTTATGAGCCTGACAGGCCCCTGGGTCAGCCCACAACTTGAAATGGAAAGATTACCTTCGCTCTGGAAGAAATAAAGGTTAGCACGATGTCAAGCTAAATGTCTAACATTTTTGACATACTGACAAAAATGTATATACATATGAGTGGCCACAGTGAAATGTAGCTCGATAAACTTTAACTTAAAAAGGTAAAAAGGCTGGGGTTTTTGCAAGCTCCCGGCACATCACCGTGGAAAATGAAAGTAGCAATTTTACCATGCTACAGGCATTCGGCAAGTGACCGCAAGTTGTTTTCGATGCGAACACAATGGTGCACAGGTGTTTCGCCCACATCATTAATCTAGTGGCTCGATATGGCATTTCTGCTTTCGGAGGGCCTAATTTAGTGACTTTGAAAGAGTTGAAGATCGAAAAGCAAGAAACAGCGGAGCAAAAAAACAATGTGGTATGTTAGTTTCTGTCAAAAAGTTGGTTAAAACTGATAAAAATATATTTTCCTGCTATGCTTTAAGCAGCATTCTTGCGATGGTTACTGAGCCTGATGGGTCCAGAGTCAATGTCCGTCGTTTTACAGAACAATTAAGAATTTGGCAACAAAATGAGCTTCATTCCATTGAGAAGAGCCCTTTTTCTATCAATTGTCTCGTTGCACCAAGAAACGTCGGCTGCGAACACATTAACTCATGATGTGACGACAAGATAAAGCTCCACTTTTGCAATGTTCTAAAGAGCTCTGGTGCAACGGGCTTGAAGTTAAACGGCTCGTTAATTATCGAATACTTAACGGGCAGGCCTAAATGGGTACGAGGTACCTTAGGCCTGCCACTTGGGTGTGGTACCCACTCTCGTGAATGAAATATCCATGGATGGCTCACATTCAACGGGGATGACGCCAGTTGGGACTAGGCGTCATTGTGACGCTTCAGACGGACGTCATCAGCGAGCTTTAATATATTTTAAGCTCGCACGTAAGGATACGCTTCTAAAGAGACGCGTATCCAATCTTTGCTTAATTAATCAATTAATAGTTATATATATCTTTAATTATGATATATTAAATGTAAGTCCCCCTTGAAATCACTAATTACCGCCCACTGCGCACGAGAAGCTTCTTGAGCTTCTGCATGACGTAAGTGAGACACTTCTTAGTTGTTCGTTGCGCGGACCGCTCTAAGCGGCCGGCAACAGTTTGGTTCGGCGCTTTAATCGGCCGACTAACATCACCACCATCGGAGGTAAGATAGTATAACCGCTTCCTCGCGCTGTTTGAAGGTGTGCCGCGTAGTACGTGGCAGCTTCTCTACGATGCGCTCGTCTACATCTCGCTTTGATGTTAGTATATATATATTTTATGGAAATCTCATGCTATATTTTTAGCTCTCTAACTTTTTGTTTCAGGCCCAGCGTGAAGAACTTGACAAAAACGTCAAATTTCGAAAGTTTTTGTGAGCGAAGAAGAATGGGCTAAATTAAAGCAAAAAGTGATTTTTTTCGAGCCGCTCAACGCTGCAACGGAGCTTCTATCCAGCAAGATATATCCCACCTTTGGAATTGAGCTTCCGATATACTTCTTCTTGGATCGGAAATTGCAGCAGGTGAGTGATATTATGTTATGATGTCAGGTAGCTTTATCTCCAAGAAATTCATCTGATTTTAAGTAAAGCACAAATATGATGCTACTTAGCCGCATCCAGTTGCCACAAAATTGCTGGAGAAGCTTCGGATATACCGTCTTGTGGCAGTGAAACTAGAATATAATTTTCACCATCCTGGATTCAAGGGTCAACTTTAAATGGTATCAAGTGTCCACTAACTGGTCAGCTAAAATTCGAGTTGACGAACACAACATCGCCGCCGTTGAGAGACTTTTTCTACTGGAGATGCAAAGGATAAAAAAGTCAAGAAGAGGGACTAGCTCCGGGGGAACGATTAACTGGATATCAGGTTGCATTACTTTAGAAAGAAATCTTCGGATGGGGAAGACAAATGGAGGAGGAGGAATCATCGTCTTCAGGATACGTGGAGGAGGTAAACAGGCACTGGACTCAAAGGATTATTTCATCGACCACCGACCCTCTAGCATGGTGAAAACGAATCATCATCAATTCCCTACCATTGTTAGGATAGCCAGAAGCATCTTGACCATTCCTGCTACCAGTGCCTCTACAAATAGAGTTTTTTCTCCGGAAGGAAAGTCTTGAGATGGGGTAGGAGCTCATAGTCCGTCAAGTCAATTGATGCATTAGTGTGCCTGAAAGATTTTTACAGGAAACAGAGCTTCCTACAGGTGGTATAATATTAAATCTGAATACATCATTTGTTTTTTGTTGGGAGTATAAAATATGATGATCAAAAAGGCATTATTGTGTGCGTGTATCAGGAGCAAATTCGTCTATATAATAAGTTGTTTATTATTCATTGTATTTAGCGAACTTACTATTTGATTCAATAATCATTAATATGAATCATTATAGGATCAGAGTGAGCGTCTGCGGAGCTTAAGGCGCAGCAGTATGACGTGGCGGCTGCGCGCGCGGAGGTAAAGGACGGGCCTGTGGCGCAGCGCGAGAAGCCAGTGCTGGAGGATCGTATATCGGCACAGAGTGCGCGGCTGCGAAGCTTCAGACGCAGCAGTTTGACGTGGTGAATGCGCGCGCGGAAGAGAAGGACGCGCCTGTGGCGCAGCGCGAGAGGTCAGCCAAATAAACACCGAAAAGAATGAGCAGGCCCTAAAGAAGGTTGAGGAGGATATCGAATCAGCAAAAACGAAGACTCAACACACGCGTGAGCAGTTTGTTGCAATGGAGGAGAAAGCTCTTGCAGTCCGCGAGAAGTTCAATGCGATTTAAGGGCAGGTTACTGCGAAAGAGAGAAGACTCCTCAAAGAAAATTACCGAAAGCTAAAGAAGGAGTGCGACGGGATGGCAAGTGAAGAAGTTGATCTATCCAACAGCTTGGATGACTGCGGAAAATGCTGGAAGAAAACGCAAACAAAGAGACATAGTGGAAAGCAAAACTCACGTCTCTCCATACAACTTATATCACGGAGCAAGTACACAGTGCGAGAGTTTTGGAGAAATAAATTAGATTTGCCCGCTCGAAAGCGTCAAAAGAAGAGCAAGAATGCTGACCGAGGCGAAGCAATCGATGAGCAAAAGGAGGAGCCATCGAGAATAAAGACAGTAACGAGGAGAAATAGGTTTGATTGATGTGTTCCTCCTTACATGGTGTAGCCGACATTACCCATCAGGATTCCACATCGACCGGGTGCTGCTGCTGCTCCGCCTACTGCGTTGCTATTATTTGCTATTGTCTCAGTCCCTTCAAACGTCAAATTTTGTATGGCCTCACCGTCTACCTATTCTCCGTCGCCATTGTCGATTGCTTAGGAGAAAAGCCCAAGCTCAGTCATCTTGATCACTGATCTTAGTGCCACTGACAAGTCAATCTTAAGGTGCAAACAACAACGCAAATTCAATAATGAAAAATCACTAAGCTTCGCTTGTCACTGACTTGATCGTTGTATCGCCCATGTCGAAGTTAATTCGCACGTTGTGGCAAACGTCATTGCACAAATCGTGGCTTCTTACAGTAGAAAGTCGTGTGTACTTAGTTTTTCAAGTAAACGACCCAAGTTATCTTTAACATTAACCTTTTACAGACACAACCGTAATGTTTCAGCGCAAATCGGCCGTAGCAACTCGTACACCGCGACCTTGTCCGACGAGTGGTTCAGAGGATTGTGCTGCGCAGCTTTTACGAAGCCTCGTATACGTTACCGTCATACCGGTCTAGTGCCGAAAGTTGAGTGTCGAGTTGAACATGTGATCCGAGAGGTTGAAGCCATCCACGAGCGTTACAGCATGAGGGCGGATAAATGCGAACAGCTCATCGATGTTGGCACGAATAAAGAGCAATTCACTGGTGAAAACGCACGCTCTCCATAAACTTTCGGTGGTGGCTTTCAGCTGCGTGAGGGCGAGTATATGGCACAGTAGGCGCACGACGTTTAGAACCGCAGGTAAAAACATGGATTTTAATGTAAGGGTTGACAAGGCTTGCGGCTTCGGATAAGTTCTTGACGATGACTACGCTGGCATATGAATACGTCAGCTTTAAAGTGTCCATCAAATTATTCTGTAAGCCAGCAGTGACAGAAGCCTCTGTCGAAATCTTCTTTACGTAGGGACGAAGATGGTACAGGAAGCGCTGCTTAAGACTGTAACGTAACATGGAGGCCTAATTAACTATTGCTTGGTGCGAGGATTTACATCTGGCAATTTGTCGATATTTGCTAGGAATCAGCCTTGGAATAACAAATATGCTTCTTGAATCAGTCATGATTCATGTAAAAAAATTAAAATAAGAGCCAGCCAGTCCGAATAACCCCAATTATTCTGTATTCAAGTTTCAAGCTATTACGAGAGGCCGTACTCATTGGTACCAGGGTTCCCGGGCCCAGTGAGAGTAGTGTGTTCCATACTGTTTATGGACCTTGGGCAGGAAGAATTGAATCTGCGCCACTTACGAATTAACCCCCCCCCCGTGCCGGTGCTTACCCAGGACATGAAGGGAGGACATGGTGCTTGAAGCATTGGGAATGTCACGGCATCGTGTGTCCATCATAATTGACATGTTTTGAAGAATAAAGAGTTGAAGTAGAAGCGAGGGCATATGATACATGTACAATCTCCAGTTGCAGATATAATTTGATCTATTTTAACGTTCTTGCACTGATCAAGCTGCTGCTTTCCTTGCATCGATCAGAAAGCTGTCGATTTTTTAATGGTAACTCACTACTGTTGCCGCTATGCTGCTTGAGAACTCACTTGCTCCGTAAATATCGTTAATATATTGCTCGTCATTGCTTTTAACCGTTTCGGTGCACCAAGTTGCCGACGTTGTAATCTGGTGAATGACGAAAGAAAAGGAACGAGGCAGATTGCAGCATTACAGCAGTATTGTGCAATCCTTGTTGACATTGCACGGTATTGCAATGCTGTAGTCTGCCTCTTTTCCTTTCTTACCACGTAATGGCTGTGAGAAGAGCTGCAGATGGCCGGACACCACGACTAACTGTACTGCGATGTACATTTGCCTGACACTTGAATGGAAGTATGTAAGATAATCACCAAAACATCAATTGCAGATGATGCTTGCGGGCAGCGCGAATGTTAGACGAGGTGGTCACTTGACCCGTTTCATTCTCAAGTGCTCAAACGGCTCCTGACGAGATCGTGCCGGATGCTGTTACGCACATGGCAAGTCAATACTGCAATTGAGCGATACCGCACCATTCTACCACACATACATTAATGGACTCAACAGTCCCTTCCATGAAACCAGTTAAGATGCTCGTTTTGAGTCCTATGCGGTTTGTTAGATCTATATGCGCTGAGACCAAGTACGCTCCGCTACATGGTAGCTGTTTTCGCGTGGCTAGCACAACTATTTATTTTATATGAATTTTTGAAAATGCTTGACTAGACCGGTGTTACGACATATTGCTTGCTGATTAGAGCCGTTCTCACATGTTCTTGATAAGGACTAATCTAATTAACACGATTAAAAGTCTTTCGTACAACTATGCAGGTTGAGCAATTTTAAGGACTTGTGGTTTACTTGGTATATTTGAAGCTGAGAAAATATATAGGTCCTTAGTTCGCTACCCTGTGCTGCCTTTTAGCCTACTCATCTAATTCCTTATAGAAGCTTCATAAAGACGTCATCTAATGAAGTCAGACTGTGACGTCATGACCTATCCAGTGTGCAACCCTATCACACGCTCTGTCGCACCGCACGCACCTTGCGGCTTAACATCTTCCCGTACTTGGCTTCGTCTTGTTTGTCTTGAAATCCTGTACTAGTTGCTGCCAATGCGAAACTTAGCGGATAGCTTTCTCGAGCTCCCAAGTACAATCACACTTTGGGAGCCGTTCCATTTTACTAGCCATTCTATTTGACGGCTGCGCTGACGTCGTATTAGCAACCTTTTCACGATTTAAAGTTCTTTCCCGGTATCTTCCTCTAGGATAACCGGTGATGCTTTTGGAATCGGTCGCCCCGCGAGCTTAGAGGCATTCGGCTGGTATAGAAACCAGTCGGTCGACGTTGAATAGTTCGACGTTGAACACAGAGTGCAGTTTATTCATATTTCGTGGTACCTTCAACTTCGCTACGTTCGGGCTGATCATCTTGATTGTCTCAAATGGTCCGTTTTTTTGGCCGCGAGCCTTGTTTTCCTTAACTCAATGCGAGCATTTACTGTCTTTAGTGGTAGATTCTTGGTATTCAGTAGAAAAAAATCACCGTCATTATAAGGTAAGGCTTGTTTTTTAGAGTCGTAGTACTTATTCTGCTTTCCTGGGCTTGCTCTAGGATTTCGCGTGCCTAAAGCACTATGTTTTGACAATTTTTGGCAAACTTTGAAGCAAACTCTGAGATTGGTAGTGGATCCAGACTGTATACGGACACTTCTACAAAGTTGCCTCGTACTACTTTCAGCACAAGCGAGAAAGCGGTTAGACCGTCTTACCTTCGCGTGCGAGGGTGTGTGTGTGGTTGGTCGACTGCTGAAGAAGTCGTACTACCAATTGCCTCTCGCTCAAGCGAAAGAGCAGCGAACAACTAACAAGTGTCCTACTTACGTCACGCAGAAGCTTACTCAGCTTCTCGTGCGTAGTAAATTTAAGACTGAGTTATATTTAATGAATTAGAATTAAATATAAAACTTAACTACTGATTGGCTATATATGTATATAGATCGGATACGCGACTCTTTAGAAGCGTATCCAGATGCATGAGCTTAAATGTAGATTTAAGCTTGCGGATAACTTCCTCTTGGGACGTCGCGATGCCTAGCTTCAACTAACGTCATCCCTTCCCATGTGAATCCATCAATGAATATCACATTCACGAGGGTGGATCAGTTGGCAGAGGACTTTAGATAGAAGAAGGTTGTGTATTGGTCCTGTGAGGGTTAATTTCAGAAAGAGATGTATAGAAGTGCAGTTGTGTTAATCTGCCTGTGACATGTAATGATGTAGATCGTGACATCACGAAAGAAGGTATTGGATGATCTGGGGCCTTGGTGATAGTACCACTGTTGACTTGAAGTTTCAACTCGCCCCCACAAGTCAAGCAGGGCTTAGCTGATGACCTTGAACTCATCTCGACTCATGACGTGCAGTGCTCTGGTGAAGCGGTCATGCTTGATATGGCCGAGTGGTTTGGTCAGAAGGTCTGCAAGCATTTCTGATGCTGAGCAGTAGTGGACCGTGACACGCTTGGCTTGTACATTGTCGCGAACAAAATGGAACCGGATATTGATGTGTTTGCTGCTAGGTGAGCTGACGCTGTTCTCTATGTTCATAATTTCAGCTTGATTGTCAACAATTAGCGAAAGCGGTTCGTGGTTTGTTGTGAGTTTAAGCTCCGATAGGAGATCTTTTACCCAGAGACATTTACTCACACCTGTTGCAGCAGCAATGTACTCAGCTTCCATGGTTTATTGTGCGACGACGGACTGCTTCTTGGAATACGACGATATAGGCGAACCATTCATTGTTAGGAGAACACCGGTCGTGGACTTAGCGTCTAGCTTGGAATCGGCCCATGATGCGTCACTGAAGACTTTCAGGCGTGGTTGTAATTGAACTGAATTGAGCTTCTTGAAAAAATGCCGTGAGTCGAAGTGCCTTTGAGATATCGCATGAGGCGCTTTACACAATTCCAGTGTTCGGTGGTGGGTGCGTGTGTCGCTCTACTCAGAAGATTCACGGTCGTATTGATATCGGGACGAGTGCAGTTGGAGGCCCACAATAATGACCCCATAACGTCTTGGTAGAGTCGTTTGTTTGAAAAGAGGATCGAGTTTGGATCGTATAGCTTGTGTTATTCTTCCATTATCGTCGAACGGGTAGTACAATTCTTCATTTCGAGCCTGGCGAGGAGAGCATCGATGTTGTGCTGTTGTTGAAAAAAGAAGCCGAAATCCGTTGTCTCCACATTAATACCGAGGCACTTGCTGATTACCAAATCATTGATGTCGAATTTGTCGTGGAGCTGTTGCATAAGTGTCTCAGATAGGGAGTCATCCTGTGCAATTATAATGACATCGTCGACGTAAAGGCCGACAACTGTAGTGCCGATGGCTTCATGTTTGAAGTAGACGCACGGATCTTGGCGGCTTTGTGTGTAATTACACTCGAGAAGAAAGCTATGAATCAAGTCGTTCCAAAGTCGTCCGCTCTGTTTCAATCCGTAAAGGCTCTTCAGCAATCGATAAACTGCTCCTTCGTCTGGGGATCCGTGTGGCGGTTTCACGCAGATCGGGCGATCAATCGATGCACGAAGATAGGCGTTGGGAACGTCACCATGGCGAACTTTACAGCCCCACTGAGCCCCAAGCGTAATAAGAAATCCCGCGCTTGCCATTTTGAGTACCGGAGAGTATGTTTCGCTGAAATCGACACCATAGCGTTGGGTGAATCCTCTTGCCACGAGCCGGGCCTTAAACTTGTCGAGTTCTCCCATCAAGTTGTATTTGATCTTAAAAACCCATCTTGTTGACACGACCTTGGCCCCAGGTGGTGGGACGGCTTCCTCCCATGTATCATTCTTACACAACTGGTCCAGCTCTTGAATCATAGCTTCCTTTAGCTGTGGCCAAAATGGACTTGCCATTGCTTCGCGAATATTTTGAGGGTCCGGAACACTATCAGAGATATAAAGGTCCATCATTGCTGCACCGGAAATACTGGTGACGTCGATAAGAAGGGACGCAGGTAGCTCGAAGTCTTGAATGGGAAGTTGGGTATCGCGCTTGTGAACCCCAAATACACTGTCGATTTGGCGCTTGGTCAGTGTGACTTCGTCAATGGGTTCGCCTGTCTTGAATTCATCGTCGTCGTCGCTGCCTGAAACTTCACTGGTCCGATCAAGATGATCGGGTGATGTCTCCCCCTCAGACACTGGCGTGGTCTTGTGAAGAGCGTCGGTGGTAGCGGCACGATCGGACATTTGCTGAGCCTGGGGCTGAATTGTGGGGACAGCGTCAAGCGTATCGAAGGTGTCGACGAGGTCACCAGCGGCATCGATGTTAACGCGATCGACATTCTGGATGTTGGAGCTGGTCAAATACGTCTTGGTACGGGGAAGTTAGAGATTGTAGCCATTGGTAACGGGGTCGATGCAGAGAATGAACGCCTGTTCGGAGCGTTTACGAAGCGAGTTTGCAACTGCATGCTCTAGCCTTACGGTGCAGCGGGCACCGAATTTGAGAAAGTGGCTGACGTCGGGTACTTTTCCCGTAAGTACTTCGAGGGGTGAAAGGCGGTCTGCATTACCGCGGGTAGGGAGGTAGTTGCGCACTGTGCTGGCGTAGAGTATAGCGTTTCCCCAAAATTTTGACTGCATACCAGATGACCAGAGCATTGCTCGAGTTGTATTAAACAGCGTGCGATGGAAGCGCTCGGCCTTGCCATTTTGAACGGAAGTGTCCTTTTCGGTTGTCTGGTGTAGGATTCCATGGCGCTGCAAATATTGCCTCATATTGTCATTAACAAATTCACCACCAGGATCCGAGCGAATGCATTTGACTCGAACATCAAATTGCCGTTGAAACTGTGCGTGAAAGTTTACGAAGTTGTCGAAGGCTTCATTTTTCGTCTTCAGCAAGTAGACACAGTTGTACCCAGAAGCATAGTCAACACTGGTGAGAACATGCTTGTGTCCCTTCCGGTCGACTGGAGAGATGTTAATCTTAAGGTCTAAGCCGATGACGGCACCAATCTCGTCTGTAGGAGCTGATCTCGGAGTGTCTTGTTTACCTTGACGGTTGCGAGTTTGCTTAGCTTCAGCACACTGCATACAAAAAGGCATGGTTCGATTTGTCAGCTTTATACCGGCGGCAAGTACCTTGTCAGCCATACGAACAACATCTTGGTAGTTCAGATGACCTAGCCGCTCATGCCACTTGCGAAGGGTGGAGCTTTCAATTCGAGCGAGAAAAGCAGCAGCCTCATCAGCAGTATCAGATACTGTGGAAAGTGACCAAAGACTTGATTCGCGAGGGGCACGGGCGACGATACGATCATTCGTAGAGAGCGTACAGTGACTGGAGAATGAAACCACAAAGTCTTGATCGATAAGCTTAGAAACAGAAAGCAGTTTTTGTGGAAGGGCGGGGACGTAGTGCACATCAGTGAGCACAAATCGGGTAACCGTTACGTTTGTAATCGTCTTTAGCAGTACACTGCCTTTGCTGACGGCCTGAAGCACGGAACCATTTGCGACGCGAACTCATAAGAAACTGGGTGTGGGCGTGATAATTGCAGATGCGTTGTTTGTAAAATGATGGGTAGCGCCGCTGTCAATAAACCACTTTGTCGAAGTTGGCAACTTAGCGTCGCGGGATTGAAGTACGATGCATGCGTCAGCACCAATAAAGGCATTAGGGGTAGGAGAGTCCAACGGAGATCCATGATCGATACACTCTTCTGCCGACCCGAGAAAGAAACATTCCCCAGTTGAGTCGATAATAGTGTCGTCAGCACCCTCGACGACATACGATTCGGCGGCATGATCAGAAGGGCTTACTGCGGTGGCAACGCTGGCTTGTCCGACTCGGCGTTGAGCGTCTTGGATCACTGGGCAGTCAAATGTTTTATGTTCTGTCGTCTTGCAGACCCAGAATGGTTTAATGCCGTCTTTGGGTCGCGAGCGACTCGTGGAGCTGCACTGAGGTAATTTAGGTTTCGCTGAAACTTGCGTAGATGCTGTCGCTGAAGCTGCAGAGGCTTTATTTATATTTGCACTTGCATTTGAAGAACGCTGGCTGTGGCTACTCGACTTGCGGCCATCACCCAAAAGCTTCTCTAGGAGCGTAAAAGCTTTATTTATCTCGTCGTTGATGTTGGTAGCGTTGTAGTCAATGACGCTGGCGAGCTGAAGCTGGATCCCTGGATCTGTGGAGGCATTTTTGCAAAATGCTTCCAGAATAAGGGCGTTTTGATCACCGCCCATTTCTTTCCCAACGTGGCGCAGATATGCGTAGTACCCGTGCCATGTTTGCTCTGGTTTCTTAGGCTTGTTTAGATAGTCGCTCAGGCGTGATTGCGATAGCTTGCACCGGAACTCTTCACGCAAAGCTTCTTGGACTTCTTGGTACGAATGATTGCGGTTGTGTAAGTCGATAAACTCGTCCAGGAACTGAAAATAAAAGTCCGAGGCGGCGCCGTCAAGAAATGTGACGAGAAATGTCTCACGTAATTCATCCGTATACGTCGAGTTGTTACGTCGACCTTTACTTAAAATGGGTTGTTCAAACTTGCGCATAAAAAAAACAAAGCCGCCCCCAGGGTATTTATCCTTGCCAAATAAACATCTCACACTTGACTTCCTTTATCCGGGGTACCGTATGTGGCGCTAGCACTGAAGGTGCGAGGACAGGACTTGAAGCTGGCGATGGACAACTTGGGTGTGGAGCTAAATTTTGAGATAGAGCTAGTCCTGGAGATGAACCTGAATCTTGCGGTGGTGGTGTGTTTTGTGTCGGTGCTGGCGACCGTTGGGTGCGCGGTGGCACAAAATCATAGGTCGGAAGTGGCACTTGAGCTTCTTGATGAGCCGGATTAATCGAAAGGTTTTCAGAATTAATAGGTGAAGGTTGATCACGGTCCATACGTGATGTGTGGGTCGAAAGTGGCGGCAGTGTTCGCGCAATAATACTTCGTAACGACATTGCAGGGACTGAAGTCGTTCTTCTAAGGAAGCTCGAGTCGCTATCTCTGCAGCCAGGCGATCTTTGGCATTATTGGCTCGAGCGGTTTCTTGTACCAATTTAATCTCCATGGAATTTTTTATGTGTTGGGCTTCAGTGATACGACTTAGCGCCTCTTCCTGGGCGACATGATGATGATCAATCGATTTTGTAAGCTGGTCTCAAATTTCGTGCTCGGCTTGAAGTGTGCGGGCCAACGCATCCGGAGCAGATTGACTAATTGTTTGTTTCTCGGTTAAAGCTACCATGGTTTTGACATGCTCGGATTGAAGACGTTCGTTGCGCTGTGAGAGACGAGTAATTTCTTGATGAAATCGTTCCACGACTACTTGGTGCTCTGCGCGGCAATTGTTTAGTGCCGTTTCATTATGTTGCTCGGCTCTCTTAATTTGTTCTTGTAGTGCTCGTGTGCGTTCAACCAATGCTGTATATGCTGCAGTTGCCTCAGCGGTTTTAATGTTGAGTTGTGTGTTGAACTGGATGCGTTGGTTGGCGATGTCTTCAATTAGCTTGGAACGGTGTTCAATAAGTTGGTTTACCGTATCTTGCAGTGCATTGCGCTGATCTCGAAATGTTGCGACGTCATGCTGGAAGGTTTGTAGTAGATTGTGGAGCTCCTGATTGTGATGCGTGAGGATGCCGACTTGGTTTGGAGTTGCAGTGACAATTGTTGAAGCATTGTCTTCTCCAGCCACAGCTTCTTCATTGACCAACGTGGCTTGCATTTCGAGTGGGAAAGTAGCAATTATGGCGCTGGCTTCAAGAACGGCGTTTGTTGCGCTCATAAGAAGCTGTTTTATTTGCGGAACGGATGCAAGCTCAATTAATTAAAGCAAACGCGCTTGAACCATCATTACTGATGCTGCTTCAGTGAGGGCCGTCGGGCCCGCGATCGTGAGAGAGGTGTTTTCTTGGCTCGCTGATGTAATACTCATAAGAGAAGTATCTGATGAGGAAGGGCTGGATCGAGTCAGATGGCTCTCAGACATTGGAGTGTCATCGCCATCGACCAGCGGGTCCATGATGTTCTTCTTTCAAACTCTGGGAAGTGGTTTTGGGCTCAAAGTTCAGTTGGCAGAGGACTCTAGATAGAAGAAGATTGTGTATTGTTCCCGTGAGGGTTAATCCCAGAATGAGATGTATAGAAGTGCAGTTGTGTTAATCTGCCTGTGACATGTAATGATGTAGATCGTGACATCACGAAAGAAGGTAATGGATGATCTGGGGCCTTGGTGATAGTACCACTGTTGACTTGAAATTTCAACTGGATCACATTTGTCAAAAGCAATCATGGATACTTATGGAACTTACATGAAGTATATTACTCAATATTTACGTGTAACTAGATGCCCTGTTACACCATCCCCCGTGTTAAAACGAGTTTTTACATTTTGTAAAACATCGCCTAGGAGACAGAGAGACTGCGAGCCGTTATAAACGCGCCGTTTATTCTACTCGATTCTCATGCCACCGAAACGTGGTAAGGCTGATGGGTCGCCTGCAAAGGCTCCCATGCAGTCCAACACTAAGCGCCCGCGCCGGGATTTATCGCACCGTCACAAAGTGCTTCAGGCACTGAGGCGAATCTTCCATCTCACTATCATGTGGATGAAGATCCATCTCTCATTGTAAATTACAATGAGAGTACGCCATTTCCATCACCCCAAAGTGGAGATGAGCAAAGCGCATTGATGGGACATATGTCCCCATCATTTGAGACCCGTCCTTGAGGGAGCGTCTATGCTTCCTGCTAGCGAAGGTAAGGCCTCGTCGCCTGCGTCTACGAGCGCAACGACTAAGACTGAGCGCGCTACTTCGAAAGAAGCAGTCGAGACTCAACCAGATGTGACTCCTCATGCTGATGTCTTGACAATTCATAACGGAGAGTTAGACTCACGTGAGTGTGAGCTTAAAGCTACACCAAGTACACCTTCGGACTCACTAGCCCGCCGTCGCGAGGGCGGCTACGTGAGTGGTGACTTGCCACCAATGCCACCTCCATCTGAGTGGATAAACTCGGATGGGTCTAGTGCAGCGCTTTTGAAGCGTACGCTCATAAATTTTATAGCGTCTTTCCTTTGTGAAAAAAGCAGGGCAAAGCACTTGGTCGTGCTTTCCCAATTCCAGTCGTGCTGCATTCTAACGAAACAGACGACGAATATGAAGCTAAACTCAGACGCCGTGTTGCCTTGCATGAAGATGCAACTAAACAGCGGTCGCAGCGAATCAGCTTCGCCATGACGTGTGCGAATGATATCTTGGGTGGTAAGCGACCCCCAATTGATTCTCGCTACGCTTCTTCTGCTAATACATCCGGACCTAGCAGAGCGAGCGTAGCTGGAGCTTCAGCTCGTGAGCAGCCAAAGTCCAGGCACGCCGACGCGCAACGAGTCAACCGGTTCCCAAGAGTCGAATCTCATTGGGCATCTCTTCCATTGGACAAAGATTCAGAGCTTTCGCTTCACAAACCGGTGGGCCAACAGCCTTCCAACAATGAAGCGCGTGTTCCCTTCCGCGTCCACCAACACAGGTGGCGCCCGATAGGAGCGTCGATTACGCCCAGTTATTCGCAGCTGCCTACCCTGCTGCTGTTCAGTCGCAGACGGATATCGCTTCGCTAAAGATAGAGGTGGCAGATGTTTCGAGTCAAGTCTCGCGACTGAATTCGGATCTACACGCTGTGATACGAGAAATCGTCAGGAGTATGACCGCCTAACACTCCGTTTGGGTTTACATGAGCGACTGGTGATGAGAGACCCACATCAAGCGAGGAGTTCCCCTCGATCACCGAGTCCTCTGTCGTTGGTCTCGTATACGGGAAATCGTTCACCTTCCCCGTCGCCTGATCGGCAACGACGCTCGACTCACAGTCGACGTCACCATTGGTCTCGTTAGACTGATGCGGATATGTGATCTCTTCTGGATCAACATACCGTTTCAGACGACCCATGTAAAATACGGGGTGCGTCTTCATAAACCGTGGAAGAGTGAGCCTATAGTTTAGGTCTCCAACCTCATCGACCACCGTAAATGGCCCAATGAATCGGGGCAATAGCTTAGTAGTACCACCAGGTAGTACAGAAATTGCGTTGTTAGGTAGGGTAGCAGTACTTAATAGCACTTTGCCCCCAAAACTAAAGTGTTCATTGTTTTTTTGGAGCCATGCTGGTCCCCATATTGTTTTTGCTTGTCCTGTGCGCTTGCCATTACGCCATGGACTTTACGTGTGATGGCTAATCGCTCATCCACGAAGCGCTGAGCTTCGCTCACGCTTTTAGCATCTAGCTTGCCTATGAAACCTACAAGTGGTCGGTCATGGGTCGACGCTGTTGATAACACGATAGTGTCATCGTCAAGGAGCACAGTCATTACTTGCTGTGCCTCCTCATTGGCACCCATAGGTGTCGTGACCACTGCTAAATTAGCAGTGTCACTAGGGCAACCTTGGCCCTTTTTGGCATTCGCACCGAGTCTTAGTGAGGGGCCCTCCCCCACTAAGACTCGGGCTGCGCACAAGCGAGACTGGCGTCCGAGGATGGCGCAGTCCGTTAATATAAAACGGTGTTTCACCCGTACTGGCGTGAACACTGTTATTATTAGCAAACTTCAAGAATGGCAATTGCTTGCTCCATTCTTTAGGAGTCGCTACTGTACGCAACACATATTTCACGACTTGATTGGCCCGTTCTGTTTGGCCCTCGGTCTGGATGATTGGCTGTTGACATATGGAGCTTGTGGAGCTTGCTACCTAGCAGCTCAAACACGTGGCGCCAAAAACTGACGTAAAACGCGGATCCCGATCCGGTACTACGGATTCGGGCTTCCCGTGTAGTCGGTACAAATGATCCAGAAACAAGAGGGCAGCCTCTTTTCCTGAGATCTTGGTGCTACATGGTGCCAATTGAACCATCTTGCTCAGTCTGTCTACAAAGACGACGATACCCGTCCTGCCTTTATGGTCAGGCGGTAACCCAAACATGAAGTCCAAACTGACCGACTTCCAACATTCAGTTGGAATCGGCAGTGGCTTCATTGGCGCAACTGCTAGAAGGTGCAGGCTTAATGCGCTGACACTCTTCACAAGAGCGAATATAGTTGGCCACCCACCGATATAGGTGGGGCCACCAAAATTTCTCTGACACTCGTAAGAATGTCTTTTCACGGCCCAGATGCCTACTAGATGGCGCATCATGGCATTCGTGAAGTATCATCAGTATGAGATCTGAGTATAGATTCTCAGAGGATTGTGGTGGAGTGGGATTCGCAAAATTGCTGATGCGACTCCAACTCTCCACTGTCGCCCGGACGACCGACTAACGGAGGGGGTACCCCGATTCCGTGTATAAAGCCTTCCTCACCTTGTGGACCCATCGGTGGGGCTGGTTGCTCTCTTCTCGCTGGACTTGAGTCGATGTTGATCCTAATTGGGTTAGGGATAGGAGGCTTGGTTATCTTGTGGAAATCTTCACAAGATAAACCGAGTACTTGGTGTGATCTTCCCAATCGATCACGGTTATCCAATAAAACGAAGCTTGAATCTTCTGACCACTTGAGCAGAACCTTCTGACCACTTGATCCGTCCTGCACTTGCTTCGCCTTGTCCTACGTGTTTTATCTGCGTCCGATCGCAGTTGAGTTGTGTTGAGAGTTCTTGCAATCCCTGGCCAAACAATCCAGGGATATGACTTGCGAAGTGTGTAGGCATCCTCGAGACGTTGGGTGGCCAAAGAATCCAGCCCGGACGAGAAGTCGACACGTGTATTAGAAGTAAAATTGAACTTTGTTTAGTGTTAATCAATCAAAACTCGAAACCTACGACTCTGCCTATCTGTAGTCCAGGATCTATCACCACGTGTCACCCTTTCAAATAAAATCAGATCTCGATATGTGGTCCACCCCAAATGCCTTTGCCATCCCGATCCATCGGCGATCTTGCCTTATCCTTGGATCGCGATCTGAACCAGATCGCGTATCAGTTCAGGATCGCGGTCGATACATAATGCGTAAACCTTGTGAACTGGATCGCGAGCTAAGTTGAATCGCGGTTCTGAGTCGAATCGCAGTTCTGAGTCGGATCGCGCTTTACCTTGGATCGCGATCGATCCTGGGTGTGTGGTCCACATAACTTGGATCGCGATCTCCACTCCACGAAATTTGTTTATCCGCTCTTATACAATCGCCCCTGCACCGTTAGCCGGCATACAGTGTTGGCCAGACTGTGCATCGCATCCACAGTAATTGCCCCAGCCATCCTCATGTCTTCTTCTTCGTCTGCGGCCGCTTCCCCTGGTAGCCGGGATGGTTCCGATTCCGTCATATCTGCAAGCTCTTCAGCTGTTTCGAGACCTGAAAAGTCTCGCCTAACTTTTGATCCGCCTATGAAACATTTTTCCGGATCGCAGATCTTGTTTCCTTCTTCTCGTGTAAAATTCTCGCCCGTGATGGATCGTCATACCTTGGAGTCGTCAATCGCGGCATTATACAATCGTTTGGACGCCCAAACTGCCGTCGTGGACAGTTATCGTTCCTAGGAAGATTCTCTACGAGAACAAGAGGTGCGCTCTACTCGGTTGGAACGTGAATTGTAATCCTTCCGGGAATTAGCATCTTCTCTACTTAAATTTGTCTTGGATCGCTACAAGCGGCTTCAGGAACGTTACGGCACTGCGATCCAGAAAGCTCAAGACTTTGAAGATGAACTGGGCCTACGAGAGGATTAATCTCAAAAGATTGCAAGTTTGAGAACCACTTTACTCAAAGCAAACACGGCGAACCAGCACGCTCAGGAAAGACACCGACGAGAAATGGCCGTGATTGAGCAAGTCTAGAAGGATCAGTTCCAGATACAGCTAGCTTCTTTCCAGGACCGTCTGGATACACTCCAAGCCACCCATGATGATCTTTTGAATGAGAATCTTCGCAAGATGTATTTTTGGATCAGCTACGGGGAAAAATCTTGGATCGTGAAATGGAACGCGATCAGGCCGTCCACGATCGGGATGCACTTCGATCCCATTAGGCCAAGCTAGCATCTGAATCACTCCCAATCATCCAAGCTGGTCCTCCTGCACCAGATAGCTCGGCGCCCCGGAAAAGCAAACGGTCTTCGTCTCCATCAACGGTCGAACTTCCACCCAAGCGTCCTCGAGCCGTAGGCTCTTCTTCTTCGGGCCCGCCTGCCTCCATCCAAGGCAAAACTCCATCGATCCGGAGAACTGCCCCAGCACGTTCCGCTAAATCTTCTAGTTCCACTGTACCCGCCCGATCTGTCGGATCTATAAAAGTGATCCGGATGCTTCCAAATTTCAAGCAAACCCACGAAAAAAACCTGCCGCCCCTTCGAAATCGAAAGGGAAGAAGAAAATTCCCACACCTTCGAAAGGAAAAAACAAGAAACCAATTCCTACGCCCCCTTCCTTTGAGACGAGTGACGACGAAGAATTTTTTAAATCTGGAGATTTCCTGCTTGCAGCTCTATCTGGATCTCGTTCTTCTTCTAGACGTCGTGGCTCGGCAACTGGGGTTTTCCCGCACGTTGGATCGCCTTTTTCCCCGATCAATGTCGACACCTCCAGTTCCACGTCTGAGTCACTCCCAGCATCGCCTGCTCCATCCGCCTCGACTAAAATTTCGAAAGTAAATCTTTTTGGAGAGCCTTCTAGTGATTCTGAGGGTGCTGTCAGCTTCGCCAGCGAATCCCGTGAGAAGATCAACATATTGCTTTTACCACAAGAGTACGCCGATCTACCGGCTACTCAGAAGTCGCGAAATCAATGGATCCCTGGATATCGCAAACGAATTCCTCGATCGTCAGCTCAGATTGCGCCATGGTCAGCCCGAAGAATTAGCTCTACCTGCGTGGCCGAGTTGGAAGTAGACTTTTTGTACAAGCATCTTTCCAAGCCCAAAAGATACCCTTTTCCCGTACTGACTATATCCAAGATACCGCCATTTGATTCACTATGGACGCCCAGGCTGGTCACTTCGGCGCAAATTGCAGCACTTTATGCTCAGGAACCATGGAAATCTCTTGATACCTTGGTCACCCCAGTTTCATTTCCGATGACTGGGTGGTTTGACAAGCTAAAAGTCCATTATCTTGATTTTGAAGATCGACACCGGCAAGCGCTTTGGGAATCAACTCACCCGTTGTACCTATCGAAAGAGCAGCGTCAAAGCGATCCAGACTTGGCGAGGTTTTACCGGAAGCGTAAACAACGTCGATCACGATCGGGTCCCCGCTGGAAACAGTGCTTCGATTCGTTCTTCGGGGAATAATCATGGGGCACTGCAATCTGGATATCTTGATGGATCTATTTTTTTCTCCATTTCCCTCAGTATTTCAAAGTATCAGTATGGTATCCTGGTTTGGATTGTAAGCAGAAAAACATTCCTAACCTGATTACTGCACTGTCGTTATTGGATTCTGCAGAGCCTTGGCGGAACCAATATCGGCCCTCTATCGCGGATCACCCCGGATCATCCCTCGCCCGTTTATCCAGTAAAACTTTTCCCAAACAGCATTCGTGATCCGATAACACTTCTTAATCCATCAATACAATACCATTTTGTTTCTCCTTTTCGTTAAAATTGTCTTCTTTTGTTGGGCTTCTTCAGCCGCGATCTAGTCTTCCAGACCTTCGATCGCCATACTCATTACACACAAATTTCCTTTCCACCACCCTACGCAACCTTCTTGCATATTATACCATCCCCAACACTTGATCTCCGTTAGCCACCAGATCCCTCTTCATGTGATTGCATCACTTTAAAACGATTCCGGCTAATCTCGCTACGTTCAAAATCTCGCAATAGGGCACCACAATTTAAGTCGGCTTCATCCACCCAGGATGGGTTAGCATAACCTTTCAAGTAGACTTTAAACTGTCTATGTACTCGTCCAAAACATGTCTTTCTATCAGACCGTACATCCACAATCTTTTCCACTTCGAATTCATCGTCTTCCACATTACTTTCGAAACTATCTTCCGGCAAAAGCGCTTCGTCAAAATCGAATCGATATTCTTCTTCGATCGTCAGCAAATTTTTTGGACGATCGGGGAACGTCTTTGCTCTCTTCAACTTAGATATATGTACGACGGGAAATAATCGATATAGTGTACCGGAAATCTCCAGGCGGACAGCGTGATCTCCACACATTTCTTTTAATCGAAAAGGTCCATGCCACATATGTGCTAGCTTTCGAGCGTACCCTTCTTTCACACGATCCAAATATAACCAGACTTGCACCCCTGGTTCAATTTCGTAAGGCTTGAGATTTTCATTGTGGCGATCAGCACGTGTTTGGATCGCAGTTCTGAGTCTCTCATTTACTGCTTCTCTCGCCCGCTGATAATGCCGCTGCACATGATACCGCCACCTACGAGGGTCGCGATCCCGACGCCTTGTGCTCCCTAATGGTAACGTGGCTTCCAACGTAAATCGCGGATCCCAACCATGAATTAGAAAAATGTCGTTTCGCCGCGCACCCGATCTTGGGCGGTATTGATCGCGAAAGTTAGGCGTTCGGAATACTCATCCTAGTCTTGTTGATTCACGTCAGAGACATACATCTTTGATGCACGAGTCAGAGTTTACACCATTCGCTCAGCAGTACCATTTGCTTGAGGTCGATATGCCATCGTTGCCCTTTGCTTCTGTCCAATAATTTGGTTAAACGCACAAAAAAAATCCGACATAAACCCGGGTTCTCGTTCATGACATATTGCTTTACTAGCACCAAAACGACGGAAAACACACTCTTCATAATTTTCAGCAATAGTTTGGGCTGTTCGCGACAAATTGCTTTGGCGATCACGTAGCCAGAAAATAAATCCACCCAGATAAGTAACTCGGTATTTCCTTTCAACGATTTAGGCAGATACGGGATGTGATTCATGGCGATAATTTGAAAAGGATAGGTATCCTGTAGATTCCCCGGTGATATTCCATCAATCACGGGACTTCCCTTTCCAGTTTCACAATCTGTGCATTGATTCACATAGCGTTGAACACTTCGATACAAACCCCTCCAGTGAAAATGTGCTCTAATCCGCTGGTAGGTTCTCCCAATTCCCTGGTGACCCCCTTCCAAACTAAAATGATAATGATGTAGGAAATCTTGCTGCAGATTTTCGGGTACCACCAGACGAGCGATTTCGTCCCGATCTTCGGATTTCGTTGTGGTTCCCGGGCAAAAATATAACAAATTATCTTCATCCACTTCATTAACATAAGCCATCTTGGCACATGATTTCGCTTCCTCGAACGTCAATGTCGAGATGTCACCGACCAAATATGTCTTCAGATCAGCGATCCAGCGTTCTTCGTCTTGGGCACGCTGTATGCGATCACTTCTTATCTGCTGTACCATTTCTTCCTGCAAAATCTGTGGTTGTCGACGTTTCTTCGTGGTGATCGACCAATCGTCGCTACTTTAAGCACTGACTTGGTTTCTTGAGGCTTTAGAAATTCATCCAACCGATTAAGCGTAATTAAATCTCGGTGATCCTCATCCGTAGTTACACTCGCCCCCTCTTCTCGTTGCAATGCGATACTAGCCAATCGATCTGCGCTCTGATTTCAATCGCGTTTCATATGTAAATACTCATGAGCGGGTCACGACCGCAATTTCTCCAACGCTTTATGTCGCAACAATTGCAAACCTGGTGCCTTGCAATTAATTTCACCACGCAATTGCCATATCACCAAATTCGAGTCTCCACAAATTATGACTTGTCCTATGTTCTGATTGCGAGTAATTCAAAACCCAGCAGCATGCCGTTGTATTCTGCTCCATTCACTGTTAGATCCGTTGAATATTTGAGAACTGCCTCCAAAATTGTCCTTTCTGGTAATTTCCACACAATAGCACTATAAGCTCCACCTTTACGTTTTACTCGTGCCGATCCATCAAAACTGACGACCAAAAGACTTTCCTTCTTTCCCACCGTAGGAGGAGGCATACTTATAGTCCTTCTTGGCTGTTTCCGGGGAGCGATCGCAATTAGTACCTCATCGACTTCTTCACGGGGCGTTATACTTGCCGCCAAAGCTCCAAGTATTTCTTCCTCTCCTTTCTCGCATTTCTTAATCTCCAACGTCCAAGTCAATAACAATGCAGCCCACCTTCCTAGCCTTCCGTTAAGACCGGAGGATTGTACTAGCCAGGCCAGTGTTAAATAACGCGTAAAAACCTTTATCTCTCGCGAGACTAGCATAGTATAGCATGTATCCAGAATCCGTAGAAGTGCTAACACTTCTTTCTCTGCCATCCCGTTATTTATTTCATTCGGCTGCAACGTCCGACTTGAAAATGTTGCCGGCCAATATATGCCATCAAATTTCTGCAGCAAAGCTGCTGAAACCGCCCATTTACTTGCGTAAACGACAATAACTGGAGTTCGATCTGGATCGAAGTGTTTGATGATCGGGGTATTTGCGATCTTGGCTTTCAACATTCGTCGATTTTTCCCATCGAGTCCGACCTTCTCGATCTGGATCGCCCCCTGTATCAGGGTCTCGATCTGGATTAGATTGATTCGTTTCTTGCCAGTCACAATCGTTACTCCTTCTAACATCTGCAGCCAGTGTATTCACCTTATCCAAACGGCGAATTTCATGGAAAACTGCTTCCCGTAATTTGTACAACACCGACGCGTATATCGCAAAATCTTCGATAAATCGGCTATAGTAATTCAAACTCCCTAGAAACAAATGCATCGATCGTAAGGTCTTTGGGAATGGGATATTCACAAGTGATTCTAGATCTTCTAGATGTGCCTCTAATCCGGCGAGTGAAACTTAATGTCCCAAGTAATCCACCTTTCGTCGTCCCCAAAACCTTAACCAGGCTTATCGACAGATTCCATTCATTGCATGCCTCTAGCAATCGTTTTACCTTATCATATAAGGAGGCCCACGACGTAGCTGGAATCAGTATGTCATCGATATATGATCTTCTACCAAGCACAGAGGGATTCTGGCGGGTATACGGTTCTCCCTCTGAAAACACGTCAACCAATCTTGGCGATCCAGTATTTGTGAATTTTGAATCTGGTGATTCTGCACCGAACGTAGTTGTACTCTTGCCGATTTTGAGATAGCCATACAGCGCATTGTCCATAAGTCGCTGATAAATCTGTGGAGCGTTTTTCAGCCCAAACGGCATCCGCATCCATTCAAACAACCCGACGGTGTAATATAAGCCGAAATCATTCTTGCCCGCTCCGTCATTTCCACGACCCAAAATCCGCTCGCCATGTCCAGAGAGCAATACCACATCGCCTCGTCCATGTCTTGTAGCAATTCACTAATCAAAGGCATGGGGTAAACCATTAGTCTCGTCAGTTGGTTCATCCGTCGATAATCGATACACAAACGGATGTCGACACCGTTTTTCTTAATGATCACAACAATTGGCGAAGCCCATGGTGAAGTCGATGGTCGAATGATTTTTGCTGATAATAAATTCTTTAATAGGTCAGCTAACTTCTCACGAAATTTAGGCGCGACTGGTCGTACTCGTTGTGCGATCGGATGTGCTCCACCAACATCTATATCACATACAGCTCCACGTGCCGCTGGAGGTAAGGCATTTCCTTTGCCAATAAGCAAATGACGACTCTTCCAAATCAGTTGTCGTAATTCTTCTTGGTCTTCATTTAGGGGAACTCCCGGATCGCCCACTTGTATGTCATCCATTGTGACTTCGGCTGTAGATGAACCAATTTCTGTCAAAACTGCCATGTGTTAATCTACGTCTTCGGCATACAACTCGCCACTTTCATGATAGTTTGTTGGACTCTCCAGCTTCACCTCTTCACTTTTGTCGAAAATTCTCCCTCGTTTTCCACATCGGACTCATTGTCCATCTTTCGGGATTGTGGATCGCGATTCTTTATTGCAGGATCGCAATCCACACATACATCGATAATTGCAGGATCGCGATCCACAGAAACACTTTCCATAATTGCTGAATCGCGATTTACACCATCAATAATTGCTGGATCGCGATCCACAGAAACACGTTCCATATTTGATGGATCGCGATTTACACCATGAATAATCGCAGGATCGCGATCCACAGAAACACTTTTAATAATTGCGGGATCGCGATCTACACAATCAATGAATGCTGGATCGCGATATAAAAATGTCGGATCGCGATCTCCATAATCATGATTAACAAAATTTATATAGTGATCAATAAATTCTGAATCGAGGCCCTCGTTGGTGCGAGCTTCCTTGACTGGTGCATTCTTTACTAGATCGACTTCTGGCGTCCCTTTGATCACATTAATCATAAACGGCGATCGTGCTGATTGTTGATGTTCATCCTTGATCCCCTTATCGTCTACAATTTCATCATCGACGTCACTTATTTTGCTGCGTTCATCATGTGATCGTGACGCGAGTTTCACTATTTCCGTGGTCTTTTTTTCTGCTTCCTCCTTTGAACGTGTTAAGATCCTCTTCGGCGTAGGGTATGAAGGATGATCCACTAGCGATCCGGTAAATTCTTCCGGTGGTTCTTTTTCCCGATCCGTTGTCGCTTCAAACGCTAATGTCTGCCATTCGTTATACCGACGCAATCCCACCGAAATATACCCTACGGACCGAGGTATCATATCAGCGACCATCCACCAACCTCAAAATTGCGGTCCATGACTTAAATAACTTCTTGATCGCCGATATTAGTTAGTCGTAAATACTTGTTCTGAAAGGGCCCGTATTTACTGTAGGTACCCACTTCGGATCGCACCTCACCCAGATCTTGGCCTTAGGAGGACTAACCCCGATCTTCACTTCGGTCGATTTACCCACTGGGAATCACCACATATTGATCTGGAATTGTGATCGCTTGTATGGTCGCCCGGTAAGGGGGTCTTCGTCCATTGAGAAGTATCCTGACCTCATCAGGCAAACAAAGTGTTCCATCTGCTAAATCCAGGCGTATTCCAGCTGGGACCATGAAATCCATTCCCAGGATCGCGTCTTGACCTACTTGATCTCCTACCTAAGCATCGAAATAATAGACTAGCTATCCATTCAGCGTGATCTTGATTCTTGTACGACCGTCCGTCATGTATATGTTCTCACCAATCCCAACACATTCTTGCCTCTGACTCTCGTCAATGACACATCCTACCTTACGAGCAAAGGTGGTGTCGACGATTGAGACTTCGGCTCCAGAATCAAACAACATAGCCGCCTTTTCATTGTTAATCTTGCCCGTTGCCTTGGCTTGCTTAAACCATTTTCCTGGGGTATGATATTTCCAATATCCCCGTGATTCACCTGGTGCTAAGTCGAGCTCCATTTTCGCAGGCGATCGGGCATATTCATTAACTCTTACGACACTTAATATTGAGCGCAATTTTTTAAATCTTCACATGTAATAATCGGGTCGATCCAAGCGTTAACGCCCTGATCTGTCGATCTTCTTCCCACAAATGCATAAATGCAGAGCCTAGAACGCTCGGCTCGTACCAGATTCCAACCAGGCGAGGGTCCTAGTTTAACATCTCCTCTGCCTTCGGCGGGAGCATTCCAGCATGCTTGGTTGAGACATACCACTTGCGTATCATGTTGTAGAATTCTTCCATCCGACACTTTCCACTTTCATGGACATCTACGCAGGCGGCACATGTTATCCGAAGGGTGTCCATTGCGAACGCACTTCTGACACATTAGTCTCTTCCAACATCTACGATCATCATGTTTCTTTGATCCACAATGGGTACAAGCCTTCTGATTCCCCATGCGATCTGGACTGCGGTCTTAATCCAAATGGTCCGATACCGCGCGTTGATCACTGAATTTCTTCACGCGATTCGGTACTGTAGCCACACAAAGGTTGCGTCGATCTGTATCGGCGTCTGATCCACTAATATCCGAATCTGACTCGCTGCTACTGCTTTCCAGGCGAATTGCTCTCACGGCACGAGTTGGTTTCGAGGGTGTCGGAGTGGAGGCCGACGCAGATCGCTGACAAAATTTGCTTGACCCTATTGAACTTGGATACTGTCTTCCTTCCATGCGTTGATATGATCGCAGAGTCTCTTCCATACTGTCGGCGTCTCCAAGGCGTAACAACGTCAACTGCTTAGCTAGATCGCGAACGTCAAGTGTACCAATGAAATGTTCCACATGTTCTCGGCGAATTGAAGGCGATCCTTCCCGAATGGGAATTTTTGCTCGGATCGCGGCTACATTCAGCCGATACAAATATTTCCAATGGCGTTTCATCAGATCGCTTCTTCGCATGGTAATATTGTCTCCCGACAGACATACCATATCCACAATACTGGATCATTAAGGCTTCCAGCAACGACTTCCATGAATTCCGAGTGGATCGGCTAAGCTGGATGTAACAATTTCGCGCCGGCCCCATGAGTAAATCACCAAATACTAGAAATTTTTCATCGTCCGGGGCTTGATCGCGTAAGAATGCATACTTGGCCTTGTTGACCCAGCTTCTCGCCCGATCTTCGTCCTTGTTCCGTCCTGTGAATTCTTTCAGGTCTGCGATCGCAGACATTCGAATTCGCTGCGTAACAAGTCCACCATTAGGTACAGTGCCTGCACTTGCCACTTGTGGTCGTCTTAGATCCTCCAGCCCCAAATCATCTGGGTCGTAATTATTGGATCGCGATTGACGCGATCCGACCGATTCCATATCCACATCCGAAATGCAAACTTTTGGGGTGTTTGTGGGGATCGCGAATCGACTGGCGATCAGGCGAGCTTGATGCTGCTCGTACTTTTTCATAGCAGCTTCAAAGCAGGATTGCAGTTGACCTGATCCCGCCACATTCACGTCTTCAGCTATGAATGCCGTCGTCGATTGTGGTCCGGCCTTAATCGGTGCCAGTCGTTCGCGGATTTGCTCTGCACCAGCCGGTCCAAGTGACATTCGCTGCATATTAATCGAGTCATCCGACTCCCCTTCGGATTCCGCTGACATATTATGCAAAGATCCAGTATGATATCCTTTTGGAATATCTACGATCGGTTGGATCGCCTGATATACCGGATCGCGCTCTCCAGTAAGCGGAACTAGCATCGAAAAAAGAGATCTCCCTGCTTGGATCACCCGATCATGATCGCATTCTAACAGCACCTGTGCGTCAAAAGCTCCAGCGGTGAATCCAGTGATTTGGAGCAACTCCATAAGCCGAAGGATCGCTTCCAACTGGTTTGGTGTCGGATTGGGAGCTGAAATTGGTCTTCGTAGCGATCCAATCAACTTCGGTTTCAAATCTTTAGAACGACATCGCTTGACAACAGATCTTTAAGCGCCTTCCAATGAAAACACCATTCCACCTGATCCAGTTGCCATCCTTTCGCCTTGTCTTCCTCCTGCGCTGGCTTCATGTCGGTATCATCATGATCCGATTCAGGCGCCTTCATCTTCACTCGAGATGGCTTCGAATTCTTCTTCTTAGAATTCGGTGTGGTTTTGGATAAATTTCCCTAGGTTATAACCGAAGGATTTTTATCCAGCGGATCGCGTTTTGCAACGTGATCCGGAGGAGTCTTCGAAAAGGACCTGGGGAGGGAGTAGATGTATTTCTTCCAGATCAATCTCTTGATCTTCCTTCTTGGTTTTCTTTTCATCTGCGCCCCTCCCAAAACGCTGATGATCCGGGGAATTTTTTCTTTACACGTCTGCGGTGATCCCTTTGCCGCTGACGCTTCAATCCCAGGTTCAACTTTGACCTTTACATCTTCTCTTAGGGACTCACGGTGAAATCCCGAGTAACTAGAAGATCCGGGCACGCGCACCATTGTGGTGGAGTGGGATTCGCAAAATTGCTGATGCGACTCCAACTCTCCACTGGCGCCCGGACGACCGACTAACGGAGGGGGTACCCCGATTCCGTGTATAAAGCCTTCCTCACCTTGTGGACCCATCGGTGGGGCTGGTTGCTCTCTTCTCGCTGGACTTGAGTCGATGTTGATCCTAATTGGGTTAGGGATAGGAGGCTTGGTTATCTTGTGGAAATCTTCACAAGATAAACCGAGTACTTGGTGTGATCTTCCCAATCGATCACGGTTATCCAATAAAACGAAGCTTGAATCTTCTGACCACTTGAGCAGAACCTTCTGACCACTTGATCCGTCCTGCACTTGCTTCGCCTTGTCCTACGTGTTTTATCTGCGTCCGATCGCAGTTGAGTTGTGTTGAGAGTTCTTGCAATCCCTGGCCAAACAATCCAGGGATATGACTTGCGAAGTGTGTAGGCATCCTCGAGACGTTGGGTGGCCAAAGAATCCAGCCCGGACGAGAAGTCGACACGTGTATTAGAAGTAAAATTGAACTTTGTTTATTGTTAATCAATCAAAACTCGAAACCTACGACTCTGCCTATCTGTAGTCCAGGATCTATCACCACGTGTCACCCTTTCAAATAAAATCAGATCTCGATATGTGGTCCACCCCAAATGCCTTTGCCATCCCGATCCATCGGCGATCTTGCCTTATCCTTGGATCGCGATCTGAACCAGATCGCGTATCAGTTCAGGATCGCGGTCGATACATAATGCGTAAACCTTGTGAACTGGATCGCGAGCTAAGTTGAATCGCGCTTCTGAGTCGGATCGCAGTTCTGAGTCGGATCGCGGTTCTGAGTCGGATCGCGCTTTACCTTGGATCGCGCTCGGCCTTGGATCGCGGTCGTGAGTCGGATCGCGGTTTACCTAGGATCGCGCTCAGCCTTGGATCGCGGTTCTGACTCGAATCGCAGTTCTGAGTCGGATCGCAGTTCTGAGTCGGATCGCGGTTCTGAGTCGGATCGCGCTTTACCTTGGATCGCGCTCGGCCTTGGATCGCGGTCGTGAGTCGGATCGCGCTTTACCTTGGATCGCGCTAGGCCTTTAATCGCGGTTCTGAGTCGAATCGCACTTCTGAGTCGGATCGCAGTTCTGAGTCAGATCGCGGTTCTGAGTGGGATCGCGCTTTACCTTGGATCGCGGTACTGAGTCGGATCGCGCTTTACCTTGGATCGCGGTCGGCCTTGGATCGCGGTCGTGAGTCGGATCGCGCTTTACCTTGGATCGCGCTAGGCCTTGGATCGCGGTTCTGAGTCGGATCGCGCTTTACCTTGGATCGCGCTCAGCCTTGGATCGCGGTTCTGAGTCGGATCGCGCTTTACCTTGGATCGCGGTCGGCCTTGGATCGCCGATCTGAGTAGGATTGCGGTTCTGAGTCATAACGCGGTTCTGAGTTGGATCGCGGTTCTGAGTCAGATCGCACTTCTGAGTCGCATCGCAGTTCTGAGTCAGATCGCGGTTCTGAGTGGGATCGCCCTTTACCTTGGATCGCGCTCAGCCTTGGATCGCGGTTCTGAGTCGGATCGAGTTTTACCTTGGATCGCGCTAGGCCTTGGATCGCGGTCGTGAGTCGGATCGCGCTTTACCTTGGATCGCGGTCGGCCTTGGATCGCCGATCTGAGTAGGATCGCGGTTCTGAGTCATAACGCGGTTCTGAGTTGGATCGCGGTTCTGAGTCAGATCGCACTTCTGAGTCGGATCGCAGTTCTGAGTCAGATCGCGGTTCTGAGTGGGATCGCCCTTTACCTAGGATCGCGCTCAGCCTTGGATCGCGGTTCTGAGTCGGATCGAGTTTTACCTTGGATCGCGGTCGGCCTTGGATCGCGGTCGTGAGTCGGATCGCGCTTTACCTTGGATCGCGGTCGGTCTTGGATCGCGGTCGTGAGTCGGATCGCGGTTTACCTAGGATCGCGCTCAGCCTTGGATCGCGGTTCTGACTCGAATCGCAGTTCTGAGTCGGATCGCAGTTCTGAGTCGGATCGCGGTTCTGAGTCGGATCGCGCTTTACCTTGGATCGCGCTCAGCCTTGGATCGCGGTTCTGAGTCGGATCGAGTTTTACCTTGGATCGCGGTCGGCCTTGGATCGCGGTAGTGAGTCGGATCGCGCTTTACCTTGGATCGCGGTCGGCCTTTGATCGCGGTCGTGAGTCGGATCGCGGTAGTGAGTCGGATCGCGCTTTACCTTGGATCGCGGTCGGCCTTTGATCGCGGTCGTGAGTCGGATCGCGGCTCTGAGTCGGATCGCGCTTTACCTTGGATCGCGCTCAGCCTTGGATCGCGGTTCTGAGTCGGATCGCGCTTTACCTTGGATCGCGCTCAGCCTTGGATCGCGGTTCTAAGTCGGATCGCGGTTCTGAGTCGGATTGAGCTTTACCTAGGATCGCGCTCAGCCTTGGATCGCGGTTCTGAGTCGGATCGAGTTTTACCTTGGATCGCGGTCGGCCTTGGATCGCGGTAGTGAGTCGGATCGCGCTTTACCTTGGATCGCGGTCGGCCTTTGATCGCGGTCGTGAGTCGGATCGCGGCTCTGAGTCGGATCGCGCTTTACCTTGGATCGCGCTCAGCCTTGGATCGCGGTTCTGAGTCGGATCGCGCTTTACCTTGGATCGCGCTCAGCCTTGGATCGCGGTTCTAAGTCGGATCGCGGTTCTGAGTCGGATTGAGCTTTACCTAGGATCGCGCTCAGCCTTGGATCGCGGTTCTGAGTCGGATCGAATTTACCTTGGATCGCGGTCGGCCTTGGATCGCGGTAGTGAGTCGGATCGCGCTTTACCTTGGATCGCGGTCGGCTTTTGATCGCGGTCGTGAGTCGGATCGCGGCTCTGAGTCGGATCGCGCTTTACCTTGGATCGCGCTCAGCCTTGGATCGCGGTTCTGAGTCGGATCGCGCTTTACCTTGGATCGCGCTCAGCCTTGGATCGCGGTTCTAAGTCGGATCGCGGTTCTGAGTCGGATTGAGCTTTACCTTGGATCGCGCTCAGCCTTGGACCGCGGACTCTGAGTCGGATCGCGGTAGTGAGTCGGATCGCGCTTTACCTTGGATCGCGCTCAGCCTTGGATCGCGGTTCTGAGCATGATCGCGGTTCTGAGTTGGATCGCGCTCAGCCTTAAATCGTGCTTTACCTTGGATCGCGATCGATCCTGGGTGTGTGGTCCACATAACTTGGATCGCGATCTCCACTCCACGAAATTTGTTTATCTGCTCTTCCACAGGATCACATGGTGACAGCTGATGCCATAATAGGCCATCACTGTAACTAAAGCGATTTAGTTTGCTTTGAGGTGCGACGGAAGGGTAACCTTTCGCCAAATTGATCCAACAGCAGGCGACAATGGTCGTCCTGACTGTAGCACTCCTTTATATCGGAGGCCATGAGCTCGTCACATGGTAGGCCTTCATGGCTGCCAGTGTTGAAGACTCAACTTGTGCTTTCGCACGAGACACACTATCCTGGTGTCTTGCCTCGAAGTCTGGTCTGCGCGATAACGCGTTAGCCAAGACATTCGACTACCTGGCTTGTATTTAACTTTGAGAATTAAATTCAGAGAATAATGTTAGCCGTCTCGCCATTCTCGGCGAGAGGTGCGGTGAATTTATAGCGGTCCGCAGTGATGCGTGATCCGTATAAACCACAAAAGGTTCGGTGCCCAAGAGGTGCACCTAAAACTTTACAAGGGCATGCTTAACTGAAAGTAGCTCCTTGTCATGCACAGGGTAATTCAACTCGGCGGCTTTCAAAAGCCGAGACTGATACGATATGACACGGTCAACGCCGTTGTCATCCTTCTGCATGAGCGCGCTGCCGATTGAAAAATTGCTTGCATCGCAGACGACGCTAAAGGGCTTATCCGCGTCTGGCAATGCCAACACCGGTGCCTCTACAAGAGATTGCTTTACTAATGTGAACGCATCTACTTGCTCCTTATACCAAGTCCATTCTGTATCCTTTTTCAAAAGGTCAGACAATGGCTTATTACGCTCCGCATAATTCTTGCTGTACTTATGCAAGTAATTAGCGATCCCAAGGAATTGGCGCAGATCCTTCACGTGTCGTGGAACTGGTCATTCCTTGATAGCCTTAACCTTTTCTGGGTCTGCTCGTACACCATGTGTACCTACGATGCAGCCCAGCACAGGTATCTCGGGGACCCCTATTACGCACTTTTTCAAGTTAATGCATGATTGGGCGTCACCCAGAGTCTGCAGCACATCGTCTAAATGACGCTTGTGAGACTCTATTGCGCTCGGACCGTCCTCCGCCCTACTATGCACGAATACATCGTCAAAGTAATGGGGCGCGTAGGCACGGTGCTGACGCATTACGTGAGCCATCACTCGGTTTAATGTTGCTGGAGCATTTTTCAACCCTTGTGGCATCACAAGCCACTCCCGCAGCATACCGCTTGGGGTGCTTACTGCCGTTTTGGCTACATCAGTATCTCTCATGAGAACTTGATAGTAGCCATCCTTCAGATCCAACGAGGAAAAGAGAATTGACTTTCCCATGGAGTTCAACAAAACATCTTTCTGCGGGATCGACATTTGAGTCGGAATAGTGGCCGTGTTCAGCTTATTATAAGCATGAACCACGCGCCATCCACCTGTTGCTTTACGCACACAGAAGGTCGGGCTGTAGTGAGGCGACATGCTCTCGCGTACATGTCCCGCCTTGACTCGCTTGTCGAAGAGCTCATCGATGTAATCGACTTTTTCCTTCGACAACGTCCATTGCCTGGTAACACAATACTTGGTGCCAGGATCCAGGTCAATCGAGCCTGATGCCCCTATCGGCCGGTAGGCGGCTCGGCACTTCTGCTGGAAACACATCACGGTGTTTTCACACCGTGATGTGTTTCCAGCAGAAGTGCCGAGCCAGAACATCATAAAACGAGCTGCCCTTTAAGGCATCCCAGCCTTGAGCAGCGAACCGTTTCTTCTTGTCGGTCTCCAAGACGCTCTCGTCCATTGTGGATGAAGAGCAACAGTTCACCACGTTCTCTTTTGGAACTGGTGCGACTATCTCGTGGATCATTCCTTCCTTGTTCAGACAGGAACAGATCCCACGTCATCTCCGAGAGATTTACTATCTCCTCGGCAGATGCAAAGACAAGTTGGAGCACCTCAACTGAGGATGCCTCCGGCATCTTGTCTTTGACGACCTCGAACAACTCGTTCGTAGGTCCGTCCTCTTGGAACGAGACTGATCCAAGGATCACTCGTTTCGACGTGCCTTTGATCGTCTTAATACGTCTGGTGCTCGTTCTTCGAGTCGCCACGATTTTTGACCTGGAAGAAGGTGTCGTTGCTGTATTAGCCAACACACTCCTTCCAACCGCACCAGGCTCATGGCTCTGTGCCGGTTCTTGTGGCGCTTGACTTTCTGTCAGCCCACCATCAAAATGCTACAAGCTCTCGGCTCTGTGCAGGACCACTTTGGACGTATGGCTACCTGTCATCGTCCCATTCACTACACCAGTCTCCTCGAGATGGGTAGGAATTGTGTCACCTGCCTTCCTGTCAGGACACTTTCAACTACTCCAGGCTCCACGAGCTGGGTAGTACCTGGTGCCGATTGACATACCGTCATCGCAACCTCGACTGTGTTGGACACACCATCAATCTCTCGCAAAAGCACATTCTTTCCGGTGTCCTGCGTAGAGTTAGCGACTGTGCGTGTACGCCAGTCGATCCATGGTTGGTGTTTAGCCAACCAAGGCATGCATAGGGTGAGGTCATACGGACTCTTCATACCTAGCACTGTGAACTTCTCTTAACAAGAAAAGTCACTAAAGCTGAAAGTGAGTTCAACTTGAACTCCCTCCGATTTAACGAGCGCGCCGTTCGCTGAACAAACGATCGCCTCTTCTCGCTTGCCATCCTGGCAAAGCGACTCATAACTCGCTGGACTCTTTTTCAGAGCCGCAAGTTTCACAAAATTCTGTAATGCACCCGAATCCACGACAAGCGACATCACTTGGTCATAGCCTCGTATCCGAGCACTACAGACCGCTTGAAGGTGTAAGCCCGCGTAGTACGTGGCATTTTCTTTACGAAGCGCCCGTCTACACTTGGTAGCACTAGTAGTCCTTCCCAAGACCCGTCTCTTTGAGCGTGCGGGTGGATACGGAGGTTCCTCAACGTGTATTGGGGTGGTTTTCCTCAACTCTCCCAACATCATAGGGAATTGGCAGAGCATATGGACCAGGGACTTGGTGAACAAGCCCTGGTCAACCTTTTGCATTGTTCTCCTGAACAACATGTTGCTCAGTTGGAGCAATTCGAACCGTGTGCGCTCGGACAGCGTAGAAAAGCGTCCGAGGTAAACAGCCAAGCCACAGCTAAGTCCATCAGTAAGACGCAGGATGAGCTTTGGCTTGAGCAGGCACGAAATGAGGCGCTCAACAGACCTGTTGAGACGCTCTCTGCCCGGTCGAATCAGCCAAAAACCATTCGGATGGAGCGTCCGAAGTTTGATGGGGCTGCATACGATTGTCCACTGTCTTTTAGCCGTGGAGCAATGCGATATGGCGCAGCTCATCGAAGACGACACCAGGATGGTGTCGTATGCCGTGTCAAATATGCGTGGCAAAGCGTCAGAGTGGGCTTACTCTGCGCTTATGGCAAACGCCGATGCGTTTTCATCATGAACGATCTTTAAGTCAAAGATTCGTGCCATGTATCAGCCGCCTAACAACAAAGTGTTACTTCAGGCGCGCTTCTTTGGAGCACGACAGGCGAAACGATCTCTGCAAGAGTATGTGCAGGAGATGCGTTAGCTGTCGGCGTCCATTAATGGGGAACCGATACAGGAACGTATCAAGGTGGCCACGTTCATGAATGGACTTAGGCACGGCCCATCACTTCAGGCCCTTTTAGAAAAGTGCTTAAGACGATGGAGCGACAATTAAAATTGCTATGGTTGAGGAGCAATCCTACAACAATGCCTCGGCAACACCTTACTATAAGCCGTCGGCCGAGAAGTCGGATGCCACTCCAATGGAGTTAGGCAATGCAATGCTACAAGTGCGGCAAGTGCGTCCATATGATGGCTCGCTGCTATGCCAAACTTGCTGTTGGGGCCAAGGCAGCCAGCAAAACGTCCTCAATCCGAAGGGGGGGGTCGAAGAACCTGCAAGTCGCACGGGTTCAGATTCGACACCCGATAAGTCGGGAAATACGGGAGCGCAGTAGGGGCGGGATGCCCTACTGTCGCGAACTCTGAAGCTACCCCTAAGTTCAGAGTGATCGAACAAATGGGTAGCATAGTCCCTGAGGTACCGAAAGGTCGGACTCCAACCATTTTAGCGTGACGAAGCGGTTAGACCGTCTTACCCTACGCGTGCGGTGGTGGTGGTGTTGGTTGGCCGCTTAAAGCGCCGAACCAACTCTTGTCGGCCGCTCAAAGCGATCCGCGTAACGAACTTTAAGACAAGCACCTACCTGCGTCTCGAAAGCTATTTTCAGTCTTCCCGTGCGCAGTGAGTGTGATGTAGTAAATTCAATACTGACTTATATTAAATACATCATAATTAAATATAGGAATAACTATTGATTAGGGAAAAAAAGAACTGTATTTAATATAGTTAAACCTAATAAAACTAAATCACGAATAACCTTGTCTTAAAAAGAGAACTGTATTTAATGTAGTTAAACTATCTAATAAAACTAAATCACGAATAACCTTGTCTTAACTATATTAAGGTACAAATATGTATGCTACCTTCGTGCCCTCCATTCATTGCGCGCGTTTGTCGGTCATTGATCAGCGCCTTGGTTGATATAATGGCTTAAATCAACCAACTAGAGGGCATCTCCAACTTCAAAGAGAAGCGAGGACAATATTACATGAAAAGGTAATATTGTCAAATAATGATCTTATGGACGCTTCATATTAGTGTCAATATTATGGAACGGGCTTGCCCCGTTACACGTATCCTTGCGTGCCAGCTTACAATATATATTGAAGCTCGCTGATGATGTCTGTCTGAAGCGTCACCATGATTTGGCGTCATCCCTGTTGAATGTGAAATCATCCACGGATATCACATTCACGAGGGTGAATCACATTGATGTGCCACACCCAAGTGGCTGGCCTAAGGTACCTCGTACCTTATAGTATTCGGTACTTAACGAACTTTTAGCCCGTTACAATCAGGTTGGTAGAGATACTAAATAAAAGAGACGGACCTAAGGAAAAAATACTAATTCTTTAACATTATCGCTACATGTAAATATATATGTGATAGCACGGTTCCAATTCAAGACGCCGTCCGCAATGTAAGATTATCACTTCGTCGTCTTTCACGACAATCAAACAGCTCGATAACTGGGACTTGGGCTGATGCTATTCGGACATAAAAGTCGACTCAACCTTCGTGGCTAGCCCTCTGCTTCTCCCGTGTGCCACCACTAGCTCATAGAGACGTCCAACAATTTCGTTGTAGACTGGCGTACTCCGACTAATGAGACCAACCGACACGCAAAAGCTGGATGTGGGTAGAGTGAGTCAGGAATTGTCACAATGTTTTCGCTGTCACGTAAAACTAATTGGCTCTCTTGCCCGACGTTACTGTCATTCAACCGCATCATTATGTCCTCATGCGATGTCCTCATGCGATGTCCGACAAGTCGAAATAAAACCCAGCACGAAGATACCTTAAACGTATCACCCACAACGTTTACTTGAATGATCTGCTACATCTGCAGCTTCCGTTGCCACGGAAAAGGCAAGTACAAGGTGAGTTCAGCATGTCCCACGAAGTGATTCACGAATCGCGAAATCGTCCGTCCAAGTGAGAAAAATGGAGAGAAAGAGTAGTTCAATGAGCTGTTCTTTGGGACGAAAGCTTCGAGCCAGCCATCAGGGTCACGACATGCTACAAACAATTGGATTTTTGTGGGTTAGGGCAGATATATAAGATGGTCATGGAAAGCCCTCAATATGAAGAATGTCCAGCATGAAGAGTGTAAAGCCGATACCTCATTCTTCATCAGGAATGTCATTGTTGTGCCCTAGCCTTCAAGACATTAACCCTCTCAAATCCTAGACGTATACGTAAGCCGCTAAAGCAAACCGTTCCAGCTTACTTTTGAAGCTTGTCATCCCTTCCATGTGTAGCCAAATAGGCTTTGAGGCATTAATCTTCGGCAACGAAATGTGGCAGTCGGCATGCTACATGTATCTGCTTCATATTTATATACTACTACAGTCGCAGTTGGAGCTGGAAAGGCCTGGCTGTAGTAATGGGTAGTAAAAAAGGGGTAGTAAAAGGCGACGGTTTCCGTGCCCGCGATTCAGCGAGTATTAACTTTATTCTTTTGGCCGTATCAAAGAGCGATGTATAAATGCGAATCGTCAGTGCGCACTTGTGAGTACCGCGTATTGAGGGATCGCTTTCACCACTGCAAAAAGTTAAATGGTCCACTTTCGTCTTCGTAGAATAAGAACATCTTATGCACTGCTCGTGTGCTCGCCGAGCTCTTCTGTCCCAATGCAGTCTTTTTTCTTGTCTCGGCTCACAGTGTCGTCTCTACATTAGGTACAGAATAAGAGCAACCATCTGGGATGTAGGACATGAAGCAGACAAGCGCGTTTTTCACAGAGAAAACTTCACAAAGTAATACTCACCTTAGCTGATACCTTCTCAAAAACATTATGCTTTCACCATACATTAGAATCATCGCTTCTTTATCTAATACCTCGTGTTACCTGATAGATACCAAGAATATCACGTTAGGCGTAAAGATTATTGAAACCAGTCAACTTTGGTGCGACTTTGTGCGCTCGCCTCGCCTTTTCAGTGTCATAACGTTACGTCGCGACAACGACATGTGCGAGATTTTTCAATCCCGCGTTCATGGGCAAGAAAAATGATGGCGAATGGGCGTTTTGGCCCGCTGCACTATCGTCCGATGTTCATCAATCTTGCTCACGGATGAGGTTTAGCATTCCCCAATTTTCTCGGTCTTGAGAAGATTAAACAATCTTCCTCCGTTCCAAGTTGACTCGTGTTTTTCCTGATATCGTATTTCCACGATGGTTTACTCGCCCTCCATGTACCTCGTCGCCTCCGCCGTGGCCGCCGTGGTTTTGAAGATGCAGCAAGCTGCTGCAACGTCGCTGGATTCTGATCCATTCGTCCCTGAACAATCGACCGACTACGCGATCTATTTGAGTAAGGAAGTCCCTACCAAGACCTGCGAGTACAAGTCTGTTCCTGACTTGACGCTACCGGACCTGTCCACCATTCCGTCGATTGATGCGCTATATCCGGACCTATTGTCCAATCAGTCCGCAATTCCCGATGCCGTCTATCTGAAGGCTGGCATTAATGTCGTGATCAGTGACTACACCGACGACCTTGATGCTTACACGTACGCGACCTCGGGGGCGGTGCCAAATTTAGTGACCCAGGGCTCTTCGATTGTGCCTGCCACTATGACTGACACGAAATCACCCACAGACTGTGCCACTGGTTGGGACAAGCCCATAACTCTCAATACCGATAACAGCATCGTCTCCGGTAATATGGTCGAAGAGACGACTCATGTTGGACGTCGTCTAACGGAAAACGATAACGTGCAAATTGTTGCACTGGAGAAATACTTCCATAAGAAAATGGTGAGGATCTTGGCTGATCTTCCGACTGAGGCTTCATATAAAAATACACCGTGGGGCGGGCCGTACTGGGCGGCCTACGAGGACAGCATTAACGTCAACATTTTCAAGACTGAGTATTTCCCTGTCTCTGCGAAGTACGCTACGGCTTTTAACTTGAACGTGAAAGACTTTATGGACAAGATTTCCAAGGAAGAGGGCATCGACCAGGAGTTTTTAGGTAATACAGTTAAAACACCGTGTTCAACGCAGGAGACCTGCAATAAACTCAAGGACGGTAGTGTTTGCTCCAAGCGTAAGGGCCAAAATTCCGGTTATTGTTTCCAAATGTGGTGGGGTATGTGCAACTCTTGGGCGAGTGCAGCGATTTTGGAGCCAGAGCCGCAATGCGTCGTCAAGTACAACAACGTTTCGTTTCGGCCGATAGAAATCAAGGCACTGCTGACGTATGTATACGAGAGAGCCCAGGTTGATCACGTCGCGGCTGGTGCTCGTTGTTCTAATCTTAAAGAAGAAAAGGACGAGTTTGGCCGTTCCACGTCTCCTTGTTTCAATGACATGAACCCTGGCTTCGTCCACATCGCCATTGCCAACATCATAGGATTGCTCGGCAAAACGTTCATAGTGGACGTTGAGCCTGGCCTCCCGGTGTGGAACCATCCCTTGCGCGGTTACAAGGTGCTCGAGCAGACTAAGATGTCTTTGGAGGATGCAGCTCGAAACTTCTACGGCCGAAAGCAGTACCCATGGAACGCAAATGCCAAGAGCATCGTATACATGAAGACTCGTGTGACGTGGATTACTGAGGCAAAGGATGACGGCCCTCTGGTGTCCACCGGCGCAATTGACAAATTCACGAAGGGTAATGTTCTCTCCTACCTGTTGGAGATGGATGACCATGGCACGATCATTGGCGGTGAGTGGTTGCATAAGTCGCTTACCGATCACCCAGATTTCATGTGGTTTCCCACCCGTAAGCCTGCCGATAAGTTCGTGTTGAAGAATGGGATGAGATACGACAACGTGATAAAGCTTCTGAAGAAGTCAGTGGCATGCTCTGATACACAGTAGGCGGCGAGCTCTACGGCTACGGGGGCCCCTGTTGTTTACTATGCCTAGCACGACGATGCCGCCCGCGACCACTACCCCTGCTGCTACTCTGCGAAACTAGGACAGGGCAAACGACCAGGGTGACAACGACGGGGATAACAAGCAGCAGCAGTAGTAGAACACAGTGTTAGTCGTATGTGTAGACTTTACTGGTACGACCACCTGCAATCTGTTTCAACTCAATACACTTCCATCCGTTTACGTAAGAGATTTGGACGGGACGTACAGTGCAGTCAAACTATATTTATGAGTGGTCTAGTTGCTCCGAAATTGTAAAGGAGTCGAAGAGCAGTAAAACTTTCTCTAGCTTCGACGAGTGCCTCAACTCATGCCAATCTCTCCGTTCCATTTTGGCACCCTCCAAATACGTCAGAAAGTGACCTCTCCGTTCGAGTTTGCTGATAATCATTTACTACCCTTTCGACGGGGTAGCTAGCTGCTGGCAGACTTGTTTGTGAGTTGCTATGGACACAAATCGCAATGTCGTCGTTATGTGCGACTTGTTCTGAGAATCAGTCGCAACATCCAAATTTGAATTATCCTAATGCGTGAACTACTCTCGAAGTAATTTCTTATATATGTGCCTTAGCTCCAATTCTTTTCAGCGCGTAAGTCCTGGATCGGGTCCAAACATTATTGTTGTGATGCAAGTTAAGTACTGACGTGGTCAATAAAGGCCCTTAGTCCACACACAGCACAAAAGCGCTCCGAGCTACATCTAAGAAACTTTGCTGGATTCTCGTATGCATTTTCCATAAAGAATCTAGTACTCTGTCGTAGCACACTATCAGCGTCGATCATTGTGTGCTTTTGGTACGTACACTCAGCACTCGCCGCTAATACTTGTCCTCTTGGCGTTAGCCCCAATTGCGTGAAGTATGTACGAAAGCTTCTTGGTCCCTAGCGCTTTCGTGAGCATGTATGTTAGATGATTGTCCGTCATGACCCAGATCCTCTAGCATTGCTCGGGTCCATAGCACTTCCTGTGTGTACAAGCTCAACGCCATGTACTCCGCTTCTGTCAATTTTATATTAGCCCGGGGTTACATAGCCACCGTGCACTGATACTTAGACTTGAAATCACCAACGGCGGTAGTCAGTATTGCTGCCCCCAGTCGGCGTCAGCAAACTTGATACTTACTTCGTTATCGTTGTCGATGATACCAGATTCTTTCGTATACTTCAGGTAACATACTACCCGGATAGCAACCTTTCAATGTTACTCCTCAGTATTTCCAAAAAGCGTGACAGCTGCTTTACGATGTATGCCACATACGGGCGCGTACAAGTCGCAATGTACAACAAGCTTCTTTCAAGCGATCTGTATGGTCTCGATCTCATTCGCTCGCGCTCCATGTTCGTTGAGAGTGACTGTCTTTTCACAACTTTGTTTTGTCTCATACGGGTTCGCCCTGCTTTCGCGTCCTGCTAATTTAACCGGCTGCATCATATTCGATGTAGCGCGTCTGCTTGGTCATCAGCGTGCTCATCGCGGTTATGACCGACCTCCATACCAAGATTGTATTTTGCCATTTCCTTCATCTTGAAGTTATCCTGCAATACATTCTTATTATCAACAACTTTCTTGTAGGTCTTGGTATGATTATGTTGTCCGCGTACAAGCAGATGTACACGTACTTGTCCTGTTAACCTTCACAAGAGGACAATTATCCGCCCGATAATGGCGGACGTTGATCCTCCTGAATTGTCTTGTACCACACACTTGTGGCCTGCTTGAGACCGTAAATTGCCTTGTTTGATTTGCTCATTCCGATCTCAGCGTTGTCAACGCTGTACGACACCTCCATATAAACTTGCTTTGTAAGTCGGTGTTCAAGAATGCAGTGTCGATATCAAGATGTTCGATCACGTAGGCCTCGAGCGCTACCACTAATGATGAGCCATGGGCGAAAAAGTGCACGCCGACATCTGCTTCAACCCCTTATCAACAACCGGGCCTTGTATACGAATAAAATAACCGTGCTTGTCACGCTTTTTTGCAAACACCCATCTGCACCGATCCAAACAGGCATCTTCCTTTGCTGTATCATTGTCCAAGAGCCATTATTTTTGTGAGCATTTGGCTCATCATTCATTGCATTACCTTTTTCACGTGTCAGCTCCTTGCATGACCTGCTGATATGAAGTAAGAGCGTTATCCGCGTCAGCATAGGCCCAATCCTAGCATCTGGTAAAGCAGCGACATCACGAATTCTCCTTGCGCCCAATTTACCATCAACACGAGTGGCGCTCTGGCATTGTAAACGTTGGTGCTTCGGTTTTATCCCGTAGAGCCCTAGATGGGGGTACACTCCTACGTATGAAAACAAAGTGTCATCAATAAACTCAAGTGCCTTCACTTGAAAGTTTGCATTTTTGGTGTTGTTTTTTCATTGTTTGAACTACCGATAGCACTTTCGATTCGATCCTCATCTCATCACGTTGTAATCAATTAAGATCATGCCTAGAGTTCGTGAGTATTGCTCATTTCAATTGAAAAGATGTAAACAAGTACCATACCATGTTGTTTAGCGAAAGAGAGGATGGATTCTAATGGACAGATGCCAATTGCTGAACATTACCTAGTGGAATACTCGTCGATAAACTCTAGATTCATTGTCCAAATCAGGCGATGATGTATAAATATTATTATTTATACAGTAAATGCACTCGTCGTCAATAATGTTAGAAACTCCATCTTTTATAATTATTATGTGGGCCACGTGATGGTGTCCGATCCTTTCGCCATCTCGAGTATGACGGTGCGTTAGGTGCATTCTAGCTTCTCTCGGTTGCACACAAATTGACAGTGTAAAGATGATACAGTTAAAACAACGATACTAACTTTATTGGATTCTTTCTTCTGTTTATGTGGCCTTAATTCCTCGGAAGGCTACGGCTACCAAGAACAAGAATAATCCGACAAATTCTATGAGTCTAAAGGAACCGGAGAATCGATTCCCAAAAGACACAGAAGATGAGGAAAGTGTCGTAAAGAGCGATGAAGACAGTGACGGCGTCGACGACGAGCAGGATTATTCAGTAGGGGACACAAAGGGTGACGCTGCTAAGGATGAAAACGGTGCGGGTGACGAAGGAGATGATGGAGAAGAGGAGGAGGAAGTGGGACTGTCGTATCTGTACACGAATTTCGAGGACGACGACAACGATGAGGACTTCAAGGTGGACGCCACTGCACAAGACGACGACAATGACGAAGAGGAGGAAGAAGAGGACGCTTTTTCTGCAGCAGAGGATGACGGTGATGGCGTGCACTTTACAATAGAAAACAAGGAGAGTGATGAATCCGATGACGATGTTGATGAGGATGACACAGTGGGAAACAAAGAAGCTCAAGATGAGGATGCCCCGCCAGGTGGGTGTTGCTAATGCATCTAGATAAAACTCTTCCTGCACTAGTAACTTACTGAGAGTAACTGATTTTTCTTGTGATTCCCACTGAATAGCGAAGAAGCAAAAGAACTAGCCACCAAATGGTAAAGGCGCTAAGAATCTCCGGTAATGGACCATGGTTGCAAACATAAGTTTGCATCATGTCTTTTCATTATTGTTAGTGTTTTCGCCAGGACGGCCTTCAGCGCGGCGCTCTATATGCGCCGCTTAATGGACCCTGGCGAGAGTAGAGAGAAATGTAGAGAAGAGAGATAACCCGACGCATGTTGAAGTTGAGCCACTTTGGTGACAAGACGGCTCGCGCAACGTTTACATGCATACATATTTAATAGTTGACGAGCTGTATATTTGAAGCATAAATTATAAATCATAAAAATTTGAATTAGCCTTTGCAAAACTAATTTGAATAATGAATTAGGCGTGATTTATGTAAAATTGAGGGGACACACAACGAGTTTCAAAATCAAATTTTTAGACAAAGGTGAAACAAACATTCATTTTATTTTGTGATTGATGCTTCTTTAACATTATAAAATGATTAGAATTCGATAAAGCAAAAAATAGTGGGATGCAGACGATAATGAACTACGGTTTGGCGTAAAATAACAGCCGCTGCCTACTCGTCGATCTTTTTGCGTCATGGAGAGCCTATTCGGCCTTCCCAAATTTCATATGATATTGTAGCCATGTGATAACGTTTTCATACTGTACAATTGCGAGCATACGACCAGTTTTATCTATTTATAATAAAACACCTATTTTATTCCTATTTAGAGACTTTTGCAGCCTAACTTCTTAAATCCAGGAAACCTATCCCTCACAATCATATAAAGGTTGTGTATCGAGCACAAAAGTCATTTTCATAATATTGATCGAGTCCTCCTATGTAATTTACGGAAACTGCTGAAATCAATAGACTGTAAACCTAGGGTGCTGACTCTTTGAAGCAACTAGTTGTTTTAGTCAAGATATAGAAATTACACGTTTTTTTATTTTGCGATTAAAAATAAAATTCAATGTTTTGTTGATAAATTGACTTTTTAATTTATGTTTTTATTCCCTAAATATGCCCATTTCACAACTTTAATCGATTACATGGCGATGACCGAGTGGCAACTCATCAGCCAGGGTGCCGAGGCGGTACGACCCCATCACGTCGTTCTTCTAATTCCTGAATAACTTTAACTGTTTATTGCAAACTTACCAGAACGTGTTTGAGACGGACTTCGCTGGCCGTGCTTGCGTTATAAAGGAGCGTGTCAAGAAAAGCTACCGCCTTTCAGTGCTGGACAAGAAACTCTCACATCGTCGTCTAGTGCAGGAAGTTCGCTGCATTCTCAAGTGCCGTCGTGCTGGGGTTCTTACACCCATCATCTTTTTAGTGGACGAAAACATGAGTCGTCTCTATCTGGAAAAAGTGCAGGGCGGCAGTCTGAAAGACTATCTGCGGCGGGCCCACAAGATCGGTACGACGACCAGCAATTAAAATCAGCCGAAAGGTGACTGATAAAAGTTTTTTGCTATGGTGTAGACGCCAAGTATGGCCCCTTGGCGCTAAAAAAGGCTTACCAGATCGGAGAAGCGATTGCCAAGATGCACGACGCTGATATTGTCCATGGTGACCTGACGACGTCTAACATGATGCAGAGCAATGACGATGCAACGGATGTGGTACGTGCAAAGTGACAGAGCGCATTACATGAAGACTGATTCTGGTGGGATGCAGACGATGATCGACTTTGGCTTGGCTAATTCGCAACCGCTGCCGGAGGACAAGGCCGTCGATCTTTATGTCATGGAGCGCGCGTTTGCTAGCACACATGTCAACTCGGAGCTCTTGGTGTGTTCACTGAAACGTCTTTATTCGAGGTGAAGGACAGCAGCTGACGTTTCTTCCGTTTTTCGTGTCTGACTGACAGGTAGAAGAGGTGCTGCGTGCGTACCGCGCGACTTCCCGTCGCTCTGACTCAATTTTTCAGAAGCTTTCTCAAGTGCGTATGCGAGGCCGCAAGCGCACCATGGTCGGATAGTTAGGCTGTAGATGGAGAGCTCAACCTTGTGACGAAGATGTGAGATACTCTCGAATCTATTTTTTTCAGTAATGCAATACAAATCTAAGCAGGTCTAGACAAGTTCTTTTATAATGCAAACCTATCATTGCTACCATGGTCCATTACCTGTTTCTTAACGCCTTTACCATTAGTAGCTAGTTCTTTTGCTTCTTCGTAATGTTCAGCAACTGTCATCTGTCCATTAGAAACCATACTCTCTTTCACAAGAATTTCCAGACAACATATTGGTACTTGTTGCATCTTTTCAATTGAAATAAGCAATAATCACGAATTCTAGGCATGATCTTAATTGATTACAACGTGATGAGATGAGGATCGATCGAAGTGCTATCGGTAGTTCCCACAATAATAAAAACAACACCAAATGTACTTACAATAAAAAAAACAACACCAAATGCAAACTTTTGCGTCAAAGAACTTGAGTTTATTGATGAAACTTTGTTTTCATACGTAGGAGTGCACCCTCATTCAGGGCTCTACGAGATTACACCAAGCACCAACGCTTACATGGCCGGAGCGCCGCTCGCATCAATGGTGAAATGGGCGCAAAGACCATTCTTGATGGAGGGGTCGCCATACACGTTGCAATCGGTGTCTGCTCCGATGCCCACCACGTACTTGGTACTCTCCACTATCTTCGGTAGACCAGCTCCAATCTCACCCTTGTATACGCTCCAATCATCATACGACAGCGTAAACGATACCTTTTTGGACTCGCCAGCTTTCAGCTCGATCTTCTCGAACTTTTTCAAAGACTTCACTTCCGGCACCGAGATTTTGCGGATCGGCTGGATCAGGAACAGCATGACGACCTCCTTACCAGCGCGCGAGCCGACATTCGTGACGGTGACTGAGGCCGTAAGCGTGTCGTGAACGTTAGTGATTGAAGTCTTGTCCAGAGTGACGTTGGAGTAGTTGAAAGTCGTGTAGCTCAGACCTGCTCCGAAGTCCCATTCCATTTCGCAGTAGTACGACGCGCAGCGCGTCGTCACAAGATGGTTGTATGGGATATCGACGTTCGCCGGGTCCTTCGGATACGTGATCGGCAGCTTGCCACTCGGGTTCACGTCGCCGTACAGAATCTCTGCGATAGCCTGCCCGCCGAGCTCACACGGAAGCATGGCATCAATAATAGCAGCGGCATTTTTGGGAATCGACCCAAGCAGACGCGGACGACCCTCGAGCAGCACCACAATCACCTTAGTGCCTGTGGCTGCCAGGGCTTTAATGAATTCCTCAAAACCCTTTGGTAGTGCAAGGTTGTCGACGTCTCCAGGCTTCCCCGCGTACGTTCGTTCACCGATGGCGGCAATAGTGTACTCGTGCCGACCAGCAAGTTCCACAGTCTTGGTCAGATTTGCGTTCGAGATAGACCCATTAATAAAGAGTCCGTTAAAGTAGGAGAAGGAATTACTGCCAACCAAGTTTCCAAGCCCCTTTCGAATACTAATTCCGTTCGGGAACATATCGTTACCAGACACGCCCTGCCAGAATTTGGTCCAGCCGCCGCACTGATAACCAACGTCGTCTGCAGAAGGACCCGTAAGGAAGACGGACGATTTCTTCGACAGAGGCAACACGTTGTCGTCATTTTGGAGCAGCACAATGGATTCGCGCGCCATCTCCAATGCAAGCTCTTTGTCCTTCTTGTTACCAATCTTCGACACAAGTTCTGCGCCGGGCAACGGATTCTTGTAGAGGCCGAGTTTCAATTTCGTTTTGATAATGCGTTCGACGGACTGGCGAATTCGAGCCTCCTGTTCTGGATGTTCCTTGAGCAGCTTTAAACCGGCCTCGATGAAGAAAACGTGATCATCCATCATACTAATGTCCAGCGATGTCTGCGTCAAAGAGGTGGCAACCGCCTCTTCGATGGTTTCCACCACGCGGTGGATCGTGTTCAGGTGAAAGACCGCGTCGTAGTCCGAAACAAGAGTTCCATTGAATTTAAGATCGCCACGGAGCAGGTCGATCAGTATCTTTTTGTTAGCGATCACGGGTACATTATTCAGTGATATGTAGTTCTCCATAATTGTCAGCACGTTAGCGTCATTTATTGCAGCCAAGTACGGCGTAGCAAAGTTGTTCAGGAGTTCAAAGTCCGACATTACAACATTATCGCGCTCGTGACCAGTGGGTGCCTTCGAGTACCCGATAAAGTGTTTAGCGCAAGCGGCAGTTTGATTCTGGCTTTGAAGTCCGCGGATGAGAGCGACTCCCATGACCGTACTCAGGTACGTGCTCTCACCGAACGTCTGGTAGGTCAGAGCCCATCCCTTGTGCTGCGATATGTCGAGAACCGGACCGAATATCCAAGAGATACCAGCAGCAAGGGTGTCACGAGCTGTCATGCGACCCACCTCGTAAAGAAGGTCGGGGTTAAAGCTCGCGCCAGCATTAATCTGATGGGGCGTCAGCACAGGCCCTTCAATATAGTTGGCACCGTGAAGGGAGTCAAGGCCGTAGATAATAGGTTGACCACCGGTCACTGACATGCTGATCTTTTGGATGCGTCCAATCATCTCACGATATTCGCTGGCGGTATAGCCGTACTTGCCATCGGAAGGTTCGACCCAATCCGTGCCGAAGTACGAACCGACGAAGAGCTCGGCATTCTCACGCACAGCAGTCTCATTAAGACCACCAGCTTCCGTATCGATGATGGTGTCGAGATTTAGTTGGGTCATTTGGCCAATCAATTGGGCGTGAGAGAAAGTGTCGACGATAGCTTTAGCTTGAGCATCGTAGCTGTCATCGGCGGATACTGCAGATACAAGTGCTGCTGCAGAGTACACAGCTGCCAACCAAAACTGGAGCATTGTTACAACAATTTCCTCGCCGACGATGTCTTCTGCGATGTACTTGGGAAATTGAAAAGTGAGCAAATGACGATGCGAGCGCAGTCACGAGTGGCTGTACGTCTAGGGGTCCCATCTGTGGAAAACCACAACATGATAATCGCTATGCGACGGTCCCTGTCGTGCTGGCTGTTCCATTTGCATAAAAGTTGTCGAGAATTATTGCACTCGTCATGCACGTTCAGTTTCAATGTAAAGTGTAAAGTTGAGTAGTGTCGAATCCGCGTCTACAATAGTGTCGGTCCGAAACATTAGCACTGGAAACCGGGAACTTGTGCGACTCTCAACCGAAGCATGTTGGAGATAGTCACAAGGCCATAGAGGATAGACGATGCATCTGTAGCCACCTTAGCCAGCTTAGCCACCATAGCCACGGCATTGAAGACGAGACAAGGATTAGGCAAATCTACGCGCATGGGAAAAAAATGGACAAAGAGTAGCTCAATGAGCTGTTCATCTGGGTGTAATCATTATCAAGCCAGACGACATGGTTGGTACCTGAGAAAGCATCAAGATTGTATTTCTCAGGGCTATAGAATCAGGGGTGGCTGCTATACCTAGATATTTTTGAAAGTGCAAATAGGTTTAATATTCTGCGATCTAGGTTTAGCCTAGGGTTTTATTCAGGTTTGAATAAAACCTAAATAAAACTTGAAGTAAACCTTCAAAGTACAACCTTTGTACCGAATACATGCTTCTCAAACTACACGTAACGACTCCACCCCAATGCATTACGAAACAGTTCCTCAAATCAATATGCATAGTAGTGCTCACAGTAGCCAAGCAAAACGACATACACAGCTTTTGCGTCCAACTTCTAAGCTTTATTTCTGCGGAATGTGTACCGTTGAGCTTCGGCGTGTACGACCGTGCGAAGACCTTGTAATTTCTCTTAAAACCTTAAAGCACAACATGTGTCGCGTCGCAAGTCGATCAGCCACACTTCAGTCGACTTGGTGAAGTTGTACCACTGCCAATCTTATATACAAAGTCGCCCGATACTCGTCCTGCGCGATATCGATCCGCATTGTCTCACACCACTTGGAAATCTAATGACCCATCTTGCCGCACTGACGATATTTACCGGTCTTCCTCACCGTCGTCTCATGCGCAATGTCGACAGATGGGTACAACGAGCACGGTGCATCGTTAAGTAGCGGGTCTAATGAATGCGCAAGCAAGTAACATGACGCTTGACGTAAATGGATATCCTTAACGACATATTTACGTGTGTTCGTATTATCATTCCTGCAGGAGAGTAGGGAGACCATGTCTTGTGCACAGGCTAAAGATTGCAAATACTTCGAAGGACGAGTGCAGCTTGTTATGCATCACACTCACTTGTTGAGGTGTGACTTGGTGGTAGAAACTATGGAATTTTACGAGTTCGTCCTTTTGACCTAAGCTGTTTTTCGTATTAGTTGTAATGTCTTGCTGCAATAGCGTCAGGGCTTGCGTGCAGTCTTTATTGGCAGAATGTTGTAAAAGAGATAACAAGCGTGGAAACACAAGTGGATACAGTTGCAAGGAGTTCCAGTATGTTTGTTACGGGGTGAGCCCGCTACATATTATTGACACTTATATGAATGTCAATAAGATTACTATTATAACTAATAATATTTGAGATATTACGTCTTGAGATAACATTGTCCCTGCATCTTCTTGAAGTTAGAGATGCCCTCCGACTGGTTATTATAAGCCATTATATCAACCGGGGCGCTGACCTTGATAATATAATGGCCTATATTAACCAGTTAGAGGGCATCTTTAGCTCAAAAGAGATGCAGGGTGTAACGGGGTGAGCCCGTTACATAATATTGACACTTATATGAAGTGTCAATAAAATATTATTATAACTAATAATATTTTGACAATATTACCTTTTCTTATAATATTGTTCCTAGATCTCCTTGAAGTTGGAGATGCCCTCTCATTGGTTGATATGGGCCATCATATCAACCACAATGACCGATGGACGCGCGCAATGAGTGGAGGGCAAGTTGTCAACATACATAGTTGTAGTTTAATATAGTTAACATAGGTTATAACAGATTAGTTTTATTAGATAGTTAGCTATATTAAATACAGTATTCTTTTTCCCTCTCAACTAAGCGTTTGTTTAGTTGATTCCCTTCCTCTGCTCACGTGTACGTGAGGTAATTGAGGCACCTGCTTTCACTGGAATCAGTAAAAGTAGACTATACTGTAATCAGTATAGTCAGAGGGTGCCCCATTACACCTGGTAGCACTTCGTGGTCCGTTCAGCGACCACCGCACCATCCGCTATGGAATTCAGCGGGTGATGAACGTCATCTCGCAACGCGTGATGACTTCCGCCATTTGAGTGATCTCGAATGGAATGCGGTTCAGCGTATGGCTGAAACCATCGGCAACTCTGCCGTTGGTGCCATGTTGCTCTCTCTTAGCGGAGAGGACCAACATGCAACCATCGCCAAGTTCATACAACATGAACTTGACGAAGTTGTAAAGAAACTCACCTTGCTACAGGAGCAAGGTTCTCAACAGGTTGAACTGTTGAGAGAACAAGGCGCTCGACAAGCTGACTTGTTGATGCAGCAGGGTGCTCAACAGACTGAACTGTTGAGACAAGCAGGCTAGTGCTGTTGCTGCCGGGTCGACGTATACACGTCGACCCGAGTCCTTGAAGATTGATGTCTCCAAGTACAAGGCAGTCGAAAGCGACTCCTTGCTGAGATGGTTCGTCGAGCTCGACGATGCCATCGAGGCTCGTCGCATTGATGACGATGCGATGAAGGTCAAGTTCGCCATGTCGAACTTGGCAGGACGTGCCAAAGCTTGGGCCTTAGGGCTCAAACTGCACGACCCATACGTTTTCCCAACGTATGACGTCTTCAAGGCGCGGCTCAAACACACGTTTGAACCGCCTCGTGCCGAATTCAGGGCTCGGGCTAAGCTCCTGGATTTGAAACAGGGTAAGCGTGATATACACGCTTACGCCCAACACGTACGATACCTCGTTAGCTGTATCGTACTGAACCCAATCGATGAACACACGCAGGTGACTGTGTTTATCAAGGGTCTGACAGATGGCCCTGTTGTTAAGACACACCTGTTCCGCTTGGAACTAGAATCGCTGGATCAAGCGATCTCTGCAGCGGAACAGGAGGACTTTAGCCTACAACAGGCTCACGTCCACTCGGGGTCCTATTGTCCACCGAGATGACAGGAGGGCGGAGGTCCAGAACCAATGAACCTCTCTATGTAGAGAGCGAGCGACCTCGCTCTCCAGGGTACAAGCGATTGCAAAAGTGCAATCTCTGTCAGAAGTTGGGCCACTACGCTTATGAGTGTAGTGCCCCACGCCCAGTGTCTCGTAACACTGGGAGTGACCATCGATCGTCTGCCAAGAATGGCCAGAGACGTGGGTCCCACGTTGCTGCGAAATCGCAACAACGTGGTGGACCAGCTAAAAACGGTCGGGGTCAGTAGGGGCGGAGCTCCCTACTGATCCAGCAACGTCAAGAGAGTTCGCGGGAATCTTGACGAAGGTTGCTCCCAACACACAGTCACTGTGTGTTGCCGCTCCCAGTGATGAGGTATCTGTGGTGGAGTGGGTTCTCAAAATTGTATGATGAGACCCCAAACCACTCACTGTGCCGGACTGCCGACTGTCGGAGGGGGTACCCCGATGCCGCGTATGAACCTTCTTTCACCTTGTGTACCCGTCGGCTGGCGGGTTGCACTCTTCGGAGGACTTGGTGACGATGTAGATGTCTGCCTTGAGGGAGGTAGACCTGGGGGGCCTCGAGTGGATATGCTTCACTCGGTGGGCCGGTAGGTGGCAACTCGATCGACCTTGTCGAGAGTGGACTTAGAGCCAAATTCTTCAGGGGCGCTTGTTGTCCCTGGCCTTTTCCTTCTGTTTCAGGGGTATTAACCACCTGACCTTTATGTTGCTTTCGGACCTTGAGGTGAGGGAGACCGCTTCCGATAGCGGGTCTTGGGGGGTGTTGCTACTCGAACGAGCTCACAGGCCAAATATATCCTGGAGCTCTATTCGCACTTGAACTTCGCTACACAACTGTCTTCGACGGGGGGCCAAAATATATCCCTTCTCGGAACAGTGAGTAACTTAGAGCAAGTTCTTCTTGGGTGACGGAGTCGTGCCACGTAGATCGCAAAGTGAGTAGTATTTAATATAGTCCTATCCTTTTAACTCCTTTACTCTATCCTTGCCTGAAGCTCTGATTCCTTGCGTCGACTGGTATGATCCTTGTATTAACTGGTCAGGAGTGGCTGAACCCCGAGGGGCCGAGGTCGACTGATGAGGGACCCAGGTCTACCAATGAGAGACCGGGTCGACCAACGAGGGGCCGAGGTCGACCGATGAGGGACCGGGTCGACTGATGAGGGACCCAGGTCTACCAATGAGGGACCGGGTCGACCAACGAGGGGCCGAGGTCGACCGATGAGGGACCGGGTCGACTGATGAGGGACCCAGGTCTACCAATGAGGGACCGGGTCGATCAATGAGCGGCCATGATCAACTCCCTTTGGTACCGGGTAACCGGTACCCTGATACTGATTTTCTTCGGCGGATCCTGCGGATTGTCCTCCACCAACGGTCGCTCCCCTTCGAGGCCCCTGTCTCTCTGGCCCCCTGTCCCTGACCCACGGCCTATACTCCGCATCCAACTGGAGTCTGGGACCTCCACATCACAAAATTAGCACATCACCACAGCCGCCCCCTGCACTTGCTCAACCGTACAACGGATTGAGCACGCGCATGTCTTCACTTCCTTCGTCACGTAGGTCCTTTACTGTCCCCTTTGTTGCTCATCCATCTCTAACTCGTGTCTGTCCAGCCATGTCTTCCCCTGGTTTTGACCCACCGTCTGCTGACCCACCGTCCGCTGATCCACCGTCTGAAGACCCACCGTCTGAAGAGCCGACTTCGATCGCCGTCGCGCCTTCGGTTGCCTCTCCATGTAGAGGGGTGTCCTTGGCCGACCTTCCCGGGCCGGTGTCTTCGCCGTTGAGTGCTGCTGAAACTGTTGTCGCTCACAGCTCTTCTGTTTCCACCGCTTTGCCTCCTGCCGAGACAACAGATGCTCCTGCCACGCCGGCCCCCATGGTTGACCGTCCTTCTTCCGTACCTGTCAACGTACGGGCAGCTCTGCAGGAACTGCAAGCTCTCACGGACGCCCATTCCCGCCGCATCGAAGACTGCGAGGGTCGGCTAGGTGTCCTTCCCCCTTCGGCCACCTTGTTGGCCACTCGTTGTGAGCGGTTGGAGGAGACGTTGCGCGACAATTCTCGGCTGGTGGCCCAACTCCGCGAAGCTCTCCAGCGCGAGACTGCACTGGTGGACCGTCTGCGATGGAAGGTCGACCACATCCGAAGCCGGTACTCGCTTCTCGCCGCAGAGCTCGACCATGTCGACTTCTCTGACGGGCCACCTCCGGGACCAGCTACTCCTTCGGCAGCTTCGCCCCCGGCCGTATGTTCCCCTTCGAGGCCGGCGAAATCTCTTGGTAAACGGTCCCGGCGGCCGTCACCCCGGTACCCGCCAAAGCCTCCAAGCTATCGAGGCCTGACGCCTCTGCGATACCACTGTCGGCGGTCTCTGGTGGTCGTTCTCCTGTCGTGCTTGAGTCTTCGGACGACGACCTCAGCGACGACAGCGAGACCCTTCGGGCGGCTCTGGCCAAGTCTCGTTCTGCTAGTCGGCGCCCCGCCAGTGCGAACCCTGTACGTCTTCCGTCGACGTCCGCTTCTACATCGAGGGCCACCTCGGCTACCGGCCTCTCGCTGAAACGGGCGATGTTCGGGACATCGGACTCGGAGACCGAGTCGTCTGCGGAGAAAAACAAGAGCGCGCCTACCGTTGCGGACAACACTTCGCCCCCTTTGGCCGACTCCAGCCTGCTTCCCAGAGACGCCATGATCCCCGGGTACATGCAGTCGAAGACCTTCTCCGCCGCGGAAGTGGCACCTTGGCCGGTCGACCTGGTCAATTCGTGGTGCATTGTTACAATGTCTTCCACAGACTTGGTCGACCAGCTGGATCTACCTTGGGGTTGGTTTGGACCTCCGGACGGAAACCTCGACCGTCCCCCCAAATGGAAGAGGTCGTTGGTGAACCCTCCAATGATCCAGAGATTGCTAGCGGCGGAACCTTGGGTGGAAGCTCGTGTTCCCATGCAGCCCGTTTCCTTCCGACCTGTTGGCTGGTTCGCCCAGTTGGCAGCGGCCTACATCCAGTTTGACGAAGAGCATAGTCAAGCTCTTTGGGAGGCGACCCACTGCTTGTGGATCTCCAAAGACCAAGCGCGCGCGAATTCTTTCCTCGCGTCCTACTACAACGCGCGGAAGAAGCGTCGGAGTCGGGCGACTCGAGCGTGGCGGGAGGTGGTCGACCTTATCTTCATTGGGATGAGCAAGGGCCACTGCGATCTCGACATTTTCCTGGACCCCTTCTTCCGTCATCTTCCTCGAACCCGCCGTGTGGTTTATTGGTTCCCTGGTCGTGAAGAGGGGTCGGACCCGGTCGACCTGCTTGAGGCCCTTCGGGTGTCGGATTCCGCGTGGCCGTGGCTCACCCAGTATCGTTTGTCTTCTGTGCCCCATCCTGGCGCTCTAGTTCCACGCCTCAAAGGCAAGTTTGGGCCATCCGTTTAGGTCTTCCCTTGAACATGAATCTTCTTTTCCCTTCGATCCTATTTTGTGTTCTTGTCCATTTTCTATCTCCTCTCTAATCGATCTTGGTAATCTCCCTCCTTTGTTCTCCATTCTCCTATATCCCTAACTCTTGGAAGTTCAAGGCCGCCCCGCAGGCGACCCAAGTCTTCCAACGAGGGCTGGGCCGACCATTGAGGGACTCGGTCCACCTTCCCAGAAACTTGCTACCGCCGGCTAGTTTTCATGGCTTTGCATTACTTCGAAGTGGTTATGGCTTGTCTTCTTGCGCTCGAAGTCCCGGAGTAAGGCTCCGCAATTCAGATCCACTTCGTCCACCCACGGGGGTCAGGGTGTCCCTTACATTGCACGAGGAATTCTCGTTGTTGCCTCCCATACCGAGTCTTCTTGCCTGTACGACTCTCTAAAATTTCTTCGACTTCATACTCGCCCTCTTCCAATTCCCGCACCCAGCTGTCTTCTGGTAGCAGACATTCATCGAAGTCGACTCGATCTGTTCCATCCACTTTCAGCTCGCTGTTCGGTCGATCGGGGAACTCTCTGACGGGCTTGAGCTTGGAGATGTGCACGATTGGGAATAGTCTGTATTCTGTACCTCGTAACTCCAGACGTACCGCATGATCTCCAGCTAACTCCTGGACTCGGAACGGTCCGTGCCATAGGTGGGCCAATTTTTTGGCATACCCCTCCTTCACCCGGTCTAAGTATAGCCATACCCGGGCCCTGGCTGAATTTCGTGTCCGACTACCCCTTCATTTTGCGCTTGCACCCGAGCCTGACTAGCCGCCCGTAAATTCTCGTTGACTTGGTCTCTTGCTCGCTGATAGTGACTCTGAATCCGATATCTCCATCTCCGAGGTCCTGATTCTCGACGTCGAGTGTTCACCACCGGTAACATAGTCTCAAAAGTGGTCCTAGCATCTCATATATGTACCAGATAGAACGGTGTTTTCTCACGTACTCTGTCTTGAGCCGTATTTAACGCGAACGTTAATCGTTCCGCGTACTCATCCCAGTCTTGCTATCCCACGTCGGCCACATACATCTTGATGAATCTTCTCAGAGTCTGGACCATTCTCTCCGCAGTTCCGTTCGCTTGAGGTCGGTAGGCCATGGTCGCTCTCTGACGTTGACCCACCATACGACTGAACGCTCGGAAGAAGTCCGACATAAACCCCGGTTCCCGATCGTGACGGATCTTCTCACTGGCACCAAAACGGCGGAAAACGCATTCCTCATATCCCTCAGCCACTGTCTGGGCTGTCCGTGACGCACTTGCTTTAGCCATCACATAACCTGTGAACAGGTCGACCCAGATCAGTAGTTCCGTATTTCCTTTATGTGACTTGGGGAGAGATGGTATGTGGTCCATCGCGATAATTTGGAAGGGGAACGTCGCTTCAACATTCCCCGGAGACTTCCCTTGTAAAGTGTGTCTCCCTTTCCCAGTCTCACAATCTATGCACTGACCCACATATTTCTGAACACTCCGGAACAGACCCCTCCAATGACAATATCGTCGGATCCGATGATAAGTACGCCCGATCCCCTGATGGCCGCCTTCCAAACTCGTATGATAATGATGGAGGACGTCGGCTTGGAGACTTTCAGGCATCACCAATCTGGCAGTTATGTCTCGGTCGTCTCCCTTGATTCTCTGGCCGGGGCAGTACACCAGCATTCCCTCTTCACTTATCTCGTAATCCTCCGACATTTTGCTGCAGTTTCTGGCCGCTTCCACCGACAAGTCTTTCCAGTCTCCTTCAAATATGCCTTCAACTCGCGTACCCATCTCTCTTCTTCTTGCGCATCTCGGATCCTGTCCATCCGAAGTTGTTGTATTACATCTTCTTGCATGACCTCTCCCGATATTTTGACGGGGAACCGTGATCTCGTCACCGCAGATACCTTGACCGACTGACCCCGGTCTCTAGGGACCAACACCTCTGGCAACCGATTGATTGCTTCTAGACCTGACCACTCTCCTCTTGGTATCGACTCGACCCCTTGCTGCTGATGTAAAGCTGTACTGGCCAACTGGTCTGCGCTCTGATTCCAGTCTCGTTTCACATGTAGGACTGCCTGGTTGGGCCACGACTGGAGTTTACTCAACGCCTTGGCCCGCAACGGGGATAAACCTGAAGCTTTGCATTCAATCTCTCCACGCATCTGTCTTATAACCAGATTGGAGTCTCCACAAATAATCAAACGCCATCGCTCCATTGGCTCCAACAGGTCAAAACCCAGTAACATGCCCTCATATTCAGCTTCATTCACCGTAGACTTGTCGAGATATTTCGATGCAGCTGCGACTATATTCCATGCAGGAAGTCTCCACACAATAGCGCTGCAAGCACCTCCCCCTTGTTTCACCCGGGCCGACCCATCGAAACTCATCACATACAGTTCTTCATTTAGTTCCACTGTGGGCGTCGGTAGGTCGACCACTTGCCTGGATTGCTTCTTGCGAGCAATTGACGACAGAATTGAGTCCACATTCTCTCGAGGCGTGATGCTGGCTGCTAACGCCCCCAGTACCTGGTCCTCGCCTTTCTTTCATTTCACAATCTCCAAAGTCCACTGTGACAACAGAGCGGCCCAGTTTCCTAAGCGACCTTGCAACCCCGAAGACTTCACTAGCCAGGCTAGTGTAGAATGCCTCGTCAGAACCTTGAGAGGTCGGGTGACCAACATCGTGAAGCAAGTTTCCAATATCCGTAACAACGCCAGCACTTCCTTTTCCACTGTGCTATAGTTCACCTCGTTTGACTTGAGGTTTGGCTCGTAAACATTACCGGCATATACAGGCCGTCGTAATTCTGCACCAACGACGCCGAGATAGCTCAATCACTTGCGTAGGCAATGATGACCGCCTCTCTAGCCGGGTCGAAATGTCGTAGGATGGGCGCCGTAGCAATCTTGTTTTTTAGCATGGCAAACGCTACTTGTACCTTCGACCATTTTTCTTCGTCGTCTTCCTGGGCCGCCACTTCCTCGTTAGCCTTCAATTTGCACCTCCAAGCGTAATCCACTTCTCTCAGTTCGTAAAGGATCGACGCGTATATGGCATAATCTTCGATGTACCTGCTGTAGTAATTTAGGCTTCCTAGAAAGGACTGCATAGCCTTCAGCGTTGTCGGCAGAGGTAGGTCGACCAAAGACTGAAGATCTTTTAAGTGGGCCTCTAGACCCTCCTTGGAAACTCGATGCCCAAGATACTCGACCTTCCGACATCCGCACGTACACTTGACGGCACTGACCGACAAATTCCAATAGTCACACACGTCTAGCAGCCGCTCCACTTTCTGGCATAATACGTCCCACGATTCGGTCGGAACAAGTGTGTCGTCAATGTATGATCGTCGACTCAATATAGAGAGGCCCGAGTTTGCATCGGGTTCCCCTGTTGCGAACAAATCCTCTGTGGCCTCCCCTGGTGAAAATCGTAAGAATCCATACAACGCATTATCCAACAACCTTTGATATATCTGAGGCGCATTCTTAAGCCCAAAAGGCATCCGAAGCCATTCAAATAATCCCAGTGGAGTAACGAAAGCTGAGATTAGTATCGCCCTTTCGGTCATACTGACGACCCAAAAACCACTCGCCATATTAAGGGAACAGTACCATAAATCTCCGTATAAGTCTTCCAGTAATTCGTTAATCAACGGCATCGGGTATACCATGAGCTGGGTGAGATCATTCACCAACCGATAGTCGATACACAATCGAATATCGACCCCATTCTTCTTCACGATAATTACAATTGGGCTGGCCCATGGCGAGGTGGAAGGCTGGATGATCTTTGCTGATAACAGTCCCTTGATCAGGTCGGCTAGCTTCTCTCTGAATTGAGGGGCCACCTTTCGTACGCGTTGCGCGATCGGTCTTGCGTTACCTACATCGATATCGCATATCGCTCCTCGGGCGGCCGGGGGTAAGGCGTTACCTTTGCCCATCAGCAGATGTCGTTTCTTCCATATTATTTGTCGCAACCGGTCCACCTCTTCGGGAGTGCTCCCATCTGGATCAGGAATCTGTATATCTTCTAACGCAATGCCTTCAGATGAGGGGTCCACTTCCGGTACGACCGCCCACCCTGGCCTTATGTCCTCGGCCCAAAGTTCCCCACTCTCGAAAGAACACACCTGGTCATCTGCCTGTAGCAAGTCTACCAGTTTGACTTCCTTCTCATTGGTGGTGGTCACTGTATGTAGGTCTTTTTCAAATACACTCCGCTTTTGGGCGGTTCCCTCCTTCCAATTCACCCTCTCTTCGCACAGTTGTTCTTCACTGTCGGGTACCGGTTGGTGTGTTATATTCATCATTGGGGTTGGGGCCTGCGATCGCTGTAAGATGTGTGACGGAGTCTTATACTCTGGTCTCTCCACCAGTGGCCCCTCTTCCTCTTCCGTTGGGTCGACCTGATGGTCGACTTGGTCAGTGGTAGATTCATAAGCCAGATTTAGCCATTCCGCATATCTTCGAGAGCCTACTGAGACAAACCCTGGCGTTCTCGGAACTTGATCCCTGGTCAACCACATACCTACCTTGGTATCTTCATGCAATGTTAAGGGGTGAGGGCTGACATTGGTTATCTTCAAAATCGGTCGACGTCCTATCCCTTGTATCATGGTGGTCACCCATCGTTCGCCTCTCGTGACCCATAATTTCCACTGTTCTAAGGTCGACCTTTTGAGAGGCACTTCCGTACATCCTCCAACGGATATCTGTACATACCTACCCAATTTCACATCCGATACTCGAGTATTATACAGTGTCCTTCGCCCAGTCAACTGTACCCTGACCTCATCGGGGAGGCAAAGAGTTCCGTCGGCCAAGTATAACCGGATACCGGCTGGGACCATGAAGTCCATCCCCAAAATTGCATCCTGGCCTACCATAGGGCCTACCCACACCTTAAAGATGTACACCAAGTTCCCATTCAGAGTGACCTTGGTGCGAGTGCGCCCCTCCGTGGTGTATACGGCTTCCCCAATACCAATACATTCTTGTCCTTCACTTTCATCAATTTGGCAGCCTACCTTACGAGCAAAGGCGATATCCAGAATGGATATCTCGGCACCAGTATCGAACAACAAATTTGCATGGTCGTTGTTGACCTTTCCAGAGGCTTTCGCTTGCCTGAACCATTTAGTAGGGGCGTGGTATTTCCAGTACCCCCTAGACTCGCCTGGCAATAAGTCCAACTCCATTACTGAACTTTCTCGAACAAAATCATTAGGTTCATTCAAAGAAGCCACATGGACCACAGGGTAATTTCCAATCTTCGATATATTTTCAATCTTAACTGGAATACCCGTCTCCTCCTTGGGCTGTTTCTCCACATATGCAAAGATGCAGCAATTAGAACGCTCGGCTCGTACCAGATTCCAACCTGGCGAGCGTCCTAATTTGCCATCTTCTCGAGTTTCTCCGGGAACATCCCTGCATGCGTGGCTGGGTTGTACCATTGACGGAACAAATTGTAGAACTCCTCCATCTGGCACTTCCCAATCTCGTGAATCTCTCCACAACCCCGGCATACAAACAGGCAGCGATCAGACGGGTGACCCTTTCTTCCACAGCGGTCGCAGGTCAATCTTTTCCAGCAATTCAGATGTCCATGTTTCTTGGACCCGCAATACGCACATCTCGTGTTTGAGGTCGCTGATGATGGGCCGGGTCGCTGGTCTACTGCCTGGCGATGTTGGTCGGCCTCCCTAGTCGGTAGGTTATTTGAGAACCTCACACTTGGATCCTCCCCGCTTCTTTCTCCATAAGGTATACTCGTCTTAGATCTCCCTCATTCTCCGAGGAGTCTGGACTGGAATCTTCAGAGCTCGAGTCTTCCAGAGGCATCCGTACTGCATGTATGGAGCGGCGATTCATATCTCTCGGCCTCTCGGGTAGTGCCGGTGCCTTCTGACGAAACTTGTTTGATCCAAACAGCATCTTGCCTCGTCTTGCCTTCGTCCGCTGACATGCTGTCAATACTTCCTCCAATTCTTCCACGTCCGCCAGACGCAGCATAGTCAACTTGTCTGCTAGCTCTGGGTCGTCCACCGTCAAAATGTAGTGATCGACGTGATCCTTCTGAATCTTGGGCGACCCATCCTTAATCTTCATCTTCGCCCTGAGTCCAAGCACATTCAGGCGGTACAGATAATCCAGCGGTGTCTCCTCCGACCTTTTCTTCGCATGGTAGTACTGGCGGGCGACCGGTACCCCCGTACCACAGAAACGAATCATGAACTCTTGGATTAAGTCCTTCCAGTTTCCTCGGACTGAGCGACCCAGTTGACGGTACCAATTCTGTGCCGGTCCAGTCAGCAATCCTCCAAAAACGAGACATCGTTCATCATCTGGTGCTTGGTCTCTTATAAATGCTGTCTTGACCGTTGATACCCAGCTGCGCGCTCTGTCTTCGTCTTGGTCTCTTCCATGAAATTCTTTAAGATCCGAGGTCGCCGAGAGTTTGATGCGAGGGACCATATTAGGCATCTGTCCCAGCGCTGCGTTCGCCATCATCGACTGAGGTCCCCTCAAATCCATGTTGTCAGGGTCGAACTCACAGGAACCGACGGATTCCATATCGACGTCGGTCATCGTGTGGCCTCTTGGCATTTGTATGCCTGTATGCTGGTCATGGTGAGCGGTCGTCCTTTGCGCCTCTGGTCTTCCTCCTGCTACACTCCCGTTAGGGTGTGCCCGCGGTACTTGGCGTTCATTCAAAAATCTTGCCATCGCCGCGTCGAAGAGGATCTGCAGATCACCTACCGGGTAGGTAGGTCCATCCCCCCAGCATCTTCGTCACGGGGCAGAGCAAATTCCAATTTTTTCTCGTGCTGATTTTTCATTGGCTGGAAATCGGAATGATTTTCATTCTTGCCACGCGTCGCCGTTTCGAGACCACGTGGTTCCTGCTCCGCGCTGCGCGCTCGGGTTTGGAGCAGCGCCGCTCCAGTAGGGCCGAGGGGCATCCTAGTGACCGACCCAGTTGAGGACGATCCTGGGGACCACGGAGCTGCTTCCCTCTGGCCGCTTGGCATCAGGTGTTGAGATGGGTCTTGATTCGCCCCTGGGCGGCCGGCCGCTCCGTACATGTGGGGACCCACCGTGATGTCTTGAAGCGTCATCTGGCTGTCGTTGGACCGCATGTGTGTAGGTGTCACCAGATTTGGGTGTTCCGTTGCTGGTGTGGTACCCACCAGGATCGACAGACGCTTGTACATATGCTCTAACGTTGTTGTGATTCTGTCGAACCCCAGGGATAGCAGGTCGTCCGGGTCGAACCGACCTGCGACCATGTTCGCTTCACGAAGCATGGTGACCAGCGCTGTGATCGCGTCCGTGACGACGTGCAGCCGTGGCAGAGTCGACACCGGCCCAGTGAGTTGACCCAGCTGCCGGATCTCCAGGATCTTTGCGACGGGGTTGCTCTCCAGGAACGCGTTCAGCTTGCGTTGGTGGTAGGCCCTCATGACATCAGCGTCTGTCCATGACGCCAGTCCTGCCTTCTCGGAGCCTATCGACTTGGTGTTTCCGGGTGCCTTCATCCGGAACTTCGTCGGCCTCGACCATGTTGACCGGGCCCCTCCCAAGTCCCGGTCGGTCCTTCGATCCTTTGTTTGTGTCTTCTTGAGTCACTGGCGATCGGTCTTCCAGTGGCTCTTCGGTCTTGTGCTCCTTCTTGACATGAACATCTTTATCTTCTAGGGACTCGCGGTGAAATCCCTCGTCTTTCGAAGATCCGGGCACGCGCACCATTGTGGTGGAGTGGGTTCTCAAAATTGTATGATGAGACCCCAAACCACTCACTGTGCCGGACTGCCGACTGTCGGAGGGGGTACCCCGATGCCGCGTATGAACCTTCTTTCACCTTGTGTACCCGTCGGCTGGCGGGTTGCACTCTTCGGAGGACTTGGTGACGATGTAGACGTCTGCCTTGAGGGAGGTAGACCTGGGGGGCCTCGAGTGGATATGCTTCACTCGGTGGGCCGGTAGGTGGCCACTCGATCGACCTTGTCGAGAGTGGACTTAGAGCCAAATTCTTCAGGGGCGCTTGTTGTCCCTGGCCTTTTCCTTCTGTTTCAGTGGTATTAACCACCTGACCTTTACGTTGCTTTCGGACCTTGAGGTGAGGGAGACCGCTTCCGATAGCGGGTCTTGGGGGGTGTTGCTACTCGAACGAGCTCACAGGCCAAATATATCCTGGAGCTCTATTCGCACTTGAACTTCGCTACACAACTGTCTTCGACGGGGGCCAAAATATATCCCTTCTCGGAACAGTGAGTAACTTAGAGCAAGTTCTTCTTGGGTGACGGAGTCGTGCCACGTATATCGCAAATTGAGTAGTATTTAATATAGTCCTATCCTTTTAACTCCTTTACTCTATCCTTGCCTGAAGCTCTGATTCCTTGCGTCGACTGGTATGATCCTTGTATTAACTGGTCAGGAGTGGCTGAACCCCGAGGGGCCGAGTTCGACTGATGAGGGACCCAGGTCTACCAATGAGAGACCGGGTCGACCAACGAGGGGCCGATTTCGACCGATGAGGGACCGGGTCGACTGATGAGGGACCCAGGTCTACCAATGAGGGACCGGGTCGACCAACGAGGGGCCGAGGTCGACCGATGAGGGACCGGGTCGACTGATGAGGGACCCAGGTCTACCAATGAGAGACCGGGTCGACCAATGAGGGACCGAGTCGACCAACGAGGGACCGGGTCTACCAATGAGGGACCCAGGTCTACCAATGAGGGACCCAGGTCGACCGATGAGGGACCGGATCGACCAATGAGGGACCCGGGTCTACCAACGAGGTGCCAGGTCGATCAATGAGCGGCCATGATCAACTCCCTTTGGTACCGGTTAACCGGTACCCTGATACTGATTTTCTTCGGCGGATCCTGCGGATTGTCCTCCACCAACGGTCGCTCCCCTTCGAGGCCCCTGTCTCTCTGGTCCCCTGTCCCTGACCCACGGCATATACTCCGCATCCAACTGGAGTCTGGGACCTCCACATCACAAAATTATCATATCCCTCATCACATTAAAGATCGAAGTGACAAAGAACATGTCACTTCGCGCCCTAGTTGATTGTGGGGCTTCGAACAACTTTGTTCGACGCCAATCGCTAGATGATCGTAGGCTCAAATATGTTGAGCGCGAGACCCCTCCAACGAGGATGACGGTGCGCCTTGCAACTGGCGCATCCGTAACAGTAAAGAAACGTGTAGTGGGAATTCACTACACGCTTGAAGGCAAAAAGTACGATGATGATTTCATCGTACTTGATCTGAATGTCAATATTTGATGTCATCCTAGGATTACCATGGCTCTGAAGGTACGAGCCATGGGTCAGCTGGCAGCATCGAACCGTGAAGATGCCTGCCGCTTGTTCATCAGATGGCCATCTGATGAACGTCTTGGAGCGTTCACAAGCGTTTGAATGTTCTACGAGTGAGTGCGATGGCCTCACTTGTGGTTCGGTCGTTAACACGACTGCACAAGATCTCAGTGTGACAGACAGGCACACTGCGGAGTAAGCTGCCGGAGCTGTTCACAAGCAAAGGCAGCGCCGAAGGTCCACCACTCGAATAAATCGAGTGGACCGGGACATGATTGCTTGCCTAGAGGGAAACAGTCACAGAAGAGTAAACCGGTTGCCCAGAAGCGTCAACACGGTAATCCTAGATCAACTGGAGATATGATCGTAGAGAATCTCGCTGTGGTTGCGCCACCACAGCTAGACGAAGTCGATGGAACAAGTTCCATAGAGCCTGCGGGAATAAGTCCCCAGGAAATAATCACTGAGGAAATAAGATATCAGGAAGTAACCGAGACGTTGAACGTCTTGGTTGATAACGGATCAAACGTACGCTTGATCTAGTTTTGCCTTCGAAGTTAGCTTCGGAGATAACTCAGTTGCCTACGCTAGAACCTATAAGGTTCTTGCGTGATTCGCGTAGTAGCAAAGTCAAGCAGATCTGTGTGCTCGTCGCAGAGGACGAGTACATGACTGACATTCGGTCAGCAACAGTTTTTGCCGAGAACGAACGGGTTCTCAGCAGCTCATCAATGGACGAAAGTGTCCTTGTTGAAAAGAATCCGATTGATCGATACACATCACAGTCACTGAAGTCAAATCCTTTGTATAAGGATTTGGTCAATTTCAAGTATGTATTCCCTGCATCCGTACCATTCGAGTTACCTAGGGATAAAGGTAATCGACACGAGATCGAACAAGTTTCAGACACAAAATATTGTGTCATGAAGCAGTGGCCACTACCTCGGGAACATGTCGAGGCGATCGACAAGTTCTTTTCCGATCGCCTAGCTGCGGTCCATGTGAGGGAGTCAACTTCGCCTCACAGCTCTCCGACCTTCTGTATGCGCAAGGCCACAAGATGGTGGCGGAAAGTGCACGCGTTCAATAAGTTGAACGCTGCAACGATACCGGCGCAAGCGCCGATACCGATAAAGGACGTAATCATAGATGGTATGGCAAAGAGACCATTTTTTCGTCCATGGATCGGATGGATGATTCCTATCAGATCCTAATGCGTGAACGGGACATCCCGTATACAGAAGTGAGCACTCCCAGTGGTATGCTATGGGAATGGTTTGTGATGCCGCAAGGGCTTAGTAATGCACCAGCCACATTCAATAGATGTGTTTCACATCTATTGAGACCGGTGCGCGAATTCGCACCGAGTTACTTCGATGATGTGTTCGTCCATAACCGTGCTATGAATGAAAAAACAGACGTGGAAGCCCACCGACTCCACGTTCGTAAGGCTCTTACACTTATTCGCGAGCATAAGTGTACGCCAACCTTAAAAGGCGTATATTCGCAGCTAGCGAAATACCACTTCTTGGGTGCATCGTCAGAAAGAATGGCGTACGCCCTGATCCAGAAAAGATCAAGGCGATCACCGACTGGCCAGTGCCAGTCGAAGCCAAGGGACTAAAGAATCTCCTTGGGCTTGCGGCGTACTTGCACAAGTACTCACGCAACTACGCCGAGATGACAGTACATATTACTCGTTTACTCAAGAAAAATGTAAATTGGAACTGGAAAGCTGACTGCCAGCGTTCCTTTGAACGTATCAAGAAAAGCTTGATGCAATCGCCAGTATTGGCGATTGCAGATCAATACAGATCATTTCATGTGTTTTGTAACGCCAGCGATTTTGCAATCGGTTGTGCACTGATGCAATATGTCACAGCGCAGAGCGCGCATCCAGCTGAGCGCAACTACCCGTTGCATGACAATAAACTACTTGTCATAAAATATGCACTGGATAAGTTTCGCTTATCTGTTAGGAAATAGACCGTTCATAGTGTATACAGACCATGCGTCATTACGCACGGCTGTAACAGTCCACACCTCTCGCAAAGAATGTCGAGATGGCTGTCTTTCTTCACGGAGTATAACTTCTCCGTGGAGTATAAACCGGGACGACCTAACGTCGTCACCGATGCTCTTTCACGTCGACCTGACCTAGAGCCGACTGTATAGTCCAACAATGAATCTGATACCACTGTCGCCACGCTAAGTACCAGCGTCTTGTCGTCGAGTTTGCTCGACGACATTAGAATGACATGCGCACAAGATAGTGATCTTGTTCGCCTGATGGAGTACCTCAAATATCCATTGAAGCAATCGAAGAAGCGCTTTACTACCATGCATCAATCTTCTTTAGATTGATACACCCGGCGGAACGGCTTGATATATTACACAGCCTCCGACGGCGACACGCCTCGTGTCGTCGTACCAGCCCAACATGAGCTCAGGTTACGGATCATATTTGAGTGTCACGATGCACTAGTCAGTGGGCATCGCGGCTGTGAGAAGACTTATCTCACGGTCAGTCGCGCCTTTTACTTACCACGCCAGTATAAGTTCGTGCGCAATTACGTGCGTGCTTGCGAGGTGTGTCAACAGTGAAGCCTAGTCCTTCACTTCGTGCACTATTGCAGCCTCTACCTGTTCCGGAAGAGTGCCCTTCGTCTTTGGGAAACCCAAAGACGCTCACGGGAATAATGTATGTAAACAGGTTCAGAATGATGGTGCGTATCGTCGCTGTACCTGAGTCGATCACAGCAGAAGGCTGGGGCGCGCGGGTATTCATCGATACAATCTTTCGATTGCAGGGTATACCCCGTGAACTTGTGTCCGATAGAGGCCCCTGGTTCACGGCTGAGTTTTGGCGTTTCTTGTTCCAAACACTTGGAACACGGCTCACAATGTCTACTTCTTACCATCGGTTTCTGGATGGTCAGACTGAGCGCGCAAAATCGCGTCCTCGAAGAGATACTTCGAGGGTACGTCCACTACCTCACGATTTGGAATGAGTTTTTGTCGACGGTTGAATTCGCCATCAACAACTCAATGCATGCTTCCACGACGCATACACTGTTCTAAGTGAATGGCTTCTCCATCCACGTGTCCCACCTTAGTAGCGGGTGACTCTAATTTAAGGGGGGGGGGGCTCGCTCAAGCGAGAACCAATCTGACTCTTGATCATCACCCGCCAACGTTATGGTCGATGCTAAAGTAACCGAAATCGTACCATTCGACTTTGGTGAAGAAGAAGAAAGTAAGAGCGATGACGCTCTTACTAATGATGATGCTGACGACGTCAGCATCGCTTGAGGTATCACTAGCGAGAACACTAATGTTTTCGCTGAGTTAGTATCAAATATCTCTGCAGTGCACTCACTATGCACTACATTTAAAAGCAACGAGTCAGTAGAGGATTTCCTGCTGACTTGAGAAACGGTAGTCCGTTTCGTGCAAGACTCCATCGCAGAAGCTGTGGACAAGCCGAAACGGAACGCAGACGATTATGGGAGGAAAAATGCTCATCAAATTATTAAAGGAGATTTCGTTTTACTATAAACAGTAAACCTACCTAAACATGTAGTGACTAACGGGGCAGCAATAAATTGTTGCCAAGTACATTGGCTCATTTCGTGTATTGCGCCACCTAGCCAACGCATACACGATCGAGCTGCCACGCAGGATGCGTACGCATCATACAATTTACGTGGGACGTTTTCGTCCGTACAATTAGTACTCGACTTCTTCGAAAGACGGAGATACGCCTGTCCGCTCGTAATTCAGATCATGATTCAACCCACAAGCTACACGGTCAAAACCGTCTAACTCATCAGCCAAGTCCGATGGAAGAATCGGACAGGGTTTTCCCTCCACCACCGCATCCGTTGGTGGACTCTCATGGGTGGGAAGCGCTACCTTGTGGAACGCTTGATAAACCACCTCGAGGTGAAGGGACTTCAGACGAGCTGTCTCGTCCGGTGGCGTGGCTATCCACCTTCGGCGGATAGCTGGAAACCTCGATCCCAACTGATGGCCGACGTTCCTGGCCTAGTCTAGCAGTACAACAAGGGACATCCGATGATGAAGAAGGACCATCGGAATACGATCGCCCGGAGCGCTTTTAAAGAGATTACAAAGTATCAATACCTCCACGCGTCTCGGAAGAGATGCGATCTCTCCACCAGGGCTCATTAAGGATGTACGCCTCCTTAGGCGCTCTTGGCGAGGTGCTTAGGCATCCCGGGCAAGGGTCATTCCAAGAGAGGCATATCATTCCAGCCTCTCTATACAATCGATGCAAGCGATAGCTTGCACTGGCGATACTTAGCTTCTCAAATATATTGCGATTAAAAGTAAGATTTTGAAACCAAGCATCACACCCATGTTATGAACGTTGAACAAAAAAAAAGTGTTTCAAGCTTGTAGGAACGCATCAGCTTGACGAATATGGTGTGGGTTGTACTAATGATGCTGAAGGAATGCATCGATGTAGAAACCGTTTTCAGTGCGAAGTTATTCGCACTGGCGTAAAAGCCCGTGTAGCTTTGACGCATTTAACAATGGAATCGGAAACCGTTCCTTGGTCATTCCAGACTAACGATCTATCAGACGCGTGGATAGAATCTACGGTTTCGGGTCAGGACCAAAACGCAAAACATTGTGATCGAGAGATTCCTGCTTGGAGCCAACAGAAGTACCGACACCACGTACAGTGATGTCAATAGAAGTACTGACATGATGTCAGTAGAAGTACCGACTTCACGAACAACACCCCTAGTCGAGTCAAATTTACTCGGCTCGATTGGTGAGTTTGTTAATTCATCAGACGACCCGAACATTTCACGGTATATTAATTCACTCAATGTACCACGTTACCTTTTGGTAGGGACCAAAGATGAGGCAACACCCCGGGGAAAGCCCGGGAGTGGAACAGATGGCTTTGAGTTGGATGCATCATCCGACTCACTAGAGTAGTCAGCGACTAGCTCTGGTCAACACCTTCACGTGTCGAAGTGCCACGTATATTTGCACCAGACGTTGCAAGCTGATGTTGACTTCCAGCAGACACATTAGTGTCTGCTGGAAGTCTGCGGCTGTGAAGCCTCAGTAGCGGCTTCAAACGGGCGTGCAGTCGAACTCCTTTCCGCCTTGGCAGCGATGCGCATTGACTTGGTCATTGCGTTGCAATTGTTGGATTAAAAGAAGAACCAACAAGTGATCCCCTTTTCATAGTCACTAAACAGTCATGTTATGTGGGGGGGGGGTGATGTAACAGGGTGAGTCCGTTACATATTATTGACACGTATATGAAGTGTCAATATGATTACTACTATAGCTCATAATATTAGACAATATTATATTTACTTATAATATTGTCCTCGCATCTCCTTGAAGTTGGAGATGCCCTCAAATTGATTGATATAGGCCACTATATCAACCAACGCGCTGACCAATGACCGATGGACGCGCGCAATGAGTGGAGGGCAAGTTGTCAACTTGCATAGTTGTAGTTTAATATAGCTAACACAGGTTATAACAGATTAGTTTTATTAGATAGTAAGCTATATTATATACAGTTTTTTATTTATCGTCTCAGATAAGACATTTTTTTATCAATTATCTTCCCCTGTTCACGTGTACATAAAGTAATGAGGCACCTGCTTTACTGTCATCATTGAAGGTAGATTATACTCTGAGCGTAAAATAAGAGGGTGCCCCACTAAAAATGTTGTCCCAGATTGTTTCAAGCTCCTTTTTCATGAGCAAGCAATTGCCATTCGTGGAGTTCGCTATTAATAATAGTTTTCACGCCAGTACGAAAGAAAAAACTTCTTACATTAACGGACTGCGCCATCCTTGGACGCCATTCTCGTTCGTGCGCAGCCCTAGTCTTAGTGGGGGGGGCCCTCACTCCGCTTGGTGCGAATGCCAAAGAGGGTCAAGGTTGCCCCAGTGACACTGCTAGTTTAGCATTGGTCACGGCACCTATAGGTGTCAATGAGGAGGCACGGCAAGAAATGCCTATGCTCCTTGATGATGACACTATCGTGTTATCAACAGCGTCGACCCATGAACGACCTCTTGGAGACGTCATAGGCGAGCTGGATGCTAAAAGCGTGGGAGAAGCTCAGCGCTTTGTGGATGAGCGATTAGCCATCACACGTAAAGTCCGTGAAGCAATGGCAAGCGCACAGGACAATCAAAAAACAATATGCAGACCAGCATGATCGCAAAAACAATGAACACTTAAGTGTGAGGGACAAAGTGCTATTAAGTACTGCTGCCCTACCTACAATTCTATTTCTGCACTACCTGGTACTACTACTAAGCTATTGCCCCGATTCATTGGGCCCTTTACAGTGGTTGAAGAAGTTGGAGACCTAAATTATAGGCTAACTCTCCCACCGTATATGAAGACGCACCCCGTATTTTACGTGGGTCGTCTGAAACGGTATGTTGATCCAGAAGAGATCACATATCCGCATCGGTCTAACGAGACCGATGGTGACGCCGACTGTGAGTCGAGCGTCGCGACCGATCAGGCGACGAGGAAGCCGAGAGGCTCCCCGTGTATGAACGAGGCGATAGAGAACTCAGCGATTGAGGAGAACTCTGCGCTTGACGCGTGTCTCTCATCACCAGTCGCTCTTAAATGTCCTAATGGGTCTTCAGGCGGTCATACCCCTGACGGTCCCTCGTCCTCACATCGCGCAGATCCAAAGTCAGTCTCGAGACTTGACTCTCGAGATCTGCCACCTGCCTCTTCAGCGCAGCGGTCTCAGCCTGCGACGGAACAGCAGCAGGGTAGGCAGCCGCGAGTAGGTGGGCGTATTCGCCACTCCTATCGGGCGTCACCTGTGTTGATGGACACGGAAGGGAATACGCGCTTCCTTGTTGGAAGGCTGTTGGCCCACCGGTTTGTAAAACGAAAGCTCCAAATCCTGGTCCAGTGGAAGGGTTACCCAACGAGCTTTGACTCATGGGAGTCTGTGGACGCTTTGCGCGTTGACGTGCCTGGGCTGGTGGCTGCTTATGTGAAGCAGCACCAGCTGGCTTCTTTCTGCTAGGTCCGGAAGGACTAGCAGAAGAAGCGTGGCGAGAATTAATTGGGGGTCGCTTACCACCCAAAATTTCATGCGCACGCTTCATGGCGAAGCTGATTCGCTGCGACCGTTGTTTCGTTGCATCTACATGCAACGTTACACGGCGCCGAATCTCAGCTTCATATTCGTTGGCTGTCTCGTTAAAACGCAGCACAACTGGAATTGGGAAAGCACGACCAAGTGCTTTGCCCTGCTTTTTCCACAAAGGAAAGACGCTATAGAATCTATGAGCGTCTATAGTGGCACGCTGCAAACGCGATGCGCTAGACCCATCTGAGTGCATCCACTCAGATGGAGGTGGCATTGGTGGCAAGCTACCACTCACGTAGCCGCCCTCGCGACGGCGGGGTAGTGAGGCCGAAGGTGTACTTGATGGAGCTTTAAGCTCACACTCACCTGAGTCTGACTCTCCATTATGGAGTGTCAAGACACTAGCCTAAGGATTCACATCAGATTGAGTCGCAACTGCTTGTTTCGAAGTAGCGCGCTCAGTATTAGTCGTTGCGCTCGTAGGCGCAGGCGACGAGGCTTTACCTTCACTTGCAGGAAGCATAGAAGCTTCCTCAAGGACGGGTGCCTCAAATGATGGGGACATATGTCCCATCAATGCACTACGCTCATCGCCACTTTGAGGTGTTGGCAATGGCGTGCTCTCATTGTAGTCTACAATGAGAGATGGATCTTCATCCACATTATGATGAGATGGAAGATTCGTCTCAGTGCCTGAAGCACCTTGCGACGGCTGCGATAAATCGCGGCGCGTGCGCTTAGTGCTGGACTGCATGGGTGCCTTTGCAGGCGACCCATAAGACTTACCACGTTTCGGTGGCATGAGAATTGAGTAGACTAAGCGGCGCGTTTATAACGGCTCGCAAGTCTCTCTGTCTCCTAGGCGATGTTTTACAAAATGTAAAAACTCGTTCTAAAACGGGAGATGGTGTAACAGGGCATCTAATTACAAGTACTCGTTAAGTATGCGATACTTAACGGGCAGGTCTTAAAAGGTACGTAAGTACTTTAGACCTTTCGCTCGGGTGAGACACACCATGTGTCACACCCTTGCGTATGTGATATACACTAGGTGTATTCACATTGATAGGGATGACGCCCAGCTGGGACTAGGCGTCATCAAATGACGTCAGTCAGTTACGTCATTGAGCGAGCTTAAATATATTTAAGCTCGCACGTTGGGATGCGCATCTATAGAGATAGCACCCATCATTACATATTAACCTATCAGCAGTTAGATTTATATTTAGTTATAATTCATTAAAATAGCTCAGTCTTGAATTTGCTAACACCGAAGCACCACGCACGAGAAGCTGAAAAGGCTTCTGCGTGACGTCGGTGCCTTCTTGTTAAGAAGCTCGTTGCACTCTCGCTAAAGCGAGAGGAAACTGGTGGTACGAGTCGACCAACCACACAACCACCCTCGCAAGCGAAGGTAAGACGGTCTAACTGCTTCCTCGCTTGTGCTGAAGGTGTGTGCTAGTAGCACGAGGCAACTTTGTAGAAGTGCCCGTCTACAGTGCTACATTTTTGTAACAAATGCTTTACGTTTACAAAAAGTAAATTACCGTCAATCGATTAACGCGATTGATGCAAGCTAGGAAGCTGCCCAAAAGAACCTGGAATGACAGTATCAGTATCATTGCGGTAGCGGGAACAGAAAATTTCCCCGATCAATTTTTGCTACAGTATATCTGCGATAGGTTGACTCCAGAGATGAGACGAGCGATGTTTTCTCGTCTAAATAGGCATCGCAGAGACCATTTGAGACAAGCATGGGAACTAGCGGATTTCGTGAGTACATTCGAATAATTAGCGAACGTGGACAGTGGAGCGAGAACCCCACTACGGTCGCAGTTATGATCGTGGTGGCATCAGGAACGTAGAAAGTACCGTGAGGCCAAATAAAAAGAAAAGTTGCTACTAATGCAACGAGGTTAGTCACTTTAAGCGAGACTACAAGAAGGAAGATGACTCCTGCACGATGCATTTGTGCTACGTGTATCATGTGGCTATGGGCCTCGAGGCAGATGTGGATCTTAGACAGTGTTGCAAGCCGGTATCTGATCATGGACTCGAAAATGCTAGTGGGTGTAAAAGCCTGTGACGACTCGTGCGAAGTTACCGACGTCCAGACATTCATGGTCAGCAAGGTGGGAGTTAAACTTGCGTGTGAGTGTAGATGGCGAGCAATGGCAGGTTACAGTCAGCAATGTGTACTATGCGTAATGTCTGGCGCACGACTTACTCTCGTACTGCGAAGTGGGAATATAAGGTGTGGTGTTGTCGTACACTATAACCGAAAACGATATCTCAAACTGTATAGCGATGGAGCGAAAGCGTTTGAAGTCATGCAAGAAAGTAATGTACCGGTAAAAAAAATTAGGCAGCTTTTACACTGGCAGTTCCACACTGACAGCCAAAAGTGACGTGGTTTTGGAGCCGTGTGCTCAAATAATTTTAATATCGATAGGGGGTAAAAAAGTGTACACTGTTGAATTTGCACAAACGATTGTGCCACCTCGCTTTCGATACGTTAAAAAGATGACTGACGCATTGAAATAAGAGATTAAGTTGATCGATCGCTGCCGTCCCGACTGTCTCTCCAGCGCGCAAGGGAAGAAGTCGAAGAGTGCCCAGTCAAAACAAGACACTGGGGAGTACTCCCCAATCGATTGCGTTGGAGAACTTTTATACAGCGATATTTAGGGTTCAATGACGCTCATATGACAGAAACAAGAATCTCTATGTGGTAAACTTCATTGATCACGCCTCCAGCTTCTGCCGAGTGTTCGTGACCAGGAACTAAGACCAGTCTGCAAAGATATTTATACATTTCTTGGCTCGGTCTTCGAGAGGTTGTGTGAACGCAAGGTACACGTGTTACGTACAGACGAAGGAGGTTTGTAAAAGTGTGTTGGTCGGTTCTGAAAGTCTAAAGGAGTTATACGACAGGCTTAAAAGGTACAATATGCCTCGTACGCTCTCAGCTGCAGTAAAATTAGTGCGAACCGGGAAGTATGTCACAACTAGAGGTATTGACAGAAAAAACGCCAAATATATCCGGCATCGTCGTTTTTTAAAGCCCATGTACCGTCTACCGCAGCCTTATGGAGAAAATTATAGAGCCTTGGGCGTAGTTTGGCATAATTATTAAAAAACACGACGAGGCGAATGATCACAGGGCCTACAAACTTCGCGACCGACAAATGTCAAGACTCTGGATGGAGATGGAGCCGTCACCTGCAGAAACAACTCTGACGTAAAGACCTGACATTCGAGCAATCGGTTCTGGACCGCGAGGAAGTCGGCAAGCTGAAGGAGCAGCTTAACACAACATCGAATGGCAGCGACACTGCAGAGCAGAAGGAGATGCACCGCGGCGAGAAGTAAAAAAAAAGGGTGGCATGTCAAGGAAAGGGATCGCTTAAGCAAGTCGTGCCGTGTGGACCGTATTGTTGGAGACACCAAGGCAGTTAAAGTGGAGGAGACATCGGTGAGACGAATGGTCACGAGGTACATGGTTACAAAGCGTTTTCTCGTTCCCACGATCACCGTGATGACGGACAACGTAAAGCGATGCAATCATCACGCTCAGGCGATTGGCAGAACGCAATGACTGCCGAGATTTTTTTCCTTGATACCAACAGTACCTGGGAGGTCGTGCCGAAACCTTCAGGATTGAAAATGTTGCACTATAAATGTTTTTTTTTAAAAAAGCGCCATGCTGACGGCACGGTGGAACGGGAAAAGGCGAGACGGGTTGTTTGAGGAAGCGAGCAATCTCATTGAATTATTTTTACCATTATGTTTAGTGCAGTAGTGAAGATGATGATTGCGAAGATAGTTTTGGCGCTCGAAAAGGTGTGGCGAGTCCCCCGTGACACGGCGACGTTCAGAACGTATACGTGAAGGCCGAGGAGGAAGACGACCTGGAGATGTTTTTGTACCTTTCCCAAGGTATGGTAGTGGAAATGATCAAGCTTAAGGTAGCTGATCAAGGCGACATAGGCCAATTAGCGTTAAGATTGAAGAGCAGTCTCTACGCCCTGAAATAGGCTGGAAGACTCGGGGGCGAGCGCCTGCACGAAACGCTCGTGGAATGGGGTTTCGTGCAGTGTTACAATGACAGCTATTTTTATCACAAGTGGAGCACTTTCGAGACCACGATGGTCGATGTGGATGTGGATAGCCTAATGGTAAAAAGTAAAAAAATGACTATCGTTGATCAGTTCTTTTGAGACGTGCGCGTGCTAGAGGTGAAGGATCTAGGAGTGGTGACGAATTTTCTAGAAATGAGGGTAGCGTGCGTCAAATACAAAGGATTATGATTGAGCAAGAACAGTGCATTGAAGAGCTACTCGTTATAACCGGACTTGAGCTGGAAAAAAACCCTTACGAACACCAATTGGCGAGTATCAAGACAGTGAAGGCAAGGACGATCTTCTACCTGGGGGAAAGCAATGGAAAGATTAAGAAAACGATAATAGCCGCATTTCACTCCTTGATCGAAAGCCTTCTGTGGCTTGCGCGCTGCACAAGATTGGACATCGCGTTTGCCTTGCATCGATCCACACGCGTCGCGCGTGTGAGATTAACGATGGGCTAAGCGGATCATAAAATATATGAAGGAAACACTGAAGTTAACGTTTCAGATGATGAAGATGATGATATAACCAAGGATCGAAGAGTATCACTAGAAGGCTAAAGCGACGCTGATCACGCCCAGCGTACCGCAAGAATCGTAAGGCTGAGTTTTAACGTGCTGTGTATGAACGAAATGATCGTGTGGTGGATTTGCAAAAAAGAAGCACGTGTGGCTTTGTATACGATGGAAGCGAAGTTTGTAGCAGGCTATGTCGTAGCGAGTGAACTACTGGGAATGTTTGAGCTACCTGATGAGGTTGGAATCAAGATAAAAGCCCTAATGATGCTGCACATCGACAATAGGAGGCTATTAAACATATTATCAGTAAGGACAGCTCGGGAAAGGCGATCAACATCGCAGTGCGACACAAATTTTGTAAAGAATCTTAGCAAGAAAGGCTTAATCAAATGGGTATACTTCGAGTCTAGAACGACGCGGGATGACTTGCTCAACGAGCCATTCTTGTTACGCGGCTACGCGAATTGCGCAAGTTAATGTCTCCAGTGTGAGGACATCCCGGGATGACTATTGTAACGGCGCGACGCTTGGAGAACAGCGACTGCTGGAGTGCAGAGACTGCTCATGAACAGGTGTCTGCTCGCTGTGTACACTATAGAGTCGTAGGTAACGGAAAGATACGAGCGTGACAGGATAAAGCCGTCTAATATAACTATAAATCTACATGTATCTTTTTAGGCAAAACTAGACTTGATGTGCATCTTAGATGTCAGATGGAGTAGATAAGCCTTTTGAGTAGCTAGATATGCAGATTATACATACTCAAACAAAGCTCAGCGGATAAAACGGTAGACTGGCAGCATAAGAGTCATTTTTTGCATAGCTCAATCTTGCCCAGATGAAGCAACCCAAGAAATTACAAACGTAAGAATCAGATCGGAATCATCGCTGGATGCTAACTAAATTTTATCAGTGAATGCGTTAATATAGGCTCGTAATGACAACAATCGTCAAACTCTTACGAATCTCAAAGCGGAGAAGAGAAGCGTGAAGATGTTAAATTTTATTGCTTGGAAGCATCATGTTTACTCGGTACAGGAGTTGTACAATCTAGAATATTTAGATTAGCTTAGGAAGTTGTGGCGCCAATTACCAGAGAAAGCAGTGGCAAATTATGCCGCCTTCATACCTTTCGCTTATGGGCGAAAGAAAGAACACAAAGTTATTAAGCTTACTGAAGATAACAGCTCAGACGTCTCTGGTATTACTAAAAACGCCCGAGGAGAAGTCCAATGCTGCTACAGCTGACAACGTCTAAAAGCAAAGAAACCTTATTGCTCATGATGACGAATCAAGGTTGACAGAAACTTAATGCGCTTAAGTTAGTCGAGTTGCCAGCGCCACGAGACTTATACACTCTGAAATGTTAGAATGTAGGTTGTGGTAAAGTCGATTGAATTTTTTTGTTTAAGCTCTTTTAACAATTTGCTCAATAGTTCCGGAGCCGAGTTATCGGGACTTTTCTCGCCAACGGTTGGATCCTTTCCCCATAACGGTTGGATTTCTTTCCCATAACGTCTGAATCCCTTTCCCATAACGGCTGGATACCCTTTCCCATAACGGTCGGATCCCTTTTTCATAACGGTTGGATCACTGTTCCCCATTACCATTAAGGTACTTAATAAAATGACTTATTGGGTGTATCGAAATCAATTATATTCATGAAAGATCGAATGGAAGTACCGTTGATCCAAGATCGTTTATTCGCTGGTTCAATAAGGCGAGTAAAGAAGGGATCAATGGTATCGAAGACGATGATAATATGGATCGAAACATACTTAAGGTGAAGATACGTGGCATGGATCACATTCCCAAATTATATTGAATTATCATGGAATAGGTCACCGTTTAGATTATACTTGATTCCAGTATCAATTTAATCCAATTCAATGTATTATAATTGTACGGATTTTACTATAATGTGGAATCGTGGAATTCCGCAAAGTGTGGATCGCGGCAACAATAAATTGTAATGGACAAGTCACGATTCAGGATACATATTGTATCGCTACCGAGATTGGATAGCACTGTGATTCAAGTCTGGATCGTACCGCAATCTTAGTATTCAGGTGGACCCGCGATCCGTGATTCTGTTATTTCACTGTGGAAGAGCGAGTAAGCAAATTTTCGTAAGTGTAGGTCGCGATCCAAGTTATGTGGACCACACATCAAGGATCGACCGCGATCTGCCTCAGAACCAAAATCCGACTCAGAACCGCGATCCAACTCAGAACCGAGAACCGGAGCAGATCGCAATTCAGTCCAGATATGCGGTCCGAAGTAGATCTCGATCCAGTTCACAAGAGTCACGCATTATGGGTCGACCGCGATCCTGAACTGATACGCGATCTAATTCAGATTGCGATCCAAGAATAAGGCAAGATCGCCAGTAAAAGGGAACGGTGAAGGTGACAAGTCTGATCCGGCGGACCGCGATCCGATACTAACAATGGTATTAGATCCGATCGAGGTAGCGATCCAGATCGCGGCGATATTGGAGTGGACCACATGACAAAATCTGATTTTTTCGAAAGGGTGAAACGTGGTGATAGATCCTGGACTACAGATAGGCAGAATTGTAGGTTTTGAGTTTTGAATGATTAACCCTAAACAGAGTTCAATTTTACTTCTAATACACGTGTCGACTTCTCTTCCGGGATGGAATCTTTGGCCACCCGACGTCTCGAGGAAGCCTACACACTACGCAAGTCATATCCCTGGATTTTTTGGCCAGGGATTGCAAGAACTCTCAACACAACTCAACTGCGATCGGACGCAGATAAAACACGTAGGACAAGGCGAAGCAAGTGCAGGACGGATCAAGTGGTCAGAAGGTTCTGCTCAAGTGGTCAGAAGATTCAAGCTTCGTTTTATTGGATAACCGTGATCGATTGGGAAGATCACACCAAGTTCTCGGTTTATCTTGTGAAGATTTCCACAAGAAACCAAACCTCCTATCCCTAACCCAATTAGGATCAACATCAACTCAAGTCCACCGAGAAGAGAGCAACCCGCCCTACCGACGGGTACACAAGGTGAGGAAGGCTTTATACACGGAATCGGGGTACCCCCTCCGTTAGTTGGTCTCCCGGGCGCCAGTGGAGAGTCAAAATCGCATCAGCAATTTTGCGAATCCCACTCCACCACAAGGCCTTCGGACCATAATGCGTCTGGCACGCGTCCGGAAGTAAAGTCTTGGTGTCATGCGTTCTTATTTATCTACAAGGAAACTTAAAAAGTAAGAAATAAGCCACAGGTTTTTCTTAAGGCTGCGTTGAAGAAGATTTGTAAATTGACAAACTGAAGCTCATTAGCAATAAATAAAGGACTCAGCAAAAGGTTTGGATGTTAAGCTTAAAGAGCAGCTCATGCGGTGCGGCGTTGACCTTAACCAGCATAATCACTACCTTTTGCATACTACATATCCACACGAGACTAAGAGAAACACAGACATGTACGATGGTCCTACAGCGTACCCTGTCTGTGCGTAACGGGCTAAACTATGCCCATATGTTATGCGTACGTCACATATTGCATATCCCAACAAGGTACGTGAGTACTTAAGATCTTTCACTTGGGTGAGACACACCAATGTGGCCTACTCTCGTGTTTTAATACACACTAGGTGAATTCGCATTGAAGGTGCTGACGCCAGTTGGGACTAGGCGTCATTGTGACGTCACAGAAGGATGTCATCAGCGAGCTTTATTATATATTCTCGCCGCGTAGGGATGCGCATTTTAAGAGACGCGCATTCAACCAATGCATCTATTGATTAATCAGTAATTAAATTTAAATTTACTTATTTCCGTTATTGTAAATTAGTCTTTAACTTGTAAATAACAACGCGCTAACGTTCCGGAAGACTTTTACAGCTTCCGCGACGTAGTCTAGCGTTTGTTCCTGAATTCATTTGTTCGAGTCGCTTCGGCGACCGACAATCCCTTGCGGCAACCGGCAACCTTGTCACAGCACGAAATGTAAGACGGTCTAATCTCACCTCGCTTGTGAAAGGAAGAGTATGGTTGCTTGTAGTACGTGGAAGCTTGTTCAAGCGCCGGTCTACAGTCAATAGCACTAGTAGTCCTTTCCACGACCCGTCTCTCTTAGCGAGCGTGTGAGTGAGGATGAGCCTTGATTCAGATTGGGACCAATTTTCCCACTCTTCTAACCTCATAGGAAGTTGGCTGAGCATTTGGCCCAGGGACTTGGTGAACAAGCTCTGAACAACCTCTTGTAAAGTCCAACTGAGCAACATATTGCTCAGTTGGAGAAGTTTAAGGCGTTTGTGCTCGGACAGCGTAGAGACGCGTCTCAGGCACATGGCCTTGATGCGGGTGAGCTCATCAGTAAGACTCAGGATGAGCTTAGGCTTGAGCAGGCACGTAATGAGGAGCTCAACAGAACTGTTGAGACGATTTCTGCACGGTCTAATCAGCCAAGGCTTCTTCGGATGGAACCTCCGCAGTTTTAATGGGACTGCCCCACATACGATTGTCCACTGGCTTTTAGACGTGAAGCAATGCGGTATGGCGCATCTCATCGAAGACGACACCTGGATGGTGTCGTATGCCATGTCAAATTTGCGTGGCGAAGCGTGAGAGTGGGTTTACTCTACGCTTATGGCAAACGCTGATGCGTTTCCATCATGGGCGATCTTTACGTTAAAGATTCGCTCCATGTACCAGCCGACTGGCAATGATGTATTACTTCAGATGCGATTCTTTGCAGCACGACAGACGAAACGATCTCTGCAAGAGTATGTGGAGGAAATGCGTTCGCTGTCTGCGTCCATTAATGTGAGTCCGATACCGGAACACATTAAGGTGCCTACGTTCATAAACGGACTACGGCACGGCCCATCGCGTCATGCTTTTTCAACATTTGCCAAAGACGATGGAGGAGACAATAAAAATTACTATGGTTGAGGAGCAATCCTACAACAGTGCCTCGGCGACAGTTTATTATAAGCCGTCGGATGAGAAGTCGGATGCCACTCCAATGGAGTTAGGCAATGCAGTAATTGTCTGCTACAAGTGTGACAAGCGCGGCCATATGATGGCTAGCTGTTATGCCAAACTTCTGCTAGTGCTAAGGCAGCCAGCAAGAAGGGTCCCTACCCAAAGGGAGGTGTACAAATCCAGCGTGCACGATGCACGGGTTCAGCACCTGCCCGAGATGGTTCGTAAAATGTGGGAGTGCAGTAGGAGCGGGATGCCCTACTGTCGCGGACTCTGAAGCTACCCCTATGTTCAGAGTGATCGAACAAATGGGTAGCATAGTCCCTGAGGTACCGAAAGTCGGACCTCAGCTCTTTGGTCTATAGCTCTCGAGTACGAGGCTATGACCAAGTGATGACTTTTCTCGTTTGGGTACATCACAGAATTTTGTGAAACTCGCGGTTCTGAAAAAGATTCCGGCGAGTTATGAGTCGCTTTTTCAGGATGGCAAGTGAGAAGAGGCGATCGTTCGTTAAGCGACCGGCGCGCTCGTTAAATCAGAGGGAGTTCAAGTTGAACTCGCCTTCAGCTTTAGTGACTTATCTTGTAAAGAGAAGTTCACAGTGCTAGGTATGGAGAGTCCGTATGACATCATCTTAGGCATGCCTTAGCTAGCTAACCACCAACCATGGATTGAATGGCGTACACACACAGTCGCTAACTTTACGTATGACACCGGAAAGGATGTGCTCTTGCGAGAGGCTTATGTGACTGATGCTTTGTCCAATACAGTTGAGGGTGCGATGACGGTATGTTTATCAGCACCAAGTACTACCCAGCTCGTTGAGCCTGTAGTAGTTGTAAGTGTCCTGACAGGAAGGCAGGTGACCCAAATTCGTACCCAGCTCGGGGAGACCGGTGTAGTGAATAAGACAATGACAAGTAGTCATGCGCTCAATGGTACTGCACAGATCCGATAGACTGTGGCAGTTGATGGTGGAATGACAGGAAGTCAAGCGCCACAAGAATCGGCACCGAGCTATGATCCTGGTGCGGTCGGAAGTAGTGCGTTGGCTATAACAGCAACGACAACTTCTTCCAGGTCAAAGGTCGTGGTGACTCGAAGAACGAGCACCAGACGTATTAAGACGATCAAGGGCACGTCGAAAAGAGTGATCCTTGCATCAGTCTCGGTCCAAGAGAATGGACCTACAAACGCGTTGTGCGAGGTAGTCGAAGACAATACCGGAGGCATCCTCAGTTGAGCTGCTCCAACTTTTCTTGGCATCTGTTGAGGAGATAGTAATTTCCTGTAGATGACGTGGGTTCTGTTCCTGTTCTAAGTAAAGCAAGGAAAGATCCGCGAGATAGTCGCACCATTTTCAGAAGAGAACGTGGTGGACTGTTGCTCTTCATCCACAATGGACGAGAGCGTCTTGAAGAACGACAAAAAGAAACGGTTCGCTGCTCAAGGCTGGGATGCCTTAAAGGACAGCCCGTTCTATGATGTTCTGTGGAAACACCGTGATGTGTTTCCAGCAGAAGTGCCGATCCACCTACCTGTCGATAGGGTCAACAGGCACGAAATTTGACCTGGTACCAAATATTGTGTGACCAGGCAATGGCCGTTTTCGAATGAAGCAAGTCGATTACAACCCTCCGATTATACTGACACAGCGTACAGCAGTTGCTTCAAAAGCGCACGTACACTAACGTTTGCAGAGTAAGCTTTTTACTTCTAAACGACACGCTAAGAAGTAGGGAAAAGAGAGCTGTATTTAAAGTAGTCAATCTATCACATAAAGTAATCTGTTTAGACCTTACGTTAGCTACATTAGAATACAACTATGCATGTCAAATACTTGCCCTCCACTCATTGCGTGCCTCCATCCTTATTAGCCCGCGTGTTAGCTGAATTCGTGGCCTATATCAGCTAGTAAGAGATGCATCTCTAACTTCAAGGAGATGCAACAACAATATTATCTAAAGACGTAATATTTGTAACTATTATTATCTAAGATGACATTCGCATTCGCTCTTAATATTAGTGCCAATGTCATGTAACGGGCTCACTCCGTTACCTTACCATCCACCATCATCAGTCACAATAGTACCTGATTAATTTTGTGACTACATCTGGAAAGGTAGACACTGTTGATCAGAATTATTTCTCAACTGACAGTTTTTAACACACAAGTACAAGTCCATGCGTGTTCCGAGAAGGCAGCTGAGGTAGCGGCTGCACGAAGAAATGCAGCCATCGTTGAGGCTTCAGAACATGAAGCAGCAGGTGGTCTATCGTCTCCTGCTGAAAGCCATCAGCTAGCAACATCTGTTGCAGCTTTAAGTGGATAAATGCCACGTGAAAATGTTGACCCAAAGTAAAAGGTTACCCACTCTGGCGAGTCAAAGGACTTATTCGTCTTGAGGACGCGTGCTACGCTGCCTGGTTCGCCTAAAGCGATGGCTCCTTATTTAAGAGGCGGGGCAAATTGAATGAATCAATGTGCCGTGAAATATTAAGATCATCTACGGTACGTCTTCCGAGCCAAGTCAAAAGCCACGCTCGGCTATACACGTTAAACGTGATGTCGGTATTTCGATTGATATCTGCAGGAGGACAAACACCGTTGTATCTCACATGTCGCTCTTAAGCTTATATGTGGATGCTGCCACTATTTTGACTTGGATAGATGGTCTGAATAGACCAGCGATAGTAATCAAATATTATTTTTGAATTGGCAAGGCTTCACGGCCTTGACTTCAGTGCGACTAACTATCACACTAAACATTTTTTCTACATCCATGTTGTCTTCAAACATCAATGGTACAGTGCATATTACAAACGTGAAGGCAACGCGCTGTTGCAGGCTTGGAACGTGTTCATATACAACGTCGAGTGTGTTAGACGCGAGGCCTGGCCAACTAAACTTGCTTCAACTAGAAAGCGCATTAAAAATCTCCCAGCACAATCAGTACAGAGGAATGTGTAGTGCGGTGCTGAGTGGTTTGGTGGTGTAGTGATATGGTGCTGTTTTGTGTTGTCAAGACAAAAGTTATGATGTGGTAGAAATAGTAAAAAATGTTTTAAGGTTGTGATGTGATTGAAATAGTAAAACGTGTGGTGCAAATAGCAATTCCCTTTTTAATATTTTTTTCCGCCTCTGTCTTTTCCGTCTGTGTTATAGACGAAATTCTATTAGAAAGAATGGTGTCTAAGAAATATTAGTTGAAATGTCATATTGACTAATTAATCAAATGACAAAGCTTTCTCGTTGCAGCTCAGTAAAACAAGCTATTATACCAGCGAGATCCCAAATTAACCAATAGTAAAAATTATTATGTTGAAACAATTATAATTCTTAACCTGAGGTTGGCTTAGTAATAGAGTCTGTGGCCATAGCGGCTTTCATGTAATTATATACATATCAAAGCTTTTGGCTAAAATGCAAAGATTGGATGCGCGTCTCTTTTCTTGCGTGGCGAGCTTAGAGAAATTTAAGCTCGCTTAGTGAAGTCCGTCTGTTAAGTCATTTGATGACGCCTATCCCAGCTGGGCGTCATCCCCTTCAATGCAAATTTACCTGGTGTGTATCATATACACAAGGGCGTGTCACAGGATGTGTCTAACCAAAGCGGCAGGTCTATGTACACACGTACTAATGACCTCCCCGTTATGTACCACGCTCTAATGGGTGCGTGGACCGTTACAAACGTAGTCGTGTGCATTGGGCCTTCCTCCATATACGTAGACCTTCCGTAGGAATAGAGCTCGAAACTGGACGCAAAAGCTGTGTATGTCGTTTTGCTGGGCTACTCCGAGCACTACTATGCATATTGATTTGAGGAACTGTTTAGTTATGCATTGGGGTGGAGTCGTTACGTGCAGTTTGAGAAGCATGTATTCGGTAAGGAACGACAATGCGAGCAAGATCGTTGTACTTTGAGGCGATGATGACAACAAGACAAGAACGATGCCAACATGGAGTCGGAAATGAAAGAAGAACAAGAAAAGAAGCAGTAGACAGCGACGTTGGCGTCAAACCTGGTACTAAGTGATAGATCGCTAGAGGAAGCAACGGAGGCTCCGAACGTCAAGCGCCACATTCCGAGGGTATGTCCACAGTTGCAAGTGTCAATAAATGGTTTAAAACAGCCCACGTCGTCAGTGGGGAAAAAATTCATTGCTAGGGAAAAGTAGACGCCCGTCATCATATCCCTATCTCGCCGCTTTTTGTTGGTAACGACCGCTCGAAGGACTTGTTTGATTTCCTTGCTTCGTTGACGGACGTCCCTACTTTTGTACACTCCTGTTTTGCTAAATGATTCAATCTGCGAAATAGGTCCGTCCGTCAACGAAGTAAGTAAGTCAAACAAGTCCTCGGAGAATTTGGTTGACTTCCTTGCTTCGTTGACGGACGTTCCTACTTATGTACACTCCTGTTTTGTTTAATGGTTCAATATAAAAATAGGTTCGTCTGCGTACCGCCCAATGGATTCAGCCTCAATCCATAGTGCGGTTCGCAGACGGAGCGAGCTATCCACCAGGTGTCTCAAACGTGCGCTCGGTATTAAACCGCACTCTTTTCCGGAAGCTCCGGTGCCATTCGAGATAATGCTGTTTGTTTATACAAGCATCGATCTCGTCTATTCACAGAAACCCTTTCTAACGTCATACCACATCCTGAAGCTAAAAGAAGTAATTGGATATATAAATAATTACTAGGCACCTAAATTATTTAGCAATTACAGAGTTATGGGTACGGTTATCGACAATATCCATAATCCAACACAGGTTATAACTTGTCGAAGTTTGGGTTATGTATATAAGAAATAGAAGCGCAAGTAGACAGGCGCCAGCCCCAGGGTTCAGACTGCTAATAAGAAAATAAGTCACAGGCTCCATTGTTCGTTTGGCCCGTGCCCAAAGGTGTAAGACACGTCGTCAACTCGTTAATCCTGTGCAGATAGTGAGAGCTATATGTTAATTTACAGTGTTTAACAGTTACTTGCCTACTCATATAGTTGAAGATGTCGCAAAGCTGGAGCAGGAGCTGAGAGACCAGCTGAAGCAGGAGCTGAAAGACCAGCTAGAGCAGCTGTGTGTCCAGGGTCCCATGACGATTTTCCAGCTTCTCAATCCCATCGAATAGGATAAAATTGCTTTGAGGATTAGACACTGGGCTTTCCATAACCTACCTATTGCCCAGTCACGCTGAGATATGCAATCTTGATGCTTCCTTTTGAGAAAGAAGTAAATCGTCGATTTATTACTTATGACCATACGATATCAGTATGCTAAAACCAGAAATACATTAGTCATCTCCTAGCTGGCTCAGTATGCTGCTCAGTATGCTGACTCGAGACGTCAGATGTCAAGGGGACACTTCGCATAAATAACGTGGAATCAGACACCTAGTCCGGGCGCAGACAGGGCTACGACGTGTCGAAAAAGTGCCCACCGTATCATTCCCGATGGGTCTCGATGCACCGAGGCTGGTCTGATAAAGTCACGTTCTAGGTAATTCGCTTCGTGGGACTAAACTTCGCGCTCGGCGACCGGCCAGTGACTGAAAGGCTGACGGAGAATAGCATAAATTAGACAGGGGTGACAACCACGTTCGCTGTGCCCCTTACCCCAGTGTCTGGGTTGTAGCGTCCATTGCGATACGCACGCTGCGCTGCCTCTCGTAGTTAACGCAGTGGAAAGAAAATCTCCTCTTTATCTTCTCCCCATTTAGAGTACTTTCCGCCTTGGGCGATAGACGCTTCCTCAGATACCATGTCGTCTGGCTTGATAATGATTACACCCAGATGAACAGCTCATTGAACTACTCTTTGCCCAATTTTTACCCTTTCGCAAAGATTTGCCTAATCGTTGTATCGTCTTCGCTGCCGTGGCTATGGTGGCTGAGGTGGCTTAGGCGGCTTTAGATGCATCGTCTATCCTCTATGGCCTTGTGAGTATTTCCAACACGCTTCGGCTGAGAGCTGCACAAGTTCCCGGTTTCCAGTGCTAATGTTGCGGACCAACACTATTGTAGACGCGGCTCCGACATTGCTTAACTTTACAACTTCTCAACGAAACGGGACGTGTCGGTCGCGTGCACGACGAGCGCAATCATGATCGACAATTAATTAAAAACTAATTGTCGATCATAATTGCGCTCGTCGATGGAACAGCCAGCACGACAGGGACCGTCGCATAGCGATTATCATGTTGTGGTTTTCCACAGATGGGACCCCTAGACGTACAGCCACTCGTGACTGCGCTCGCATCGTCATTTGCTCACTTTTCAATTTCCCAAGTGCATCGCAGAAGACATCGTCGGCAAGGAAATTGTTGTAACAATGCTCCAGTTTTGGTTGGCAGCTGTGTACTCTGCAGCAGCACTTGTATCTGCAGTATCCGCCGATGACAGCTACGATGCTCAAGCTAAAGCTATCGTCGACACTTTCTCTCACGCCCAATTGATTGGCCAAATGACTCAAATAAATATTGGGGCCGTCATAGATTCGGAAACTGGTGGTCTTAATGAGACTGCTGTGCGTGAGAATGCCGAGCTCTTCGTCGGATCGTACCTTAACACGGATTGGTCCGAACCCTATGAAGGCAAGTACGGCTACAACGCAAGTGAGTTCCGTGAGATGATCGGACGTATCCAAAACATCACCATGTCGGTGACCGGTGGTCAACCTATTATCTACGGCCTTGACTCCGTTCATGGTGCCAACTACGTCGACGGGTCTGTTCTGACGCCCCAGCAGATTAATGCTGGTGCGAGCTTCAACCCCGACCTTCTCTACGAGGCGGGTCGCATGACTGCTCGTGACACCCTTGCTGCTGGTATTCCTTGGATTTTTGGTCCGATCCTCGACATCTCGCAGAACAAGTTATGGGCTCGCACTTACGAGACATACGGTGAGAGCACGTACCTGAGTACGGTCATGGGAGTCGCTCTCATCCGCGGAATCCAGAGCCAGAATCAAACTGCCGCTTGCGCTAAACACTTTATCGGGTACTCAAAGACGGCCACTGGTCACGATCGCACTAATGTTCTGATATCGGACTTTGAACTCCTGAACAATTTTATGCCCCCGCACTTGGCTGCGATTAATGATGCTAACGTGCTGACAATAATGGAGAACTACATTTCACTGAACAATGAACCAGTGATCGCTAACAAAAAGATACTGATCGACCTCCTCCGTGGCGACCTCAAATTCAATGGAGCTCTTGTTTCGGACTATAATGAGGTCATGAACTTAAACATGTGGCACCGCGTGGCCGACGACTATGAAGACGCGACTATCAGCTCTTTGACGCAGACGTCGCTTGACTTGAGTATGATGGATGGCACCACTACGATGCCTGGCACTAGCGTGGTGAATGAAATTAGCTTCATCAATGCCGGTCTAAAGCTGCTCAAGGAACAACCAGATCAGGAGGCTCGAATCCGCCAGTCCGTCGAACGCATTATCAAAACGAAGCTGAAACTCGGCCTCTACAAGAATCCGTTGCCCGGCGCAGAACTTGTGTCGATGGTTGGTAACGAGAAGGACAAGGAGCTTGCACTGGAGATGGCTCGCGAATCCATTGTGCTGCTCCAAAACGATGACAACGTGTTGCCTCTGTCGAAGAAATCGTCCGTCTTCCTCACGGGTCCTTCTGCAGACGACGTTGGTTATCAGTGCGGCGGCTGGACCAAATTCTGGCAGGGCGTGTCTGGCAACGATATGTTCCCGCACGGAATTAGTATTCGAAAGGGGCTTGGAAACTTGGTTGGCAGTGATTCCTTTTCCTACTTTAACGGTCTGCTGATCAATGGGTCTATCTCGAACGCAAATCTGACTAAGACTGTGGATCTTGCTGGTCGGCACGAGTACACTATTGCCGCCATCGGTGAACAAACTTACGCGGAGAAGCCTGGAGATATTGACAACCTTGCACTACCAAAGGGTTTTGAGGAATTCATTGAAGCTTTGGCTGCTACAGGCACTAAGGTGATTGTGGTGTTGCTCGAGGGTCGTCCGCGTCTGCTTGGGTCGATTCCAGACAATGCCGTTGCTGTAATCGATGCTATGCTTCCGTGTGAGCTCGGCGGGCAAGCCATCGCAGAGATTCTGTACGGCGACGTGAACCCGAGCGGTAAGCTGCCGATCTCGTATCCGAAGGACCCGGCCAACGTCGATATCCCATACAACCATCTTGTGACGACGCGCTGCGCATTCGACTACTGCGAAATGCAATGGGACTTCGGAACAGGTTTGAGCTACACGAATTTCAGCTACTCCAACGTCACTCTGGACAAGACTTCAATCACTAACGTGCACGACACGCTTACGGCCACAGTCACCGTCACGAATGAGGGCTCGCGCGCTGGTAAGGAGGTCGTCATGCTGTTCCTGATCCAGCCGATCCGCAGAATCTCGGTTCCGGAGATGAAGAATTTGAAAAAGTTCGAGAAGATCGAGCTGAAAGCTGGCGAGTCCAAAAAGGTATCGTTTACGCTGTCGTATGATGATTGGAGCGTATACAAGGGTGAGATTGGAGCTGGTCTACCGAAGATAGTGGAGAGTACCAAGTACGTGGTGGGCATCGGAGCAGACACCGATTGCAACGTGTATGGCGACCCCTCCATCAAGAATGGTCTTTGCGCCCATTTCACCATTGATGCGAGCGGCGCTCCGGCCATGTAAGCGTTGGTGCTTGGTGTAATCTCGTAGAGCCCTGAAGAGGGGTACAATCCTACGTATGAAAAGAAAGTTTCATCAATAAACTCAAGTTCCTTGACGCAAAAGTTTGCATTTGGTACTCCTTTATATTGTAGAAACTACCGTTAGCACTTCCAATACGATTCTCATCTCATCACGTTGTAATCAATTAAGATTATGCCTAGAGTCCGTAATTATTGCTGATTTCAATTAAAAAGATGCAACAAGTACCATATCATGTTGTCAGGAAATTCTTGTGAAAGAGAATATGGTTTCTAATGGACAGATGACAGTTGGTGATCATTACGAAGAAGCAAAAGAACTAGCCACCAAATGGTAAAGGCGTTAAGAAACAGGTAATGGACCATGGTAGCAATGATAGGTTTGCATTACAGAAGAACTTGTCTAGACCTGTTTAGAATTGTATTGCATTACTGAAGAAAATAGATTCAAGAGCATCTCACATCTTCGTTACAAGGTTGAGCTTCCATCTACAGCCCTAACTATCCGACCATGGTGCGCTTGCGGCCTCGCATACGAACTTGAGAAAGCTTCTGAAAAATTGAGTCAGAGCGACGGGAAGTCGCGCGGTACGCACGCAGCACCTCTTCTACCTGTTAGTCAGACACGAAAAACGGAAGAAACGTCAGCTGCTGTCCTTCACCTCGAATAAAGACGTTTCAGTGAACACACCAAGAGCTCCGAGTTGACATGTGTGCTAGCAAACGCGCGCTCCATGACATAAAGATCGACGGCCTTGTCCTCCGGCAGCGGTTGCGAATTAGCCAAGCCAAAGTCGATCATCGTCTGCATCCCACCATAACGTAATGCGCTCTGTCACTCCGCATGTACCACATCCGTTGCAACGTCATTGCTCTGCATCATGTTAGACGTCGTCAGGTCACCATGGACAATATCAGCGTCGTGCATCTTGGCAATCACCAAGATGCCAAATGCACGACGGCTGCAGCAGGTGGTTTTGATGTTCTAATGTCTACAGCGTAGACTCTGTTTTCATCCAAGCAAGAGAAGAGGCTGCAATGATCTGCGTGCACTTAAGCTGTGCTCAATTATTATTATTATACGAAGACTCTAGCGAACCACTTAACTATTCCGAGACAGTGTGAAGTTTCTGATGAACGGTCGTCGTACTGATCTTTCGTCGTGTTGCTTGGTCGCCTACATCTAACAAGCAATGAGAGGGATCACACACCCCAACGTACAAATAGCACTCACATCGTGGGTCCCATTTCCAAGCACATAGTGAGCCGCAAGCTTATTCGCAACGAACTACAGGTAATCCGGAAGGTTTAGGCCGTCCGAGTTGTACATACACTTCTCCATATCATCTGTGTGGTGAAGGGAATATTATAATCGTGATATTTCTATTATTAAATATGGAAAGAGGAATATTCCAATGTGATATTCCTAAAATCGATCAAGCCTCCAGTCGTCGAATATTGATCGTTAACTTCTGACCGTCGAAATCTTCGCCAAACTAAACGGAAAACAGCTGAGTTTTGCGCATCGAGCTTCGTTCGTCGAGTCTTTGCTCGCTGAGTCTTGGCTCGTCGAGTCTTGGAGAAGATAGACTGTTCTTATACTAGTTATTTGTATAAGGGAGACAGTGGAATAGCGAAGAGCCACTGAATAGGCTCTCCGGAGTAGAAAAAGAGATAAATCAATACAGAGCAGAATCATCCAAGTCAAGGACACGTGTGAAGTTTATGGTAAGTCCCTGCAAGGGGTTGGATTATGCCTGCCGCCGAGAGGCATAGCTTGTAGGAGTATCGACCGCTGGTAGCGCCAAGAGTATAAGTCGGCCCGGGTGGGGGCATTGCTCGCGCATAAGAAAAAGAAAATCTCGTCGATCGTCGAGCCGGTGGGCCTCAGCCGAAGGCATCGTAACCCTTCTAGTTGGGGCGTAAACTGCGCCCGGTGACCTTTAAAAGCGCTACAGCGCCGGCGTCCACCCATTGGTGCGAGCTCACAGGATTTGAGAGAACAGAAGCTGCTGAGCTCAGGCAGGCTTCTGGAGAGTTGGATGTAGGGACTAAGCTAGGGCGAAAGACGCAACTGAACCGAAGAGGCAAACACGAAGGGAGTTATTCCTAACGTGTTAGCTCAATTGCGCCGGCTTACTCGGCGAATTGATGTTTTATATAATTAGTCATACCAATAGCTGTTTATAATAATCACTATATCACATCTGCATTGTCCAAACGTAGAGAGTCAATTGTTTCACTAATTCGAAATGGTTTGATGTCTCGATCCTTTACATGCTCACGTCAGGTGGCCGGTCAGGTGGCCGGCTTTCCTTTCCGGATCGTATCCTTGCTTTAAAAATCGCCACCACATTAATCAATATAAATATTTTATTGAAGTTCTCTTCGATTGCTATCTGTTATCTTCTAACAGATTAGCAATGTCTTCCATACTGGATCATGAAACATTCCAATAGGGACTTCCACTCCCGACGAGTCGATCAGCTATATCAGTTCCGCGCTGTATCCGTTAGTACAACGCCATATACGAGACGCATTTCAGCTTCAGGAGCTTGATCGCGCAAGAAGTCCAAATTTGACTTTGCTGTACCGGATGCTGGCTTGACCTACATCTCTATCTTGTTCAGTGTCCTCCTTTAAGTATGCGATCGCGACACGGACTCGTTGCGTAATAAATTCACCGTTGACATTGCCTCTGAAGCTACTACCAGCGGTTCTCTTAGGTCTTCGAATCCCAGATCATGCAAATGGTAGTTGTTAGATCAGCTATGACGCGATCCAACCGAATCCATCTTCACAACCGGAAAGTGTGTCTTTTGAGGAGTGGTGTGGACCATCGATCACTTATCGATCTGCCGAGCTAAGATCCGTTTATCTTTTTCGTACTCTACATTAATGTTTGAAAAAAACGAGTGCAGCTTGCCCTGATCCAATTAAATTTGTTTCCTTTTCCGAGTGTGAGAGAGATTCAAATTTTTTATTCACACGGTGATAAATATGAGCTAGATCTCTGGAAAGTCCTGAGCCAGGATATTAGCGCCGGATGGCCCGACTTTTTATCGTGGCTGGCCACCGTAGAACTCGGTGGCCCTCTAGGGTCGCGCCCAAGCAATTCAATGCAATCATAAAGCAAGGCACTACATGTGGATGACGCAACTATTCGACGCTCTACCCTTACGATTAATCGGAGCTGACAAAGGCACAAAGGCCCAAAAATGGGCGATGCTGTTGGGAATGTGGAGTGCGACATCCTTGAAGACGGCTGCATTCCAATCTATATAAATCCGTGCTGGGCATATCGTCGCGAGGAGATGCCAAATTTGTGTCCAGACGCGTTCGGCTTCATTGGCGTCATCCAATAATCGGTCCACTAGGATTTTCGTGCGGTACTCGGGTATGCTGTTAACTCGTCGACTAGCACAGGACCCCCAAACGTTTTGTGTCAATTGACGAATGACAACTTTCCCGGTCCAGTGACTAATGAGCTTTTTCCAGAGCGCTGCAGCGCAATCACATTTCTAAACAGATGGAAAATGGTCTCCTTCCTGCCGTTGCAATCCGGTGTCTTTCTGCAACTATTGTGTTCGATTGTCGCGTCGCGATATAGATTTAATTGTTTATGTCGCCACCCAATATTCTGTACAGACTTGATATGGAGTAAGACCATCCCTATGATCCCACCTTGCACCGGCGTTTGCTGGAGCGCTGCGCTTTTCCATTTATCCGTCGTTGCCGATTGTGAAAGGCGATCAACGAGAACCGAAAGTTGACGAGCGACAACTTTTTTGCGGAACTGGAAGGTTTGCTTGCCTAAGGCCTTCGTGATAAAGTGATTCGACGTTGTGTCCGGAACAGATAAAGAAAAACAGATAAAGCTGCGGGTGTGCCTCGAATACAAGACCCCCTCTTCAAATAGCGCGACCAATCGCCTGTCGGTCAGATGGCAAATCGTCAGTGAGCTCCGTCAATAATCAATGACAAAACTAGTGTATCCCATCATCAGCTTGGTGCGGAGTGACGGGGCGGGTTGGCTATTTTTGATCTCCATTAATTGGCCTACGATTATGCCTTCACCGAGGATCCTCTAGCGATAGCTACCACCGTAGTAGAGGTGTCGAGTGCAATTCTGTCCCGATGGGTAAGTCCGGGGATAATAATAGGAGGTCTGTTGCCCACCGTCGGAGTTTTGCATCCGAATGGGGACCAGGTTGACACAGAGGTATTGGCACCCGCATAACAAATTTTGCTGGCCCTTTACGCAAAATGCGAAGGTTCTCGAGGTTGCAGTCTTCAATCCTGTTATATTGGTCCTAGACAGCATGTTGCCGTTATGGTCTCTAATCCATGGGTTCGAACTCCATTTAAAGGTGTCGTAGAGCCTCTTTATTTCTTTCGGCATATCATCATACCCCAGTAGGTGGTGAGGAAAGGGTCAATGAGCGACAACACCAATTTGGTCCATCTCACCAGCTGGTGACTCGGTCTAGTAAAAGCAGTGGAGCGAGCACGGATCCACGCGGCCAACTGGTCTTATTGGTCTGTGGTCGGGGAGAGCCGTTAGCCCAGCTCTTGCTTCATTTTCCGTCCTGACAAGCGTGCTCGACAAGGCACTGCCCGTAGTTGAGCCTGAGCCGGAGTCAAAATTGAATCGTCCGGCCCCTTACTTCCCCGAAAGCCCATACCCGCCAAGCAGCAAAGTATTTGTCCGATTTTTGAGTAAGCCAAGCCACCGTATGCTTTATCCGTTGTGTTTGACCGCTACCAATACAGCCACTAGCCCGATGCCTCCCGCGCTGAGTGTAACGGGAATGGACGACGGTTATAACATCATACCGAAAGTACAGCATGTTAAGCGATTTAATGCCGATCCTTTGAAAGGGTATTATAGATTTGCGATATTATAAGGTATTAGTAATACCTAATACTATCGGTATCAGTTTCATAATTGATACAGTAGTGCTAAGTACAACATACACTCAAGATTGAATGATTTCATATTCAGATACAAGCAATGGCATACTATGATTATCATGATATTAATTAATCTAGTGTAGGGTACTTAGAGTAGGACTATTAATAAAATCTTAATGCATAAATAAAAAAAGTTCTCCTTTTGAACTATATAAATTACGGCTTGAAGACGCTTAGTTGAGTTTAAGATCGCAAGTCGTTCTGACTTGTTCTCTTGTGCACTTCGTGCGTTGGTTTTCTGAACCTTTAAGCTTCTAGCTTGTTCTTGCACTCTGTGCGTTGGTTCTCTGAACCTTAAGCATATTGCTTGCCGACTAAAGGTCTCTCTCCTAGTTCCTTAGAACAGGGTGACTTCTTAGTCGTATAATTATTTCCTTAGAACTAAGTGGCTTTTAGCCTTGACTCTATTTAGTTCTCTAGAACTAAGAGGATTTCAACCTAAAAGTCTTCCTCTGGCTAAAGAGCTGTGCATCTCCGCTACACTTGGTAGTACTTGTAGGCAATCCTACACCTGAGTCTATAAAGACTGACCCTCTGTAAGGATGGAGAATTAAAATCACTTCTCTGAGGCGCAACGACTCGCGCTAGTAAAATAATCTGCGTTCGTTAGGCCCGATCAAATCGAGGCCCCTTTGGCCCAAGGCCCGGAGGTTTTAAATGCTCGCCTTGAGGCCTTTATGTGTTATGAGGAAACGCTACTCGGGCAGGTACACGACCAGGCAGGGTCAGCTGCGCCAACGCTACACATCCCGGTACCTGTGCCCGATGCAGAGCCAAAGGATTGCCCACTCGTTTTAAACGTAAAGACCCTCGAGGGGAAGGAGGTAGATAATAGTCTCCTCTGGATCCGAGAAGTTGAAATGGCAATGGTGTTACCATGCTTGTGTTAGATAAGCAACGAGCTGGCCTGGCCATTTCGAAGCTCGGTGGAAGAGCTAGAGAGTGGGCTCTAACGAGCGATGTCTCTGTAAATGCTGCATTTCCCACATGGGAACTGCTTAAAAAGCAATTAGCTTGTGTATTTGCACCGCCTAATCAGGCTTATCGTGTGCGCTCACGCTTCCTAGCTACCCGACAGGGTAAGAAAGAATTGTCGGACTATGTCAAAGAGTTGAGAACTCTCATTGCTGCTATGCAGCAGGACCCACTGGCAGAGGAAGTCCGAGTAGCCATTTTTATGGAAGGACTTCGCACTGGGGTCGCCAGGACGGAAGTTTTCCGTGTCCAGCCTTTGACTTCTGAGGAGGCAGTAAGCATAGCGTTTAACGCAGAATTTAATTTTAAGTCTGCTCGATATGGTCTGCCCTGGTATCAATCAAATACCTCTAACAGGGAGGAACCATGGACCTCAGCCATGCTGAAGAAGCTGAGCTTCAAGCTGCTGAGCAGCAAGGTAACATCTGTAGATGCTACATGTGCGGAAGCACTAGGCAACTCCGCCCTAGCTGTCCGTTGCAAAAGCAACGTTCAAATCGGCAGAGCCGAAACCCTGCTCCTAGCCAAAAGGCGAGCACCGCAGGGGAAAACGTTAACTCCCAGTAGGCGCGGGGCGCCCTAATGGGAAATAACTAAGCTCTGTTGAATCTTCAGGAGGTAAAGGTAAACAGGGCTTAGCCCCAGGTGGTTCTGTGGATGCTCACATAGAACAAGATTACAAGCCAGGCTTGTTGGCTGTGTCGGCAACCGTTAAGGGTTTTGAGAAACCATGGTCAATACTAATTGACTCAGGGGCGTCAGGTAATTATGTCCGACGTCGTTCCCTTGAAGGGAGTCAGCTGTATGCTGAGGCGCTAGAAGCGCAAGAGGTTGACAGTGTAACCGTACGTCTCGCAATGGTTGTACGTGTCACCGTTCCTAAAGCTCCGTTGAACTTAGGTGTGAAGGTCTTAGACTTCAATTGCGATTTACGCTGTCTTGGCTTATATTTGGACTCGAGGAATGATCTCATTCTCAGTATGGCCTGGCTGGAACGCCATGAGACGTGGATCGATTGGAGATCCAAAACATTAGGCGCAACGCGTAATGTTCCTAGCGAAGCTTTGGAGAGTCATGAACCCACCTTCGCTAGAAAACAAAAGTGCTATTGGCGCAAGGCCATTAACTGAGTCGGTTAGTGTGCTGTACATTGGAGTGTCAGAGTTGATAAACTCCAATGTCAACAATAATCGTGTCGAGCAGAGTTCAGTGACACCTAGTGGGACGGCACGTACTCCGAGTGATACTCATAGTAATATTGAGACACTGGATGTCGGTAATGACATCGGCTCTTGTATAGAGCAAGTTAAGGTCGATGACCTTGTTAGTGAGGTCATTGGTACTAGTGACTTACTGGATGTCGGCAATGACATCGGCTCTTGTATAGAGAAAATGAAGGCCGATGACCATGTTAGTGAAGTCACTGGTACTAGTGACTCACTGGATGTCGGTAATGACATCGGATCTCGTATAGAGCAGGTTATGGTCAAGGGATCTGTTGACCTTGGGGATGATGGTATCCCAAGTACTTTGAAGAGTACGATCTCGTCAATGAGACGGCAGCGTCGCCAGATGGCAGCTTCGAGGCGCAAAGCGTCTGTTTTATCGCGTAGTAATGTCAGTGACCAGTTGTACACTCTAGTCAACGGAGTGACATGGTGAGGTTGACCTTGAGGCCCTCCCATCATTAAATGATCTTTTAGAGCTAGACGAAATGTCTGTGGATGAATTTCATCAGGCCTTGAAGGCAGATGCTCTATCCGATATGGTGGTCATTCGACCTAACCTCGAGCTGAACTCATCCTCGCTTGTCGATGAGACAGTCCTTGAAGATACAAAAGCGGCACTAAGTGCACGTAGTGGGGCATCTATTTTGAAGAACCCTTCAGATCCCTACTATCCTTTAGTTAAGGAATTTCCGGACGTGGTGTGCATGATTCACCGTCTGTTCTACCTCCTGATAGAGGTGTACGTCATGAAATTGACTTGGTTCCCGGAACCAAATACTGTGTAACACGGCAGTGGCCTTTACCCAAAAAACAGTGTGACGTCATTGACGAGTTCTTTCGTGCAAAGAACACGGCGGGCATGGTGCGCGAGAGCAAATCTCCGCACTCGACACCCACTTTCTGTGTTAAGAAACCGAATGGTAAATGTCGTATCGTTCATGCTTATATTAAGCTCAATGCAGCCACTATACCTGCACAGACTCCAATACCTAGAACGGATGTTCTTCAGAACAATATAGTCGGTTGTACCATGTACAGTGCGCTCGACTTAGTCGATTGTTATTACCAATTGCTTATGCGAGCTAGTGATATTCCGCTTAATGCTGTTAGTACTCCGAGCGGTATGCTCTGGGAGTGGTTGGTGATGCCCCAGGGGCTATCTAATGCTCCGGCTACGTTTAACCGTTTGTTGACGCAATTGTTTCTACCCCATCGAAGTTATGCACAGACGTACTTTGATGACATTTTTGTTTGTAGTCGAGCTGAACATGGGCGGTCGGATATTGAGAGCCATATTGCTCATTTACGAGCTGTGCTCGAGTGCATACGCACTAATAAGCTATATGCTAATGCATCTAAGTGCATCTTCGGAGCCAAAGAGAATCCCTTTCTAGGGTGCTTCATCGGGAAGCAAGGCCTCAGAGCGGATCCCGCTAAGGTCAAAGACATAGTCGATTGGCCTGGTCCTCAGTCTCAGAAGGACTTGCGTAAATGGCTTGGCCTTGCCAATTACTTACATAAGTACAGCGAGAATTACGCTGGTATGGCTCGGCCATTATCCAATCTCCTTAAAAAGGATGTGGAATGGTGTTGGCGTGCCGAACATGAGGATTATTTTCAAGCGGTGAAGGCTAGCCTTCTTCATGCTCCTATTTTGGCTTTGCCAGATCCTGACCGAACGTCTAGCGTCGTATGTGACGCGTCTTCTTTTCCATTGAAAGTGCTTTGTTACAAACAGATGATGAAGGCCGTGAGCGTGTGATCGCCTTTGAATCTCGACAGCTGAAAGCTGCAGAGAAGAACATCCGGTTCATGACAAAGAGCTACTTGCAATGAAGTATGCTCTAGTCAAATTCAGAGCTCATCTGCTGGACTTTAAGTCTTTTGCGATCTACACCGATCATGCGTCTTTACGCACTGCGAACCAGTCGCCTCATCTCTCGCAACGAATAGCCATATGGCTTATATTTTTTTTGTTATAACTTCGAGGTGAAGTATATGCCGGGCAAGCAAAGTGCTTTGGCTGATGCGTTTTCACGCAGGCCTGACTAAGAGCTTGCTCATGTTACGATGTTGTCGTCTTCTATCCTTGATCTATTTGATCGACGTATGCTAAAGATGATCATTGTGAACCCCTGCTACATGCTCTTGGCAGTGATAAGTTTAAAGACACGGACATTAAACTGTCGGCACGACTACGTGCGAGCTTCCATCGATATTCTATCGATCAGGAGATGTTGTACTTTTGTACAGACGTGGCTGACCCGCCACGTATTGTGGGTTTCCATGACGAGGACCTGAAGTATCGTATCCTCTATGAGGTACATGACACCGCCATCGGTGGTCATTGGGTCGTGAAAAGACCTATGGTTTGGTATGCCATAGTTATTGGTGGCCCAAATTATACAAATGGATAAGCACATATGTGCGTACGTGTAAAACATGTTAACGAGTGAAACCCTCTCCCCATTAGGCGGCGCCGCTGGATAGTTTCCCTGTTCCCACTGGGTGTTGAGAGTCCATTAGTATGGACTTTGTATTTGGCCTACAGAAAGATTCGCATGGCAATACAGGTATTGTGGTCTTTGTTGACCGCTTAAGCAAGATGGCTCACTTAGCGGCTGTGTCAGATTCGATCGATGGTGTGGGTACAGCGGAGCTGTTTATCGATCGTGTGTTCCGCTAACATGGCTTGCCTGTGGCAATTTTTTCTGAGCGTGATCCTCGTTTTACGAGTAAATTTTAGAAGTGCGTCTTCCAGGTGCTAGGCACCCGTTTGGACATGTCCACGGCGGATCACCGCATACCGATGGTCAAACCGAACGCGTACATCGCGTTGTTGAAGATATCATCCGAAGCGTTTGTGCTGAATAGCCTAAGCGTTGGAGCTCTAGTTTGAGCTCACTAATCCGTGCACGCCTCTATCGGCTACACTCCGTTCTATGTGAATGACCTCACAAACCCACGCGTTTCGTTAACGCTACCACCGAGTGGTTCAGGGCTTGGTGAGGGAAAGTTTGCCAATCGGCTTACAGATGTCAGCCCTAATACTGTTAAGAAACAGGCGAATACGTTTCTCGCAACGCGACTAAATGTCTTACGACATGTGCAAGACGCAATATCTGATAGTCAAGATAAACAAAAAAAATATGCAGATGCGAAAGGCAGAAGTTGTATTAATAATTATAAGGTCGAAGACCAAGTATTATTAAATGCTAAAAATCTACCTACAAATGTAGTATCCGCTGTCTTTAAGACGAAGTTTCGTCCGCGCTTCATCAAACCCTTTACGGTAGTGGCCAAGAAAGGCACAGCTTATACGCTAAACTTGCCGCGCAAATTGCGTACACATCCCGTATTCTACGTCGGCATGCTGAAACCATATCGGTATCCGTCCCAAGTGAACACTAAGGCGCTCGCGCCGAGCTCATCGGCATTGCCGTGGGAAGGATCATCTGCACCAAAAGGTCAAGCTGACCCTCCACTCGGGTTTGGCTCTGCTTCATAAATTCGAGACGGATGTTCATCGTTTGCACAGTCTCACGGAGATAATTTACCTCTTGAAGTAGCTCGGCATGAACTTGTGCCTGTACAAAGTCCCCCTCCGGCTTTGCTTGATGGGCAGGGGAATCTTCAGCTCCATGTGGAACGTGGACTGCAGAAACGTCGCCGCCATGGTCAAAACCAGTATCTGGTAAAGCGGCGGGGATATCGTTGAACTCATGGGAGTTCGAAGTTCCCCTTCGGCAGGATTGCCCATACACCGTGGACGTTTTTGAGCGTCGTGCGCAGGGCAAACCTGTGGTAAAGTCGATTAGGAATTTTGGCTAAGTCCATGTATTAATTTTATCGATAAATCCGGAGCCGAATTATCGGGACCTTTCTCGCCAACGGTTGGATCCCTTTCCCATAATGGCTGGATTCCTTTCCTATAACAGTTGGAACCCTTTACCATAACGGTTGGATCCCTTTCTCATAACGGTTGGATCCCTGTCCCGCTTACGGTCGGCTCCCTGTCCACCACTAAGGCACTTACTAAAATGACTTATTGGGTGTGGTGGAGTCGATCGTAATTCATGGATGATAGAATGGAAAAGTACCGTTGATCGTAGCATGGATTATATTTCCATGTTATATTGGATTATCATGGAATAGATCACCGCTTGGATATACTTGGTTCCAATATCGGTTGATCCAACTGGATGTATTGAAATTGTACGGATTTTACTTGAATGTGGAATAGTGGAATTTCTCAAAGTGTGGATCGCGGCCTCAATTAATTGTAATGGACAAGTCACGATTCAGGATACATATCGTATCGCTATCGAGTTTGGATAGCACCGCGATCCAAGTCTGGATCGCACTGCAATCTTAGTATTCAGGTGGATCCGCGATCCGTGATTCTGTTATTTCACTGTGGAAGAGCGAGTAAGCAAATTTTCGTAATTGTAGATCGCGATCCAAGTTATGTGGATCACACATCAAGAATCGATCCCGAAACATTGTGCAGAAAACGCGATCCAAAGCTGAGCGCGATCCGACATCAGAACCGCGATCCGAATCAGAACCGCGATCCAAGACTGAGCGCGATCCGACTCAGAACCGCGATCCAAGACAGAGCGCGATCCAAGACTGAGCACGATCCAAGGTAAACCGCGATCCGACTCAGAACCGCGATCCAAGACTGAGCGCGATCCAAGGTAAACCGCGATCCGACTCAGAACCGCGATCCGAATCAGAAGCGCGATCCAAAGCTGAGCGCGATCCGACTCAGAATCGCGATTCGAATCAGGACCGCGATCCAAGGTAGACCGCGATCCGACTCAGAACCGCGATCCGAATCAGGACCGCGATCCAAGGCTGAACGCGATCCAAGGTAAACCGCGATCCGAATCAGGACCGCGATCCAAGGCTGAACGCGATCCAAGGTAGACCGCGATTCAAGGTAGACCGCGATTCGACTCAGAAGCGCGATCCGACTCAGAACCGCGATCCAAGGTATAACGCGATCCGACTCAGAATCGCGATCCAACGTAGGTCCGCGATCCGACCTAGATCGCGATCCAACTCACAAGGATTACGCATTATGGATCGACCGCGATCCTGAGCTGATACGCGATCTGATTCAGATCGCGATCAAAGGATAAGGCAAGATCGCCGATGGATCGGGATGGCAAAGGCATTTGGGGTGGACCAAATATCGAGATCTGATTTTTTGAAAGGGTGAAACGTGGTGATAGATCCTGGACTACAGATAGGCAGAATTGTAGGTTTTGAGTTTTGAATGATTAACCCTAAACAGAGTTCAATTTTACTTCTAATACACGTGTCGACTTCTCTTCCGGGCTGGATTCTTTGGCCACCCGACGTCTCGAGGAAGCCTACACACTACGCAATTCATATCCCTGGATTGTTTGGCCAGGGATTGCAAGAACTTTCAACACAACTCAACTGCGATCAGACGCAGATAAAACACGTAGGTCAAGGCGAAGCAAGTGCAGGACGGATCAAGTGGTCAGAAGGTTCAGCTCAAGTGGTCAGAAGATTCAAGCTTCGTTTTATTGGATAACCGTGATCGATTGGGAAGATCACACCAAGTACTCGGTTTATCTTGTAAAGATTTCCACAAGATAACCAAACCTCCTATCCCTAACCCAATTAGGATCAACATCAAGTCCACCGAGAAGAGAGCAACCCGCCCTACCGACGGGTACACAAGGTGAGGAAGGCTTTATACACGGAATCGGGGTACCCCCTCCGTTAGTCGGTCGTCCGGGCGCCAGGGAGAGTTGGAATCGCATCAGCAATTTTGCGAATCCCACTCCACCACAAACCTTTTGGCGATGACAGTAGTGGTGAGGGTAGGCGAGTTAGCGGCCTCGGCCTGTCGTGAAGTAGTGGCTACAGGAGTAGCCGAAACATTGGGGTGCTTGGTAGAAAACGCATATTGCGTTCGTTGAGACTTCACCTTTCATCTGGCCTTCAGCTTAGCGTAATCGTAACGCATTTTCCGTTCGAGACGAACATCTGCCACGTCGGCACTTGCTCGTAGAGCCCACATTCTGCTTAAACGTCGCGCCTAATGCGCCCAGCGGCTAAAAGCCGCGTCTTCTTCCTCCTCGGTTTCCTCCGCGAACAAAAGGATGGGGACACCATTTATAGAAGGGACTGGTGCACCTCGCACTTGCCTGGTGAGGCGTGCCAAGTTTTGGCTTTGCGTAGTAGTATGAGGTTCCAGATAGAGTTGTCGAAGGGCCGTTCGAGTAGCATCATCCTCCGGTGAAATGGCCTCAGGCGCAATGATCCAGCCAGAAAGGGAATGTCCAGATGCCTCCTTTAGGCGTTCTTCCACCGTAGGTGGTTTAAAACTATACTGTCGGTGGCCCTGAAGCCTTGCCATATTCTTCGTCCGGCGCTTGGCGCCTTCTTCGCGATCAATGGTCTCCTGATGTTGTTCGTCGATTGAGTTGGTACCGTAGCCGTTGAAGATACGTCAGGCGGGTCACGTAACGCTGTTAGCGCATCTACAGCACCACGTTCAGGGAACGGATTCGGTGCATGACTAGTGTCATCTTCACCCGTGAGGGTGGCTAAAGGGGACCCATCGGGTCCCACAAAGACGTTGTCACTTTCGTAATCAAGCGCTTCGTCGAGGTCGCCTTCAATGAGATCCCGTAGAGTCTGTGACTCATTGCCAGGAGGTTGCATGTGCGCCGTGAACAACCGAGGTTTGACGTTCGCTAAAGCACTAACTCAAAGAGGAAAAATGTCGATTACATTCCATGGGAACATCAGTCTGGTGGGGGAGAGTGTAACGGGGTCACACGACGGTTGTGACATCATTCCGAACGTTTACGGTTGAAGTTCCCTTTTATTGTATATAATGCATTTGATACTTCTCTTTAGAGAGGTATTAAGTATGAGCGTTTAGATACGGTATTCGGTAATACCGTATCTCATCGATTGAGATTCAATAAATCACTAACGCTGTATTAAGTACATCATACACAAATGTTTAGACGATACGTGGTCCAATAGCAAAGTCTGCATATTATAATTACTATTATAGTAATTAATCTAGTGTAGTGTACTTAGAGTAGGACTATTCATAAAATCTTAATGCATAAATAAAAAAAGTTCTCCTTTTGAACTATATAAATTACGGCTTGAAGACGCTTAGTTGAGTTTAAGATCGCAAGTCGTTCTGACTTGTTCTCTTGTGCACTTCGTGCGTTGGTTTTCTGAACCTTTAAGCTTCTAGCTTGTTCTTGCACTCTGTGCGTTGGTTCTCTGAACCTTAAGCATATTGCTTGCCGACTAAAGGTCTCTCCCCTAGTTCCTTAGAACAGGGTGACTTCTTAGTCGTATAATTATTTCCTTAGAACTAAGTGGCTTTTAGCCTTGACTCCATTTAGTTCTATAGAACTAAGAGAATTTCAGCCTAAAAGTCTTCCTCTGAGTTGACAGCTGTGTAGCCCGCTACACAGCTATCAAGAATACAATATATGCAATGTAGAGCTTCAACAGTAATGTAATTTCGGTATGATGTTTCAGCCGTCGTGTAACCCCGTTACATTATCCGTCATTGTAGTGATTTTTGATTTTTGAGATGGTATTGTGTGCGGTTGGTGTTTCGTTAAGGTGAATGGAAGGAACCGGTGTTGCGGCGTGGGAGCAATGCTGTAATGTACAGGAAATTTAAAGGTGAATATAATATGGGAGCCGCTAAGGCCACTTACGTTAATACTACGACCACATAAATACTACAGCAACATGCAAAACTACTTGGGTCACATACAATAATTTCAGCCAATCACAGCTCAAAGAAATCAACTGTTTTTAATGAAATAATGCTTACTATTGGTCGATTTTTGAATTTTGCTGATGTAATACATGTTTCAATGGGTATATCCAGACAATCAAAATACTTGTTTACTTGTACACACGAGCCTCTCTGTAATGGGGCACCCTCCGACTATACTGATAACAGTATAGTCTACCTTCACTGACTACAGTGAAAGCAGGTGCCTCAAAACCTCTCTTACACAAGAGGCATAGAAAGCTTTGCTTCTAAACAACACGCTTAGAAGTAGGGAAAAGGAGAACTGTATTTAATATAGTTAACTATCTAATAAAACTAAATCACTAATAACCTTGTCTTAACTATATTAAAATGCAAATATGTATGCTACCTTCGTGCCCTCCATTCATTGCGCGCGTCCATCGCTCATCGGTCAGTGCTTTGGTTGGTATGATGGCGTATATCAACCAATTAGAGGGCTTCTCCAACTTCAAGGAGATGCGAGGACAATGTTACATGAAAAGATAATATATATCAAAGATTATTATTATAATAATATTCTTATGGACACTTCCTATAAGTGTCACTATTATGTGATGGGCTTACCCCGTTACATCACCCCCCCCCACAACTAAGAGTCACATTCATGACTATGGGAAACGAGCACTTGTTGGTTTTTTCTTTTATTCCGACAACTTTAACGCATATACCAAGTCAAGCGCGTCGCTGCTGAGGCAGCTAAGAGCTCGGCTGCACGCCTGTGTGCAGCCGATACTGAGGCTTTACATCCTCAGCCAGCAGACACTAATGTGTCTGCTGGAAGTCAACATCAGCCTGCAATGCCTGTTGCATGTTCACGTGGCGAAGCGCCACGTGAAGATGTTGACCCAGAGTTACTCGTTGACTACTCTGGTGAGCCGAATGACGAATTCGACTCAAAGCCACCTGTTTCACTCCCGGGCTCTCCCCGGGGTGATACCTCGTCGTCGAATTTAACGAAGATGGGCCGTGGTACATTAAGTGAATCAATGTACCGTGAAATGTTCGGGTCGTCTGATTCATCAGACGACTTGCCAAACGAGTCGAGGGATAGAAACTCAATTGAAGAGGGTAAGGGTGATGCCAGTGCTTTTACTGACATCAATGCACGTGATGTCGGTACTTCTGTTGACACCACGCAGAAGGCTTTAGACCGCAACGTATTGCGTCTTGCTCCTGATCGCAAGCCATGGATGCTACCTAAGCATCTGCTTGATCGTTGGTCTGGAAAGACCAACGAACGGTTCCCCATACCGTTGTTTGATGCGTCAAAGCTTCATGGCCTTGACGCCAGTGCGAAGAACTTTCGCACTGAGAACGATTATTACATCGATGTGTTCCTTGAACATCGATGGTATGGCCCACACAAGAAGCGTGAGGCTGACGCGTTCCTCCAGTCTTGGAATGCGTTTATCACCAACGTTTTAAACGTTGGGAAAGAGGCTTGGTTTCAAAGACTTTATGCTAGCCGCAATAAGTTTGAGAAACGAAGTACGTCCGGTGCATGCTATCGTTTGCACCGGGTATCTAGAGAGGCAGGCCTGTTATGCCTCTCTTAGGGCGGCCCATGCCCGGGGTGCCTGAGCACCTTGTCAAGAGCGCCTAAGAAGGCGTACCTCCTTACTGAGCCCTGGTGGAGGGCTCGCATCTCTTCTGAGATGCGTGAAGGGATTGCTACTTTGCAATCCCTTTACGAGCGCGCTGGGCGCTCGTTTTCCGATGGTCCTTCACCATCGGATGCCCCTTTTCGTACTACTCGACAAGGCCGGAAACGTCGGCCATCAGTTGGGCCCGAGGTTCCCAGCTATCCGCCGAAGGCGGATAGCCACGCCACCGGACGAGATAACTCGTCCGACGTCCCTTCACCTCGCGGTGCTTTAGTAAGCGTTCCACAAGGTAGCGCTTCCCACCATGAGAGTCCACCAGCGGATGCGGTGGTGGAGAGAAAGCCCTGTACGATTCTTCCATCGGACTTGGCTGATGAGTTAGACGGTTTTGACCTTGGAGCTTGTGGATTGACTCATGATCTGAATCACGAGCGGGACAGGCGTTACCGCCTGGAAGGCTCTGTGCATAAGCTCGAGTTGGGCCAGAACAAGGCCCTGGCAACTCAAGCTGTTGCATTGTTGGAGAATGAACGGAAGTATCGTTCTCTGACTGGCGAGCTGGTGACATCTCGTCTCTGAGTAACGAGCTGGCGACAGCTCGTCAGGAGGTCGTCTAATGTCATGGGACGATCTCGTCTTTCAACGACCAGGTTGAGAAACGGGTTCGTGACCACAAGAATATTATGGAAGTATTTGAGCGTGGCGGCTATCTCCGTCATTCGAAGAAGTCGCGTACTGATTGTACGGACGAAAACGTCCCACGTAAAATGTATGATGCGTACGCATCCTGCGTGGCAGCTCGATCGTGTATGCGTTGGCTAGGTGGCGCAATACACGAAATGAGCCAATGTACTTGGCAACAATTTATTGCTGCCCCGTTAGTCACTACATGTTTAGGTAGGTTTACTGTTTATAGTAAAACGAAATCTCCTTTAATAATTTGATGAGCATTTTTCCTCCCATTATCGTCTGCGTTCCGTTTCGGCTTGTCCACAGCTTCTGCGATGGAGTCTTGCACGAAACGGACTACCGCTTCTCAAGTCAGCAGGAAATCCTCTACTGACTCGTTGCTTTTAAATGTAGTGCATAGTGAGTGCACTGCAGAGATATTTGATACTAACTCAGCGAAAACATTAGTGTTCTCGCTAGTGATACCTCAAGCGATGCTGACGTCGTCAGCATCATCATTAGTAAGAGCGTCATCGCTCTTACTTTCTTCTTCTTCACCAAAGTCGAATGGTACGATTTCGGTTACTTTAGCATCGACCATAACGTTGGCGGGTGATGATCAAGAGTCAGATTGGTTCTCGCTTGAGCGAGTTCCCCCCCCTTAAATTAGAGTCACCCGCTACTAAGGTGGGACACGTGGATGGAGAAGCCATCACGTAGAACAGTGTATGCGTCGTGGAAACATGCATTGAGTTGTTGATGGCAAATTCAACCGTCAACAAAAACTCATTCCAAATCGTGAGGTAGTGGACGTACCCTCGAAGTATCTCTTCGAGGACGCGATTTTGCGCGCTCAGTCTGACCATCCAGAGACCGATGGTCAGTATTAGACATTGTGAGTCGTGTTCCAAGTGTTTGGAACAAGAAACGCCAAAACTCAGCCGTGAACCAGGGGCCTCTATCGGACACAACTCACGGGGTATACCGTGCAATCAAAAGATTGTATCGATGAATACCCGCGCCCCAGCCTTCTGCTGTGATCGACTCAGGTACAGCGACGATACGCACCATCATTATGAACCTGTTTACATACATTATTCCCGTGAGCGTCTTTGGGTTTCCCAAAGACGAAGGGCACTCTTCCGGAACAGGTAGAGGCTGCAATAGTGCACGGAGTGAAGGACTAGGCTTCACTGTTGACACACCTCGCAAGCACGCACGTAATTGCGCACGAACTTATACTGGCGTGGTAAGTAAAAGGCGCGACTGACCTTGAGATAAGTCTTCTCACGGCCGCGATACCCACTGACTAGTGCATCGTGACACTCAAACATGATCCGTAACCTGAGCTCATGTTGGGCGGGTACGACGACACGAGGCGTGTCGCCGTCGGAGGCTGTGTAATATATCAAGCCGTTTCGCCGGGTGTATCAATCTAAAGAAGATTGATGCATGGTAGTAAAGCGCTTCTTCGATTGCTTCAATGGATACTTGAGGTACTCCATCAGGCGAACAAGATCACTATCTTGTGCGCATGCCATTCTAATGTCGTCGAGCAAACTCGACGACAAGACGCTGGTACTTAGCGTGGCGACAGTGGTATCAGCTTCACTGTTGGACTATACAGTCGGCTCTAGGTTAGGTCGACGCGAAAGAGCATCGGTGACGACGTTAGGTCGTCCCGATTTATACTCCACGGAGAAGTTATACTCCGCGAAGAAAGACAGTCATCTCGAAATTCTTTGCAAGAGGTGTGGACTGTTAAATGACGCATGGTCTGTATACACTATGAACGGTCTATTTCCTAACAGATAAACGAAACTTATCCAGTGCATATTTTATGACAAGTAGTTTATTGTCATGCAACGGGTAGTTGCGCTCAGCTGGATGCAGCTGACGCGATTGATAGCATACGATGCGCTCTACGCTGTGACATATTGCATCAGTGCACAACCGATTGCAAAATCGCTGGCGTTACAGAACACATGGTCTGACTTGATCTGCAATCGCCAATACTGGCGATTGCATCAAGCTTTGCTTGATACGTTCAAAGGAACGCTGACAGTCAGCGTTCCAGTTTCATTTTACATTTTTCTTGAGTAAACAAGAAAGATGTACTGTCATTTCGGCGTAGTTGCGCGAGTACTTGTGCAAGTACGCCGCAGGCCCAAGAAGCTTCTTTAGTCCCTTGGCTTTGACAGGCACTGGCCAGTCGGTGATCGCCTTGATCTTTTCTGGATCAGGGCGTACGCCATTCTTTCTGACGATGCACCCAAGAAGTGAAGTTTCGCTAGCTGCGAATATACACTTCTTGAGGTTGGCGTACAACTTATGCTCGCGCATAAGTGTAAGAGCCTTACGAACGTGGAGTCGGTGGGCTTCCACGTCTGTTTTTTCATTCATAGCACGGTTATGGACGAACACATCATCGAAGTAACTCGGTGCGAATTCGCGCACCGGTCTCAATAGATGTGAAACACATCTATTGAATGTGGCTGGTGCATTACTAAGCCCTTGCGGCATCACCAACCATTCCCAGAGCATACCACTGGGAGTGCTCACTGCTGTGTACGGGATGTCCCGTTCACGCATTAGGATCTGATAGAATCATCCATCCGATCCATGGACGAAAGGATGGTCTCTTTGCCATACCATCTATGATTACGTCCTTTCTCGGTATCGGCGCTTGCGCCGGTATCGTTGCAGCGTTCAACTTATTGAACGCGTGCACTTTCCGCCACCATCTTGTGGCCTTGCGCATACAGAAGGTCGGAGAGCTGTGAGGCGAAGTTGACTCCCTCACATGGACCGCAGCTAGGCGATCGGAAAAGAACTTGTCGATCGCCTCGACATGTTCCCGAGGTAGTGGCCACTGCTTCATGACACAATATTTTGTGTCTGAAACTAGTTCGATCTCGTGTCGATTACCTTTATCCTTAGGTAACTCGCACGGTACGGATGCAGGGAATACATACTTGAAATTGACCAAATCCTTATACGAAAGATTTGAGTTCAGTGTCTGCGATGTGTATCGATCAATCGGATTCTTTTCAACAAGGACACTTTCGTCCATTGATGAGCTGCTGAGGACCCGTTCGTTCTCGGCAAAAACTGTTGCTGACCGAATGTCAGTCATGTACTCGTCCTCTGCGACGAGCACACAGATCTGCTTGACTTTGCCACTACGCAGATCACGCAAGAACCTCTTAGGTTCTAGCGTAGGCAACTGAGTTATCTTCAAAGCTAACATCGATAAGGCGATCAGATCAAGCGTACAAGCGCCTACGCTTATTTCGTCATTCACTTTGACGTTCAACGTCTCAGTTACTTCCTGAGGACTTATTCCATTAGGGCACTGGGGGATGAATCTTTTAGGGCACTGGGAACATATTTTTCAGGTATTGTTTCCTAGGGACTTATTTCCGCAGGCTCGATGAAAGTTATTCCATCGACTTCCTCTAGCTGTGGCTGCGCAACCACAGCGAGATTTTCTACGACCAACTTTCCAGTTGATTTAATCTTACTGTGTTGCCACTTCTGGAGAAACGGTTTACTCTTCGGTGATAGCTGCCCTCTAGACAAGCAATCATGTCCCGGTCCACTCGACTTAATCGAGTGGTGGACCTTCGGCGCTGCCTTTGCTTGTGAACAGCTCCGGCAGCTTACTCCGCAGTGTGACTGTCTGTCACACTGAGATCTTGTGCAGTCGTGTTAACGACCGAACCACAAGTGAGGCCATCGCACTCACTCGTAGAACATTCAAACGCTTGTGAACGCTCCAAGACGTTCATCAGATGGCCATCTGATGAACAAGCGGCAGGCATCTTCACGGTTCGATGCTGCCAGCTGACCCATGGCTCGTACCTTCTGAGCGATGGTAATCCTAGGATGACATCAAATATTGACATTCAGATCAAGTACGATGAAATCATCATCGTACTTTTTGCCTTCAAGCGTGTAGTGAATTCCCACTACACGTTTCTTTACTGTTACGGATGCGCCAGTTGCAAGGCGCACCGTCATCCTCGTTGGAGGGGTCTCGCGCTCAACATATTTGAGCCTACGATCATCTAGCGATTGGCGTCGAACAAAGTTGTTCGAAGCCCCACAATCAACTAGGGCGCGAAGTGACATGTTCTTTGTCACTTCGATCTTCAATGTGATGAGGGATACCTCATCACTGGGAGCGGCAACACACAGTGACTGTGTGTTGGGAGCAACCTTTGTCAAGAGTCCCGCGACCTCTTTTGACGTTGCTGGATGAGTAGGGCGCTCCGCCCCTACTGACCCCGACCGTTTTTTTATGGTCCACCACGTTGTTGCGATTTTGCAGCAACGTGGGACCCACGTCGCTGGCCCTTCTTGGCAGACGGTCGATCGTCACTCCCAGTGTTACGAGACACTGGGCGTGGGGCACTACACTCATAAGCGTAGTGGCCCAACTTCTGACAGAGATTGCACTTTTGCAATCGCTTGTACCCTGGAGAGCGAGGTCGCTCGCGCTCTACATAGGAGAGGTCCATTGGTTCTGGACCTCCGCCCTCCTGTCGTCTCGGTGGACGATAGGACCCCAAGTGGACGTGAGCCTGTTGTAGGCTGAAGTCCTTCTGTTCCGCTGCAGAGATCGCTTGATCCAGCGATTCTAGCTCCAAGCGGAACAGGTGGGCCTTAACAGGACCATCTGTCAGACCCTTGATGAACACAGTAACCTGCGTGTGTTCATCGATTGGGTTCAGTACGATACAGCTAACGAGGTATCGTACGTGTTGGGCGTAAGCGTGTATATCACGCTTACCCTGTTTCAAATCCAGTAAATCAGCCCGAGCCCTGAATTCGGCACGAGGCGGTTCAAACGTGTGTTTGAGCCGCGCCTTGAAGACGTCATACGTTGGGAAAACGTATGGGTCGTGCAGTTTGAGCCCTAAGGCCCAAGCTTTGGCACGTCCAGCCAAGCTCGACAGCGCGAACTTGACCTTCATCGCATCGTTATCGAAGCGAAGAGCCTTAATGGCATCGTCGAGCTCGACGAACCATCTCAACAAGGAGTCGCTTTCGACTGCCTTGTACTTGGAGACATTAATCTTCAAGGGTGGACGTGCATGCGTTGACCGGAAGCAGCAACATTTACCTGCTGTTGTCTCAACAGTTCAGACTGTTGAGCACCCTGCTGCATCAACAAGTCAGCTTGTTGAGCGCCTTGTTCTCTCAACAGTTCAACCTGTTGAGAACCTTGCTCCTCTAGCAAGGTGAGTTTCTTTATGACTTCGTCAAGCTCATGTTGTATGAACTTGGCGATGGTTGCATGTTGGTCGTCTCCGCTAAGAGAGAGCGACATGGCACCAACGGCAGGGTTGCCGATATTTTCAGCCATACGCTGAACCGCATTCCATTCGAGATTACTCAAATAGCGGAATTCATCAGGCGCCGTGTAATGACGTTTTTCATTCGCTGATTCCATAGCGGATGATACGGTGGTCGTTGAACGGACCACAAAGTGCTAATAGGTGTAATGGGGCACCCTCTGACTATACTGATAACAGTATAGTCTACCTTCACTGACTACAGTGAAAGCAGGTGCCTCAAAACCTCTCTTACACAAGAGGCATAGAAAGCTTTGCTTCTAAACAACACGCTTAGAAGTAGGGAAAAGGAGAACTGTATTTAATATAGTTAACTATCTAATAAAACTAAATCACTAATAACCTTGTCTTAACTATATTAAAATGCAAATATGTATGCTACCTTCGTGCCCTCCATTCATTGCGCGCGTCCATCGCTCATCGGTCAGTGCTTTGGTTGGTATGATGGCCTATATCAACCAATTAGAGGGCTTCTCCAACTTCAAGGAGATGCGAGGACAATGTTACATGAAAAGATAATATATATCAAAGATTATTATTATAATAATATTCTTATGGACACTTCCTATATGTGTCAATATTATGTAACGGGCTTACCTCGTTACATCTTATGCGTGCGCGTCCATGTAAGTAATGTTAGCAGCGCATGATGTCCAGTCTAACATATTTTCACGCTCGCTCTCGCTGCATCTAACGTCTTTGCTGGTCGTGGACGAGCGTCTCGAATTTAATTCTTAGCGTAACGTGCAAGAAAGGCATTTCACGCGATGCCATCACGTTTAAACAAATGCAAATGAATGCTAGCAATCAGTGAAAATATGTGAATATTGTTCTAGCGTAATAATTTTTTTCTGAACGTCTAGTTGCTATACATGCATACTTGAGGTAAGATCCCTGGATGTTTACACGATGGTTGTTGTCGATGAGGATCCTCGACGGGGTGACTGTTTCGAGTGATTGTAAAGGACCAAGTGTTGTCCGTAAAGGAGGAGAAGATTATTACTGTGAAAGCCTTAAATGTCTCGGTATATTTCGTAAAATTTGATGCATAGCTTTACCTTTAGCTTCTCGTTCAACACCATAAGAAGTACAGTCAACAATTGCACTGTCTTTAGCCTTCTAAGCCCTACTTTTTTCGACATCTCCTGACGGTTTCGATCTACGCCTCCACTGTGACAGGGTACGTTTAATTAATATACTTAATGTAAGGTCCATAAGTATCCATGATTACTTTTGACCTGCCACTTGGGTGCGATACACAAACGTGATCCACCCTCGTGAACGTGATATACTTTGATGGATTCGCATGGGAAGGGATGACGCTAGTTGAAGCTAGGCATCGCGACGTCCCAGAAGGACGTCATTAGCGAGCTTAAATCTACAGTTAAGCTCACACGTCAGTATACGCTTCTAAAGAGTCGCGTATCCGATCTTTATATAATTAGCCAATCGTTAATTAAGTTTTATATTTAATTTTAATTCACTAATTATAACTCAGTCCTAAAATTACTACTACACACTGTTTACTGCGCACGAGAAGCTGAGTAAGCTTCTGCGTGACGCAAGTAAGACACTTGTTAGTTTTTCGTTGCGCTTCCTCGCTTGTGCATAAGGTGTGTGCTAAGTAACACGAGGTAACTTTGTAGAAGTGCCCGTCTACACTTGGTAGCACTAGTAGTCCTTCCCACGACCCGTCTCTCTGAGCGTGCGTGTGGTTAAGATGGTCCTTAACATAGACTGGAGTAACTTCCCTCACCTCTCCCAACATCATAAGGAGTTGGCAGAGCATATGGCGCAGGGAATTGGTGAACAAGCCCTGGTCAACCTCTTGCATTGTCCTCCTGAGCAACATGTTGCTCAGTTGGAGCAATTTGAGGCGTTTGTCCTCGGACAGCGCAGAAATGAGTCCGAGGTAAACAGCCAAGCTACGGCTGAGTCCATCACTAAGACTCAGGATGAGCTTAGGCTTGAGCATACACGGAATGATACGCTCAACAGAACTGTTGAGATGCTCTCTGCCCGGACTACTCAACCGAGGCCCATTCGGATGGACCCTCCGAAGTTCGATGAAACTCCTCCTCACACGCTATTAGCATTTGAGCAATGCGACATGGCACAGCTCATTGGAGACGGCACCAGAATGGTGTCGTATGCCATGTCCAACTTGCGTGGCAAAGCGTCAGAGTGTGGGCATACTCTGCGCTGATGCTAAATGCTGATGCGTTTCCATCATGGTCGATCTTCAAAACAAAGATTCCCGCCATGTATCAGCCGCCTAACAACGAAGTGTTGCTTATGGCCCGCTTCTTTGGAGCACGACAGGTGAAACGATCTCTGCAATAGTATGTGTAGGAGATGCGTTCGCTGTCGGCGTCCATAAATGACCGGAACGTATCAAGGTGGCCACGTTCATGAATGGACTTAGGCACGGCCCATCGCGTTAGGCCCTTTTCAGAAAGGTGCCAGCGACGATGGAAAAGGCAATTGACATTGCCTTAATTGAGGAGCAATCCTACAACAGCGCCTCGGCGACAGCCTATTACAGGCCGTCGTTCGAGAAGTGTGATGCCACTCCTCTGGAGTTAGGCAATGCAGATGTGGTCTGCTACAAGTGCTGCAAGCGAGGCCATATGATGGCTCACTGATGTGCCAAAGTAGCTGCTGGTGCTAAGGCAGCCAGCAAAAGGTCTCCCAATCCGAAGGAAGGTGCGAAAATCAGCGTGCACGACGCACGGGTTCAGCACCTGCCCAAGATGGTTCGTAAAATGTGGGAGTGCAGTAGGGGCGGGATGCCCTACTGTCGCGGACTCTGAAGCTACCCCTAAGTTCAGAGTGATCGAACAAATGGGTAGCATAGTCCCTGAGGTTCCGAAAGGTCGGACCTCAACCCTTTTGGTCTATAGCGCTCGAGTACGAGGCTATGACCAAGTGGTGACCCTTCTCTTGGATTCGGGTGCATCACAAAACTTTGTGAAGCTCGCGGATCTAAAAAGGAGACCGGCGAGTTATGAGTCGCTTTGCCAGGATGGCAAGCGAGAAGAGGCGATCGTTCGTTCAGCGAACGGCGCGCTCGTTAAATCGGAGGGAGTTCAAGTTGAAATCGCCTTCAGCTTTAGTGACTTATCTTGTAAAGAGAAGTTCACAGTGCTAGGTATGGAGAGTCCGTATGACATCATCTTAGGCATGCCTTGGTTGGCTAAACACCAACCATGGATAGACTGGCGTACACACACAGTCGCTAACTTTATGCATGACACCGGAAAGGATGTGATCTTGCGAGAGGCTTATGTGGCTGATGCTGTGTCCAACACAGTAGAGGGTGCGATGACGGTATGTCAATCGGCACCAGGCACTACCCAGCTCGAAAGGAGAGGTGTAGTTGGAAGTGCCCTGTCAGAAAGCCAGGTGACACATATTCCTACCTAAGCCGAATATACTGGTGTAGTGAATAAGACAATGACAAGTAGTCATGCGCTCAATGGTACTTCACAGAGACAATAGTCTGTGGCAGTTGATGGTGGAACGACAGGAAGTCAAGCGCCACAAGAATCGGAACCGAGTTATGAGCCTGGTGCGGTTGGAAGTAGTGCGTTGGCTGAGATAGCTGGTGCGGTTGGAAGTAGTGTGTTGGCTGAAATAGCTGGTGCGGTTGGAAGTAGTGCGTTGGCTGAGATAGCAACGACAACTTATTCCAGGTCAAAGGTCGTGGTGACTCGAAGAAAGAGCACCAGACGTATAAAGACGATCAAAGGCACGTCAAAACGAGTGACCCTTGGATCAGTCTCGGTCCAAGAGGACGGACCTACGAACGCGTTGTGCGAGGTCGTCGAAGACAAGATGCCGGAGGCATTCTGAGTCGAGGTGCTCCAACTTGTCTTGGCATCAGCTGAGGAGATAGTATATCACTCGGAGATGATGTGGGATCTGTTCCTGTCCGAAATAAAGGAAGTAAAGATCCACGAGATAGTCGCACCAGTTCCAGAAGAGAACATGGTGGACTGTTGCTCTTCATCCACAATGGACGAGCGCGTCTTGAAGAACGACAAAAAGAAACGGTTTGCTGCTCAAGGCTGGGAATCCTTGAAGGACAGACCGTTCTATGATGTTCTGTGGAAACACCGTAATGTGTTTCGAGCAGAAGTGCCGAGCTGCTTGCCGGCCGATAGGGGCATCAGGCACGAGATTGACTGGAACCTGGCACCAAGTATTGTGTGACCAGGCAATGGCCGTTGCCGAAGGAACAAGTCGATTACATCGATGAGTTCTTCGACAAGCGAGCTAAGGCGGGGCATATACGTGAGAGCAAGTCGCCTCACTGCAGCCCGACCTTCTATGTGCGTAAAGCAACGGGTGGATGGCGCGTGGTTCATGCTTATAATAAGCTGAACACGGCAACCATTTCGGCGCAAACGCCGATCCCGCGGAAAGAAGCCATGTTAGAATTCCATGGGAAAGTCAACTATCTTTTTCGCGTTGGATATGAAGGATGGCTACTATCAAGTTCTCATGAGAGATACTGATGTAGTCAAAACGGTAGTAAGCACCCCAAGCGGTATGTTGTGGGAGTGGCTTGTGATGCCACAAGGACTGAAAAATGCTCCGGCAACATTCAACCGAGGGGTGACTCACGTTATGCGTCAGCACCGTGCCTACGCGCACATTACGATGTATTCGTGCATAGTAGAGCGGAGGACGGTCTGAGCGCTATAGAGTCGCACAAGCGTCATTTAGACGCTGTGTTGCATACTCTGGGTGAGGCCCAATTATACGTGAACTTGCAAAAGTGCGTAATAGGGATCCCCGAGATACCTGTATTGGGCTGCATCGTAGGTACACACGGTGTATGAGCAGATCCAGAAAAGTGAAAAGATGTAAAAGAATGGCCAGTCCCACGTAATGTGAAGGATCTGAGCTAATTCCTTGGGCTCGCTAATTACTTTCATAAGTACAGCAAGAATTATGCGGAGCAGACAAAGCCATTGTCTGACCTTTTGAAAAAGGATACAGAATGGACTTTGTCAAAGAAACAAGAAGATGCGTTCACATCAGTGAAGCAATTATCTTGTAGAGGCACCGGTCTTGGCATTGCCAGACGCGGATAAGACCTTTAGTGCCGTCTACGATGCAAGCATTTTTGCAATCGGCAGCGCGCTCATGCAGAAGGATGACAGCGTCATTGACCGTGTCATATCTTATCAGTCTCGGCTTTTAAAAGCTGCAGAGCTGAATTACCCTGTGCATGATAAGGAGCTACTTTCAATAATGTATTCCCTTGTGAAGTTTCGGGTGCACCTCTTGGGCACCGAACCTTTTGTGGTTTATTCGGATCACGCATCACTGCGGACCGCTATAAAATCACCACACCTCTCGCCTAGGATGTCGAGATGGCCAACATTCTTCTCTGAATTTAATTTCAAAGTTAAATATAAGCCGGGTAAGTCGAATGTCTTGGCTGACGCGTTATCGCGCAGACCAGACTTCGAGGCAAGACACCAGGATAGTGTGTCTCGTGCGAAAGCACAAGTTGAGTCTTCAACATTGGCAGCCATGAAGGCCTACCATGTGACGAGCTCAATAGCCTCCGATATCAAGGAGTGTTACAGTCAAGACGAACATTGTCGCCTGCTGTTGGATCATTTTGGTGGACGAAAGGTTACCCTTCCGTCGCACCTCAAAGCGAAACTAAATCGCTTTAGTTACAGTGATGGTCTATTATGGCATCAACTGTCACCCTGTAATCCCTTGAGAATCTATGTCCCTCATGACACAGATCTCAAGCTAATGATACTTCACGAGTGCCATGATGCGCCATCTAGTGGGCATCTGGGCCGTGAAAAGACATTCTTACGAGTGTCAGAGGAATTTTGGTGGCCCCACCTATATCGGTGGGTAGCCAACTATATTCGCTCTTGCGAAGAGTGTCAGCGCATAAAGCCTGCACCTTTGAACAGTGCGCCACTGAAGCCACTGCCGATTCCAACTGAATGTTGGAAGTCGGTCAGTTTAGAATTCATGTTTGGCTTACCGCCTGACCATAAAGGCAGGACGGGGCTCGTCGTCTTTGTAGACAGACTGAGCAAGATGGTGCATTTGGCACCATGTAGCACCAAGATCTCAGGAAAAGAGGCTGCCCTCTTGTTTCTGGATCACGTGTATCGACTACACGGGATGCCCGAGTCCATAGTATCGGACCGGGATCCGCGTTTACGTCGGGTTGTTGGCGACATGTGTTTGAGCTGCTGGGTAGCAAGCTCCACATGTCAACCTCTGATCATCCCCAGACCGATGGCCAAACAGAACGGGCCAATCGAGTCGTGGCGGATGTGTTGCGTACAATAGCGACTCCTAAAGAATGGAGCAAGCAATTGCCATTCGTGGAGTTCGCTGTTAATAATAGTTTTCACGCCAGTACGAAAGAAAAAACTTCTTACATTAACGGACTGCGCCATCCTTGGACGCCATTCTCGTTCGTGCGCAGCCCTGGTCTTAGTGGGGGAGGGCCCCTCACTCCGCTTGGTGCGAATGCCAAAGAGGGTCAAGGTTGCCCCAGTGACACTGCTAGTTTAGCATTGGTCACGGCACCTATAGGTGTCAATGAGGAGGCACGGCAAGAAATGCCTGTGCTCCTTGATGATGACACTATCGTGTTATCAACAGCGTCGACCCATGAACGACCTCTTGGAGACGTCATAGGCGAGCTGGATGCTAAAAGCGTGAGAGAAGCTCAGCGCTTCGTGGATGAGCGATTAGCCATCACACGTAAAGTCCGTGAAGCAATGGCAAGCGCACAGGACAATCAAAAAACAATATGCAGACCAGCATGATCGCAAAAACAATGAACACTTAAGTGTGAGGGACAAAGTGCTATTAAGTACTGCTGCCCTACCTAACAATTCTATTTCTGCACTACCTGGTGGTACTACTAAGCTATTGCCCCGATTCATTGGGCCCTTTACAGTGGTTGAAGAAGTTGGAGACCTAAATTATAGGCTAACTCTCCCACCGTATATGAAGACGCACCCCGTATTTTACGTGGGTCGTCTGAAACGGTATGTTGATCCAGAAGAGATCACATATCCGCATCGGTCTAACGAGACCGATGGTGACGTCGACTGTGAGTCGAGTGTCGCGGCCGATCAGGCGACGAGGAAGCCGAGAGGCTCCCCGTATACGAACGAGGCGATAGAGGACTCGGCGATCGAGGAGAAATCCGCGCTTGACGCGGGTCTCTCATCACCAGTCGCTCTAGGATGTCCAAACGGGTCTTCAGGCGGTCATACCCCTGACGGTCCCTCGTATCACAGCGTGTAGATCCAAAGTCAGTCGCGAGACTTGACTCTCGAGATCTGCCACCTGCCTCTTCAGCGCAGCGGTCTCAGCCTGCGACGGAACAGCAGCAGGGTAGGCAGCCGCGAGTAGGTGGGCGTATTCGCCACTCCTATCGGGCGTCACCTGTGTTGATGGACACGGAAGGGAATACGCGCTTCCTTGTTGGAAGGCTGTTGGCCCACCGGTTTGTAAAACGAAAGCTCCAAATCCTGGTCCAGTGGAAGGGTTACCCAACGAGCTTTGACTCATGGGAGCCTGTGGACGCTTTGCGCGTTGACGTGCCTGGGCTGGTGGCTGCTTATGTGAAGCAGCACCAGCTGGCTTCTTTCTGCTAGGTCCGGAAGGACTAGCAGAAGAAGCGTGGCGAGAATTAATTGGGGGTCGCTTACCACCCAAAATTTCATGCGCACGCTTCATGGCGAAGCTGATTCGCTGCGACCGTTGTTTCGTTGCATCTACATGCAACGTTACACGGCGCCGAATCTCAGCTTCATATTCGTTGGCTGTCTCGTTAAAACGCAGCACAACTGGAATTGGGAAAGCACGACCAAGTGCTTTGCCCTGCTTTTTCCACAAGCGAAAGACGCTATAAAATTTATGAGCATCAATAGTGGCACGCTGCAAAAGCGCTGCACTAGACCCATCCGAGTTCATCCACTCGGATGGAGGTAGCTTTGGTGGTAAGCCGCCCTCGCGACGACGGGCTAGTGAGGCCAAAATGTACTCGGTGGAGCTTTAAGCTCACACTAACCTGAGTCTGACTCTCCGTTATGGATTGTTAAGACATTAGCCTAAGGATTCACATCAGATTGAGTCGCGACTGCTTCTTTCAAAGTAGCGCGCTCAGTATTAGTCGCTGCGCTCGTAGGCGCAGACGACGGGGTTTTACCTTCGCTTGTAGGAAGCATCGATGCTTCCTCAAGGACAGGTGCCTCAAATGATGGGGAAATATGTCCCATCAATGCACTATGCTCATCGCCACTTTGGGGTGTTGGCAATGGCGTGGTCTCATTGTAGTCTACAATGAGAGATGGATCTTCATCCACATTATCTTGAGATGGAAGATTCACCCCAGTGCCTGACGCACTTTGCGACGGCTGCGATAAATCGCGGCGCGTGCGCTTAGTGCTGGACTGCATGGGTGCCTTTGCAGGCGACCCATCAGCCTTACCACATTTCGGTGGCATGAGTACTGAGCAGACTAAAGCGGCGCGTTTATAACGGCTCGCAAGTCTCTCTGTCTCCTAGGCGATGTTTACAAAATGTAAAAACTCGTTTTAAAACGGAGGATGGTGTACAAGGGCATCTAGTTACACGTAAACATTAATAATATACTTAATGTAAGGTCCATAAGTATCCATGATTACTTTTGACCTGCCACTTGGGTGCGATACACAAACGTGATCCACCCTCGTGAACGTGATATACTTTGATGGAATTTAACAAAACATGATGGAAATCTTTTAAAACAATCATGGGAAGGGATGAAGCTAGTTGAAGCTAGGCATCGCGACGTCCCAGAAGGACGTCATTAGCGAGCTTAAATCTACAGTTAAGCTCACACGTCAGTATACGCTTCTAAAGAGTCGCGTATCCGATCTTTATATAATTAGCCAATCGTTAATTAAGTTTTATATTTAATTTTAATTCACTAATTATAACTCAGTCCTAAAATTACTACTACACACTGTTTACTGCGCACGAGAAGCTGAGTAAGCTTCTGCGTGACGCAAGTAAGACACTTGTTAGTTTTTCGTTGCGCTTCCTCGCTTGTGCATAAAGTGTGTGCTAAGTAGCACGAGGTAACTTCGTAAAAGTTCTCGCCTACATTGTTACCATCTTACACTAAATGGGCGTTGAGGAAGCGCTCTTAATTAACTCGTAAATATAACTCTGTTTTATTTTGTTTTAGTTATAATCCGCAGTAAGTGCGAATATGTTCCCTAGCTCATGGGAACCACTCAATATGGAAGTCAATTTATTATTGGCTAATTATTGGTTCTGGCACCCCAATAATAAAATGGCGCGCAGTATCCGCTAATCGGATACTGCCCTATGCCTACTTATATAATTACATATTATCCCTATATATACGTATGTAATAAGTTGCCCCATTACATCACCCCCCCCCCCTCTCTCTTTAAGTTACGCTTACCTCAACGTAAAGCGCGAAATCGCAGAAAGTTTTTTCTCGACCAACGGCGTAACTTTGAACCTGCTCAGTTATACATAAATGAGCAGCATGTATCCTGGGCGTCCACGAAACAATTTTTTTAACAACCAGAACTGGGGACACCAAGACATGATTCAAAAGAGAGCAGGCGCCGCAGATCATGAATGAGGACATCAATCCGTGGCGCTTGTATGGTTTTGAAGGTGCTGTCGATTTCGAGCCACTGGAGGTCATGAAGGACCTCTTCACGCAATATCCAACAGTGAGAGGCAAAGCGACGAGCAACGCATATACCGACTATGCGTTGCAGAGATCTTGGTGTGCCTTCATAAGGCGCTGGAACGCGATCCGACGTGAAAGATTGTCCTTCACGTCCTGGTTAGACGGTCGCGAGGGAACGCGTGATAGACACGCTATTGGCGACCTGCTCCGGCGCATCTGTCGTATGACTTGTGACGAGTATCACCTTTGTTACGTCCACATTCGTGAGGGATGTCCAACGTGCAACATGGGCAGATCGCTACCGGTCCGGCAGGAATGGGACGATTTGGTGTGTACGCGAGGCATGCCCGATCATATTCGTCCATAGATCCCCCGTTATGAGAGAAGCCTTTCGGAGCTCCAGGTGTCCGAGATACGGCGAGTGAGAGCGCGTCCTTACGATCGCCGCGGGCGTTCACGTAGCCAAGGTCGTCAACCGTATCACCGTATGCTCTCGAGACCCGTAATAGGCCTCGGTCTAGGAATCGCTCGGGAACTCGTCGTCAACATTCTGTTGCTCGCGAGCATCACGGCTCGCGAGATTGGGGATGGAATCGGCAGCATCACTCGCAATCGCCGTATTACTATGCGTCTCATAATCCTCGACCACGTCTGGTACATCCTGAGCCATCATACTTCGAGGTTCCCATGTATCGTCCGCCGGCGAATATCCCAGCCAGCGAACCCTGTAATGTTTCTCGAGATGCTTTTTCATAGGTGCCGAGTCATTACTCGGCGCCTGGGGCTTGTAATTCCCGTGATCGACAATTCGGTCGACAATCCAGCGTCGCGTACCCGATGCATCAATTAAGGGCTGAGGAGCATCACGACGGAAGACCTCTGTCGATGAGCGCCGATTCACGCAATCGGACGCCTGTACAGTCGAATGACGAGCTGTACCTACTTTGCGCTGAAGCCGAGGACTCGAAGAATGCCCTACTTGATGCTCGCGAGATGGCTGAGAGATCAAGATCGTGCGGTTGCTGCGACTGAGGCTGCTGAACGGACTCGACGTGAGCAGCTGGTACTGGTTGAGCGCCTACGTCATCTTGAGACGACTTCGAAGGACCCCAGCAGATCGAGTCTGCACGCGTTCGGTCAGGACTTAGACTTAGTCGTCTTCAGCGTCGTCGTCAAGGGATGTCGGATTCTGAGCCGTCACAGAAGAGCGGGGAAGATTCGAAGGGAAATCCGCCGGTAGGTAAGCCTTGAGGCGCCCGACGTAGAACGTCGGGTGCAAACGCATAGATGTATGTATGTATGTCTAGCGTGTAAGCGTCACCATGCACCTTAACAAACCGAAATGGGCCAATATATCTTGGCGCTAACTTATTAGCGCCCAAATTCGACACTGAAGTGTTCGGTAATCCACTTGTTGATAATAAGACTCTCTTACCTTCTCAAAATGTCAACATATTCTTTCTACCTCTTCTGTCTGCATTCTCCTTTTGCTTGTCGACTGCCTCTTGTAATGCATCACGCAAAAAACGCGTGATTCCTTGTCGTAATAGCAGCAAATCTGTGGCTGCAGCCGAACTTACAGGTGGCGTATTTTCTTTTGGGGCGATATTAGCAACGGGAGACGTAATGGAATGTATCACGTCAGGAGTCGATATGCCGTTGGCCACAAAATTACCAGTATTAGGTGCATCAGCAGCAACCTCATTCGCATCGTAATCAATATTCAATAGTTTCGGCGCAATTCCATCAGTAAATAGTCCCCACCAAGCTTTGAGACAGAATACTCTGAAGCTGAAAGAGCAAGTAGCGCCGGAACGCGAGGATGTCTCGCGTTGTTAACGAAAAAGGGCGTCAACCCGGTCGACGCATGGACAGCATTGTTAATTGCAAACTCTGCAAGTGGAAGGAACGAGCTCCATGACGAAAACGATGTTGCATAACTACGCAAGACATCTTCGAGCACTCTGTTCACACGCTCCGTTTGCCCATCCGTCTCTAAATGGGACGCCGTAGACATAAGCAAACGCGTGCCTAGTAGCTGGACTAATTCGGCCCAGAAAGCCGAAGTGAAACGCGGGTCACGGTCCGAAACAATAGATTCTGGCAAGCCGTGATGCCTAAAGATAAGATCAATGAAGATCTTCGCTGTCGTCTCCGCCGTAATGTTGGCGGAGACCGGAGCAAAATGCACCATTTTGCTGAATCGATCCACTAGAACCAATACGTCCGTGCGTTTCTGTTCATCCGGTGGAAGTCCAAAGATAAAATCCATGCTGACCGAGCGCCAGGCTTCCGTAGCAATCAGAAGCGGACGCAATGGGGCTTGTGGCGACGGCGCGGGCTTCACACGCTGACAGGTTTCGCAGAGACGTACCCATTTCTGGATGTAATTATACATTCGCGGCCAGAAAAATACGCGAGAAATAGCCGCAAACGTCTTTTCGCGACCCAGGTGTCCGCCAGATGGGCTGTCGTGAAACTCATGAACCATTCGGGCTCGAAGGTCGTCATCAGCAGGGATGACGACACGCGGTGAATCAAATACGTCTATCGTGTACGTCAGCAGCGGACCGTCAAGCGCGTAACGCTTGATGTTGTCGCGTGTTGGTTTCGTCAACTTCGCGAGTAATTTTTCGCTCGGGTCCCTGAGATAGTTGATGATTCCTGCATAGAAGGAATCATTCGCGTAGGATTCAGCGATCTGAGTTCGGATCGAAAGCACAGGGGTCGAAATCATCGCATTAAGTCCCAGGTCAATACAACACACACAGATATCTTCGTCGTCGTCAATATTCTCCGTTTGATGACCCATATCACGCCGAGGATCGTTATCTGGACGACAAGAAAGTGCTTCAGCGAGAATGTTATTCTTGCCAGGCTTGTAATGTACCACAAAATTATACTCGGCAAAAAATGACAACCACCGTGCCATACGCTGGGACAAGTGAGGGCTCTTGACGGCGGTACGCAATGATGCGTGATCTGTGTAGATAGAAAATATCGTTTCGCCGAGCAAATATACTCTAAACTTGATTAGCGCGTAAAGCATAGCCAAAAGTTCCTTGTCGTGTACCAGATAATTTTTGCTCGGCAGGTTTCATCTGTCGTGATTGAAAAATCACGACGCGCTCTCGACCCTCGTCATCAAAATTGCATGAGGGCACATCCTATAGCGAAATTGCTCGCGTCACATACGACGTGGAATGGCTTGAAGTCATCAGGTGGCATCAGCACCGGTGACTGTGACAAGCTCTTCTTCACGGAGTCGAAGGCACATTGATGTTCTGCCGTCCATAACCATACTGCGTCTTTATTGAGCAATGTCGATAATGGCTGACCTACCTCAGCATAGTTCTTCGTATACTTACGCAAGTAATTCGCCAGACCGAGCCACTGACGTAATTCAGTTTGGTCTCTGGGCGTTGGCCAGGAACAGATCGATGAGATCTTCTCAGGATCAGCGCGGACACCTTCCTTGCTGACGTAGCAACCGAGTACTGGAATCTCGGGAGCGCAGAAGACACATTTCTTCAAATTAGCATACAATTTATTCTCGCGCATAACTTGAAATACCTGCTTCAAGTGTCGAAGGTGTACCTCCGTAGCGCTGAGCTTTTGCTCAGCGCGGCTGTGAACGAAAATGTCGTCAAAGTAGCTCGGTGCAAAGTCGCGAAGTGGACGAAGTACTTGTGTCACCATCCGATTGAACGTAGCTGAAGCGTTCTTAAGATCTTGTGGCATGACTAACCACTCCCAAAGCATCCCGCTTGGGGTGCTGACCGCAGGGAACGGAATGTCAAAGTCCCTCATGAGGATCTAATATAAGCCGTCTGTCAGATCTATGGTGCTGTAGATCTCGCTCCCGGACATGGTATTTAATACCATGTCTTTTCGAGGGATAGGCGTTTGAGCCGGGATCGTGGCGTCGCTTAGCTTGTTGAAGGCGTGCAAAATGCGCCAACCGCCGGTGGCTTTCTTCACACAGAAAGTCGGACTCGAATGTGGCGAGATACTCTCGCGGACATGGCCAACCTTACAGCGCCTCTCAAAAAATTCATCAATAGCGAAGACTTGATCACGCGGTAACGTCTACTGCCGCTTCACGCAATACTTCGATCCTGTCACGAGATCTATCTCGTGCCGCACTCCACGATCCGCTGGAAGCTCAGCTTAAATTTTGTCCGAAAAAAGGGTAGGCGTACTCACGGGCGATATCGTAGACAGGTTTGCCCGAAGCACGAAGAGCATCCCAAGACTGTGCCGCGAATCGTTCTTCGCGCGCTGATTTAGGCTCGGCGCTCGTCGGGCGAGCCTCCAGAACTTCTTCACTGGCTGCTTCGGTGGCTGAAACGATGCACACTTGCTCGATGTCGCCGGCCTTAAGTTCATGAAGGAAGTCTTTTTATGCAAGGTCTGGCAGAGATGTGATATCTGCAGCAGTGCACGGTGGGATCGCTACCTCAATGTAGCGGCCACGATGTGGAGATCCCTCCACATATTCAAGCGCGCATACGGATTCCGCCACTACGGAATCATCTGTATCAGCTTTTTTACGTGAATGGCGTCGTCTCGGCGATCGGTGTGCTCCTTTTGCGGTTTCTCTTGCGTCTCGAGCTCCTGCTAGAGACTGGCACGTCGCTATCACAAGAGGATGATGTGCCCCCCTCGAGACATGGGAGCTCTGTCTCCACCACTTCGGTCTCATGCGGATCCATAGTCCGCCCATTCTCGTCAATTAAAGGCGGGAGCTCGTCGTCGACCCCCTCCCTTGTTTGCGGGAGCCTCTGCTCAGCCGATGTGCTTGTATGCGGTAGCTCTTGCTCAATCGCCTCGATATTGATCGGAAGCCGCTGCTCGTCCGGGGCTCTTGTATGCGGTATCTCCTGCTCGACCGCCTCGATATTAATCGGGAGCCTCTGCTCGAACGCCTCGTAGTGATCGGTAACCCAGGTTCGACTGATGTTTGCGTATGCGGGAACCGCTATTCGACCGCATCATTATGTGGCTCCATCAGGGTAACGGAACATACTGCGCACAGAGGGCCATCGCTCTCTCTGTGTTGACTACTAGTCGTGGCGAGTTCGTTCACGACCCTGACGTGAGGCCAATCGGATGAAGCGACCAACAAATGAGTAAACACTTCACTGACGTCATAACCGCTTCGTCGTTTGACGGACCGAGATAGCCAATCTATCTTCGGCTAATACCGTGACAGCCACGGTATCCCAAGTATGCAATCAAATGCATATTTCCTCTCGTACACCAAAAATGCGTCGTTGCTCTGGAAACCGTCGAAAGTGTACGGTAAAACCACTGTTTTACGCGGGACATGTTTTGGTTGTCCATCGGCAAGTTTGACAACGATGTCACCTGGACCTTCTCGAACCGTAACAGTCGACAGGAGAAGGGAAAAACAGGATGCACGAAAGAAGTTGTTGGAAGCGCCAGAATCCAACAACGCTCGAAGCGGTCGCTTCACTCCAGCGACGATGAGACTGATAATAATCAGTCTCGAATCATCGCGCATGGTGGTGGCATTGATGTGAGTATGGATCACTATAGGGATAGGAGCCCGAGCTGCCACCTGAGTAATCGGGGCTCCATTTCTGCCAGTAGGGCGCCCCACGCCTACTGGAACCGCTCGTTTTTTGGCGGGACCACCGACGACACAGCATCTCCTCGTGAGACAGCTCTGTTCATAGTCACCGGCGCAGGTGCACGACAAACAGCCGCACGATGGTCTGTTTTACCACGGCGAAAACACTTCATCGTGTTAGGATTGCGAATGTCGCGGCCTAATGATTTGCCGCGACCACGAGAGGACTCGATTGCATCAATTTCCATTGGCTCTGGGCCAGACGTCCGGGGATGTGGTGGCGCTGCGTTCACGTACGACGACGCGACAGTGTAATCCTCACGTAGCGCGAGGGCAAATGACTCCTCGAGGGACTTTTGCCCAGCACGTGTGAGGCAGTAACGCGTCATGCCCCCTTGCATACCAAAAATAAAGACATGGACTTGTGAGGCCATGTCAATTGACTGCGTAGTAATACACGAAGAAAGATGACGTGTCTTCTGCACGTAGTCACGCATCGACAGCTTGCCCTGTCGGAGTGAGAAGAAATCTGCACGCAAGCGAGATTCATCTTGAGGAGGCTCGAAAGCCAGTCGTAAGTCACGCTGGATATCGTCCAGCGTGGAGAACGCCGACTCATCTACGACGATCTTCTCGAGAGCCCATTCCTTGGCTTTACCGGCAAGACGAGACAACAGGAAATTGACCTTGGCCGTCGGAGCGTCAATTAATCTTGACGCTATTGCAATATCCACCTCGCGAAACCAGCGATTGAGGGGGAGACGATCCGGACCATCACCGGAGTACGTTGACATCTTCATCTTGATAGCATCATGGTGCGAAGTGCGCGAGGGAGTCAATACTCGCCGATTCGCTTCGGCGAGCTCGCGCACCATAAAGTCTCGGATGGCGGCACGTTGATCATCGGACGTCGCTGTGCTCAGCAGCGACGTCACAATAGTTTCACCAGACACCGCCGCGAGGCGATGTAGTGCCTGCCACTACACCGAGGCGAGATGTGGGAAGTCATAATGCTCCAGCGAGAAAGCTAGAGACACCAAGACTCGTCCATGTTCATCTCGAATCTGGTCATTGGAAAGACTACAAAGTGCTACCAGGTGTAACGGACTAAGGACCCGTTACCGTCTTACACTAAAAGGGCGTTAAGGAAGCGCTCTTAATTAACTCGTAAATATAACTCTGTTTTATTTTGTTTTAGTTATAATCCGCAGTAAGTGCGAATATGTTCCCTAGCTCATGGGAACCACTCAATATGGAAGTCAATTTATTATTGGCTAATTATTGGTTCTGGCACCCCAATAATAAAATGGCGCGCAGTATCCGCTAATCGGATACTGCCCTATGCCTACTTATATAATTATGTATTAATCCTATAACTACGTATGTAATAGGTTGCCCCATTACACTTCCTCGCTTGTGCTGAAGGTGAGTGCTAAGTAATACGAGGCAACTTGGTAGAAATGCCCGTCTACATCCACGATCGCTTTTGTAGTTAAAAAACTAATTGTCCATCTCGTTGCTTGTATGAAGACTTGCTGACGATTCTATAGCCATTTGCAGCGGCTTCCATATTCATATGTTCTTGCATTATCTTCCGCGTAAATTGCTTGTATTGCTGCTTCATGTTGCTGTAAGTGCTGAAATGTACAAATATGCGAGGGCGTAGTTATAATCGAATTTTTTAACCTGTGATTGGCTGGGTCAATTGTCTGTGGCCCTAGTAGTTTTGTCTGTAACCTTAGTATTAACGTCTGTGGCCATAGCGGTTTCCTTCTTTTATATCCGTCTTAAATTTAAAACTCTATAATATTATAGAACATTACCATCCTCAGAGTAATAATTTAGACAGGCTGCTGTACCGATGCTTCCGTCATCTTTTCCGCAACTGAGATAAGTTAGCATCTAAACGATTGGTGTCATTACGAGCCCCTATCAACGCATTCGCTGATGCTATTTCGGCAACACCCAAGTCTCTTCCACTAGTGCTGAGCAGGTCTCCGTCTTTGTACCTTGTCGCACTTGTCTTCATCTGCAGAGACTCAATCTTCTTGCTGCAGTTTATTAAAATCAAATAATGAGACTGACCATAGCATGGCGACGTAGTAGGTCACTGTTTGCTAAAGCGATATCCGACTGATGGAAATTTAAGCGTTCTGAGCTATTATCGTCTCAATGTAAAGCTTTCTGTATGGAGTAGTACCGCCTACTGTCGTACTGGCTAGTTCAGTCAAGCAAAGGCACATTATGGAGTCCCATGTTCAATGGAACATCAGAATTTAAGACGACTGCATGTTCACAGTAGCTCAATCAATCTGGGGCCACATCATCAGAGAATACAGATGCACTCAAACTGTTTGCAACTGTATCCGCTTGTCGTATCAGCCGAAATGCTTGCTATCAACCTTTTACTCATTAAGGTATTCAAAGACTGCACGCAAGTCCTGACGCTATTACATACAACTAATAGGAAAAACTGCTCAGGCCAAGAGCACAAATCTCGCAAAGTCGATTGATCGGGTGAGTGCGATGCATGGCAAACGGCATCTTACCCTTGATGTCCTTCGTAACATGAATCAATCTCTTGCCTGTGGACAAGATACGGTCCTGCAGGATTGATAATATAAATACACAAAAATAAATATGTTCGTCACCACGACACATTTATAAATCCAAGTTACGTCCAAACTTCCATGAGCTTGCTTGCTACGTAATCAATCGACCCGCTTCTTAACGATAAACCGGACCGTATCACCTTGCTCGTTGTAGCCCATTTGTCGAGTGTGCATCAATACTTTTGCCAGCACGGGGATCTTGAAAATCAGAAACGGGAACGAGAAGAGTCCATAAGCGGTACGAATCCAATAGAAAAGTGCCTGACGCTGCCACGGTTCAAAGGGTAACCAGAGCACAAGACCCGCAAGGGCCATAATAACAATGAAGGATACGGTCTCGTACCCGCAAAACTTCACAAGATAGCCGCCACGATTTAAGTGCACTTCGTTACCAAATGCATCGTGAAATACACCACAATCTCGTAGATCCATTAGTTTCGTCCGATACAACGTAGTCTCTAGTGGACGCTTCGTGTAAGGCAATCGGAAAAATGCCGCCCAGACAAGCACAATCTGCAACACGAAAAAGCTAGCCGTCCCCTCACTCAAAGAAGGACCACCTCCATCTTGGCAAGCCAGCATGGAGCCTTGCACGACACACATCACGTACATACAGATTCCAAACATCATGTGCATAATGCCTAGCGTAACGAATTGCGCCGCCTTAAACCCCACAATAAACTGACACAACTGGTGTTCGTTCGTCTTGTCCTTTATCATAAACAAAAAAATCCACCACAACTGGCCCACTGCCGGCAGAAGACCCACACTCGTGTACGCTATCCACCAAGGGTCCTTAAAAGATCGCCAAATAGTCTTATCGTGTGGAAACAAGTGATGCAGAATATGTCCACGAAGGTGGCGAAAGAAGCAAAACCTTTGGTTTGCGACTGGAACGACATTAACATCTCCTTGTCCGCTCGGCAAAGCACTTTCACCTCTACTCTTGTGACTATTGTCAATTTCCTCCATTTTATTCGTCGGTATATCTTGACCAAACAATTCACGCGTCTTACGAAATATCTCTATCTTGACATCCGGCATAAACTGTTCGATGGCAATGTCAATATTTGACTAGTACAAAAGTTTGTTAGCATCGATTAGTCCATACCTCTAATCCATACTGCATCCAATATTTTTCACCTTGAGATAACTCGGCATATCCGGATCTTTTAGTGTTTGCTTTAACCTCGTTGCAACAATATTCAGCGCACTCTCAAGTACTTTTCGTACTGTACGATGCATGGCAAATTGCACCTCGTCCTTCGTATCCTTTGCAATATGATTCAATCTCTTGCCAGTGGATAAGATCATAGTACTTGTACTATCCATGAATCCACTCCAAGTTGTGGACACTCGTTTCGCCGGATCTGCAGCTATTTCTGCTGCCTCCAACACCTGTTTTTCTGGAAAAATATCGGGGAACACACGTTTGTATTCCTGTGCAAAACCCTGTACGTCTCTCAAGACCAAGTGGTCAATAGTAAGCTCCTCTTCCGTGTTTTTCAAGTCATTATTGTTGCTACGAACTAGACGCCGCTGGTGTTTCTTGGTCAAATTGCGCCAGAATCGCCGCATCTCAAGCCGTTGCTGGTTTGACAAGTACGGCATATTTTCCATCGCCTGGAAGAATAATTCCGTACTTACAGGACGCCTTGCAGACTCTATTTCCTTGTCTTCCATCTTTTCACGCTCCTGAAGGAATGAAAAAACGATCACACCGGCTGACATGGCCACCGCACCATATACGACTCGCAGCATTTTTTGATAATGCGTTTTTTTATTATAATACGGAAATAGTGAGGGATAACCAGGTATATGATAATAAATTAAAAAAATATAATAAATAGGGGAAATTATATTTGCCCCCCCCCCTCTCTATCCGGACTAATTTATATTATATGCAAATAGTCTATACGATTGATGCCCCATAGAGTGCGTGACCCTGTATACATTCACAAACTCCTCCCGCCCAACACCTCAAATTGAACAAAACATCGCACCACAACCTTCTCCCGCAAGTTACAAAAATTGAGTGGTGCGCCAGTGTTCAACTGTTCTAAGCTTACTGCGTTGCTGTTGCTTTGACGATACAGATGAACACTTCAAAAGAAGCTGACATGTGCTACGCTGGCACACACCTTCAAGCACGCGAGGGAGCGGTAGAATCGTCTACTCTCCGAACGCGGTGGTGGGGTGCTTGGTCGACCGCTTAAGCGGTCGTACCAATAGTTGCCGGTCGACGAAGCGAACCGCGCAACGAACTTTTAGCAAGAGATTTACTTGCACCACGCAGAAGCCTATTCAGCTTCTCGTGGGCAGCTAGAGATAGGTAGCACATTCAAGACTGACGTATACATAATCTAAAATAACTAATATCACTAATGATTGGTGAATATGTAAAGATCGATTACGCGTTTCTTGAGAAGTGTAATCTTACGTGCGAGAATAAAATATATTCAAGCTCGCTGATGACGTCCGTCTGAAGCGCCAACTTGACGCCTAGTCCCAACTGGCATCATTCCCGTTGAATGTGAATTCATTTATGGATATCACATTCACGATGGTCGGTCACATTGATGTGCCACACCCAAGTAGCAGGCCTAACGTACCGCGTACCCTTTTAGACCTGCCCGTTAAGTATCGCATACCTAACGAACCGTGTAACTTTTAGCCCGATACACCATCCCCCTCTTCAATACTATTTTTACATCATGTAAAACATTGAAAAGCGAGGATGCCGCCGAAGCGTGATAAGGCTGATGGGTCGCCTATTATGGCGCCCATGCAGACTAGCACTAAGGGTTGCGCCGCGATAATTAGCAGGCGTTGCTTAGTGTCTCTGTGAAAACACCAGCATCTAATGCCAGCTTGTTAACAGAGAACACCGATCCATCCCACCATTGTGTGGATGAAGCTGTCTCTCATTGTAGACTAGAATGAGAGCCCGCCTTGCCATCACTTCAAAGTGGTGATGAGCACATTGCATAGATGGGACATATGTATCCATCATTTGAGGTACCTACCCTTCAGGAAGCTTCCATGCTTTATGACATTGAGGCTTATGCCTCGTCATCTGCTCCGATAAGCGCAGCGACCATAATTGAGCGCGCTGCTTCAAAAGAAACGGCCGCGGCTCAAGCTAAATCGTTCACCTCTGTTAACCGTACATCTGCAGTCTTGAAGATAATTAATGGAATGTGCCCTAGTAACACTGTTATTTAAGCAGTGGTCATGACACCATAGGTGTTAAGGAGGCACGGCGAGGAATGCCTGTGCAGCTTGACAATAACACTTAAGTATTGTCAGCAGCGTCGACAAAAACCGACCTCTTGGAGGTAGGCTAGATGCTAAATGCGTGAGCGAAGCTCGGCGTTTTGTGAATGTGTAACGGGATCAACGTTACACGTGCCCGTTAAGTATGCAGTTCTTTACGGGCAGGTCTAAAAAATGTATGTAAGTACTAAAGACCTGTCGCTTGGGTGAGACTTACCATGTGTGTATGTGATATACAGTAGGTGTATCCACATTGATGAGGATGACGCCCGACTGGGACTCGGCGTCATCAAATGACGTCAGTCAATAACGTCATTGAGCGAGTTTTGATATATTTAAGCTCGCACGTTGGGATGCGCATCTATAGAGTTGGCACCCATCGTTACATAATAACCAATCAGTAATCAAATTTATATTTAGTTATTTTTTATTAAAATATTAAGCTGTCTTGAATTTCCTACACAAATTTCAGTACGCACGAGAAACTGAATAAGCTTCTGCGTGTCGTAATTGAAGCTTTTGTATTAATAGTTTGTTGCGCGGCTCGCTCAAAGCGACCGGCAACGGTTATTACGGCGCTTTTGCGCCGACCAACACCTCCACCATCGCACGCAAAGGTAAGACGGTCTAATTACTTCCTCAAGCTGCTCGAATTGTATGCTCGCGTATACGTGGCAGCTTCTTTGTAGTGCCCGTCTACAGGATAAACGATTCGCCATCACACGTTAAGTCCGAGACGCGACGGCAAGCGCACAGAATAAGCAATAACAATATGCGGACCAACATGGTCAAAAAAAATGATGAACACTTTAGTGTTGGGGACAAAGTGCTATTGAGTACTGAAACCCTAATCAATTTCTTGTACTACCTGGAAGTATTGCCCCGATTTATCGGGACATTAACGGTGGTCGAGGAGGTTAAAGACCTAAATTATAGGCTCGCTCTGTTGAAAGAAGTCGCTCTGTGTGAATGCATGATCGCAAGAGTTGTATTGAAGATGCGAACGGTCAGTATCGGGCACGCTGAGTTCCAGTATGCAGCGAGAAGAGAGAAACAGACGACATACGGCAGCAGTCGCGATGGCGTGTGCGACGCCGAGAGTGAGTAGTCGCGATGGCGTGACGTGAGCAGTCGCGACGAATGGAAGGATCGCGTGCCTGTTGGATCGAATGGTGCGAGCGCAGTGAGAAGGTTGCATGAGTGGTCGTGAAGAGCTAGCGAGCGAGAGAGACTGACAGATAACGAGCGCGGAAAGCTGTGTAATGAATGCCAGAATCTATTTTGCCTTCTAAAACGCACAGGTTATGAGCCCAATGCCTTGCTTTGAGACGAACGACACGCCAAGCACTGCAGCACGCGTCGCTGACGACGATCACGAAAGGGCCGCCGCACCGACAGCTGCAGCTGCTGCTACACCAGCTGCGCCAGCGGCTGAGATGGTCATCGATTTTTCCGCTCACGAAAGGGGCGAGAACTCGGACATTAGCGCACGGATTCTCACTGCTCCCGAGAACATGACGAGCCGCATGGACCGACTTTAGATGTCGCAGATGCAAATCGATAAGAACGAGCGCATACGCGGCGCCATCGACAGTGGACTGTTTGACTCTGCTCTCGGCAGAGGGATTGGTGGAGGACCAATGAACCGCGAAGCACTCGGGTTCATGCCGCCAAGACGATCGCCTGTGCCGCAAGAAGCTCCGCTGCCACGTCTGCGAGCTCCAGTTATGGGACAACCGTTGTTCGAGCCTCTCGGTTTGCGAGTACCGCAACCGCAGCAGCAGAAACAGGCCCCGGCGATGCAACAAGCCTACGCACAGCAAGAGTATGCGCCAATGCAACAACAGGCAGCGACAGCACCAGTTGCTGCACCTGCGCCAGTACTGCAAGGGTATTGGACGCCGGACGCGCGTCAGCGCAAACTCGCAATACGAAAGTTTGACAGCTCCGAAATGTATCAAGGACTCGGTGCCGGCTTTCAGGACTGAAGACGCTCGTTCATCCGTGCGGTGAACTTCTCACAGGCGGCGTGCGGCTTCCCGTGGGCTGAAGATGTCAAGGTTGATCTCTTCGGGCATTACTTTGGCGAAACCGCCAAGCGATACTACAATAAGCAAGTCGATGTTTGGTAGGAGCAGCTCCCGACGCTCGACCACATCATGGAGCGCATGTACTAAGCGTTCCAGAAGACGATCACAGCGTCGCAATCGATGAAGCTGTTCACGGTAAAGAAGGACCACAAGAGGTCGTGGCCTGAACACTATCTCTACATGGTCGCAGTGAGCGAACCATGTGGAGGAGGCGCCGAGGCGTGCGTACTTGATAACATAGTACACTATGCGTCGTCGGATCTGTCTACTGTGCTCATGGCGAAGTTTGACGCAGGACGCATCGACTACTTGCGCAATGCTGAGTAGCTTGCGCAATTTGCTCAAGCAGTCGAGGTCTACAGTCGTGTCGGCAAGTCACTGGGTCGCGAGGTCGTCGCAGTCGCAAATGACTCGACAAAGCGCAAGGAAACGCGCACGTGCCACACCTTCAAAAGAAAGAGGCATTTGAAGAAGCACTGCCGCTCCAAGATTAAGGAGAAAAAGGGCAAAGACGACAGCCGAGCAGGTGCGAGCTCTGACTGTATCCTTGACAGAGGCGCCAGCCGCCACATCGTGAGCGAAGATCGTCTACTCATCGACAGCAAGCAGTACAACGATGAGATCTCTCTTACTGACAACAAGAAGCTCGTGCTCACGAAGGTCGGACGGGTGCGCCTGTTTGTGACAGCGCGCGACGAGCAGCGTCAGATCGAGCTGTCGGACGTTTACTACGCGCCAAGTCTTTCGCACAATCTCATCAGCTACGGGAATTTTGAGCACCTTAAATACGCATCACACGTACACTGAAGGTGGGCGTAAAGTCGTAAGGCGATTGGATGGACACGTCGCGTTTAACGTTACGATGCGCAATAGTGTTCTGGTCGTCGAGACGTCCAGCGCGATCAAGTCAGCAGATGTGATCTTTGCTGCTTTTGAGGATGAGGAGACGGCAGATGTGTCGCCCGATGTGCAAGAAGCGACATTTGTGAACTTCCACCAGAGATTCAAGCATTTGTCGTATGACATGATCGAGAGGATCGCGAAAAACCCGGGCAGTGATATTTGCATCACGGATAACGTGCATCACGTGTGCCCAGAGCAAACAGACGAAGAACAGCCATAGCAAGAAGGACACCAATGCACACTTTTTAATTAATCGTGTCGGCGGAATGATATGCTACAATCTCAAAGGGCATTTGACACCGGCTGATCGCTTGCGGAACCGCTATCTAGTTAACTTCGTCGATCATTAGATTAACTACAGCCGCATCTTTCTGGCTAAGACCAAGAATGCCGCCGCAAGAAGTTCGAGCATTTTCTCGTATTCTTCGAGCGGAATTTCTAATTGCAAGGTCGCCGTGTTGCGCACAGACGGGGGGGGGAATTACCAGAACGTCGACTTGTTTTGCAAGCAGACTGGTGTCGCTCGCCAAGTGAGTGAGGCGCGCAATCAGGCGCCCAGCGGAAAAGCCGAAAGTACGCACCGGAAGGTGTTGAACATGACGCGGGCGATGATCTTTGCGTCGGGACTGCCTTTAACGTTCTGGGGAGACGCTACTGAGTATGCGACATGCATACTTAACAAAAGCCCGACGAGCGCGAAACAGAAGCGCGCATTCCCAATTGAAGTCCTGACGAAGTGAGCTCCAGATCTACGCAAAATTGCCGTCTTTGGTTCGCATTGCACGGTGTACCGTGATCCACGGAAGGACTCGTTTGCCCATTGTGTAACGGGGTGAGCTCGTTACATAATATTGACACTTATATGAAGTGTCAATAAAATATTATTATAACTAATAATATTTTGACAATATTACCTTTTCTTATAATATTGTTCCTAGATCTCCTTGAAGTTGGAGATGCCCTCTTATTGGTTGATATGGGCCATCATATCAACCAACGCGCTGACCAATGACCGATGGACGCGCTCAATGAGTGGAGGGCAAGTTGTCGACATACATAGTTGTAGTTTAATATAGTTAACATAGGTTATAACAGATTAGTTTTATTAAGATAGTTAACTATATTAAATACAGTTTTTCTTTTCCTCTACTTCTAAGCGTTTGTTTAGAAGTAAAGCTTCCTCTGCCTCTTCTGTAAGAGAGGTAATTGAGGCACCTGCTTTCACTGTAATCAGTGAAAGTAGACTATACTGTAATCAGTATAGTCGGAGGGTGCCCCATTACACTGGTAGCACTTCGTGGTCCGTTCAGCGACCACCGCACCACCCGCTATGGAATCAGCGGGTGATGAACGTCATCACGCAACGCGTGATGACTTCCGCCATTTGAGTGACCTCGAATGGAATGCGGTTCAGCGTATGGCTGAAAATATCGGCAACCCTGCCGTTGGTGCCATGTCGCTCTCTCTTAGCGGAGACGACCAACATGCAACCATCGCCAAGTTCATACAACATGAGCTTGACGAAGTCATAAAGAAACTCACCTTGCTAGAGGAGCAAGGTTCTCAACAGGTTGAACTGTTGAGAGAACAAGGCGCTCAACAAGCTGACTTGTTGATGCAGCAGGGTGCTCAACAGTCTGAACTGTTGAGACAACAGCATGTAAATGTTGCTGCTTCCGGTCAACGCATGCACGTCCACCCTTGAAGATTAATGTCTCCAAGTACAAGGCAGTCGAAAGCGACTCCTTGTTGAGATGGTTCGTCGAGCTCGACGATGCCATTAAGGCTCTTCGCTTCGATAACGATGCGATGAAGGTCAAGTTCGCGCTGTCGAGCTTGGCTGGACGTGCCAAAGCTTGGGCCTTAAGGCTCAACCCATACGTTATCCCAACGTATGATGTCTTCAAGGCGCGGCTCAAACACACGTTTGAACCGCCTCGCGCCGAATTCAGGGCTCGGGCTGATTTACTGGATTTGAAACAGGGTAAGCGTGATATACACGCTTACGCCCAACACGTACGATACCTCGTTAGCTGTATCGTACTGAACCCAATCGATGAACACACGCAGGTTACTGTGTTCATCAAGGGTCTGACAGATGGTCCTGTCAAGACCCACCTGTTCCGCTTGGAGCTAGAATCGCTGGATCAAGCGATCTCTGCAGCGGAACAGGAGGACTTCAGCCTACAACAGGCTCACGTCCACTTGGGGTCCTATCGTCCACCGAGACGACAGGAGGGCGGAGGTCCAGAACCAATGGACCTCTCCTATGTAGAGCGCGAGCGACCTCGCTCTCCAGGGTACAAGCGATTGCAAAAGTGCAATCTCTGTCAGAAGTTGGGCCACTACGCTTATGAGTGTAGTGCTCCACGCCCAGTGTCTCGTAACACTGGGAGTGACGATCGATCGTCTGCCAAGAATGGCCAGCGACGTGGGTCCCACGTTCCTGCAAAATCGCAACAACGTGGTGGACCATAAAAAAACGGTCGGGGTCAGTAGGGGCGGAGCGCCCTACTCATCCAGCAACGTCAAGAGAGGTCGCGGGACTCTTGACAAAGGTTGCTCCCAACACACAGTCACTGTGTGTTGCCGCTCCCAGTGATGAGGTATCCCTCATCACATTGAAGATCGAAGTGACCAAGAACATGTCACTTCGCGCCCTAGTTGATTGTGGGGCTTCGAACAACTTTGTTCGACGCCAATCGCTAGATGATCGTAGGCTCAAATATGTTGAGCGCGAGACCCCTCCAACGGTGCGCCTTGCAACTGGCGCATCCGTAACAGTAAAGAAACGTGTAGTGGGAATTCACTACACGCTTGAAGGCAAAAAGTACGATGATGATTTCATCGTACTTGATCTGAATGTCAATATTTGATGTCATCCTAGGATTACCATCGCTCAGAAGGTACGAGCCATGGGTCAGCTGGCAGCATCGAACCGTGAAGATGCCTGCCGCTTGTTCATCAGATGGCCATCTGATGAACGTCTTGGAGCGTTCACAAGCGTTTGAATGTTCTACGAGTGAGTGCGATGGCCTCACTTGTGGTTCGGTCGTTAGTACGACTGCACAAGAACTTAGCGTGACAGACAGTCACGCTGTGGAGAAAGCTGCCGGCGGCTGTGCACAAGCATAGGCAGCGCCGAAGGTCCACCACTCGATTAAGTCGAGTGGACCGGGACATGAATGCTCGCCTAGAGGGCAGCATTCACCGAAGAGTAAACCGGTTGCCCAGAAGCGGCAACACGGTAATCCTAGATCAACTGGAGAGTTGATCGTAGAGGATCTCGCTGTGGTTGCGCCACCACAGCTAGAGGAAGTCGATGGAACCTGTTCCATCGAGCCTGCGGGAATAAGTCCCTAGGAAATAATCACTGAGGGAATAAGTCCCCAGGAGGAAACCGAGACGTTGAACGTCTTGGTTAATGACGGATCAAGCGTAGGCGCTTATACGCTTGATCTGATCGCGCCTCCGAAGTTAACTTCGGAGATAACTCAGTTGCCTACGCTAGAACCTAAAAGGTTCTTGCGTGATCTGCGTAGTGGCAAAGTCAAGCAGATCTGTGTGCTCGTCGCAGAGGACGAGTACATGACTGACATTCGGTCAGCAACAGTTTTTGCCGAGAACGAACGGGTTCTCAGCAGCTCATCAATGGACGAAAGTGTCCTTGTTGAAAAGAATCCGATTGATCGATACACATCGCAGACACTGAACTCAAATCCTTCGTATAAGGATTTGGTCAATTTCAAGTATGTATTCCCTGCATCCGTACCGTGCGAGTTACCTAAGGATAAAGGTAATCGACACGAGATCGAACTAGTTTCAGACACAAAATATTGTGTCATGAAGCAGTGGCCACTACCTCGGGAACATGTCGAGGCGATCGACAAGTTCTTTTCCGATCGCCTAGCTGCGGTCCATGTGAGGGAGTCAACTTCACCTCACAGCTCTCCGACCTTCTGTGTGCGCAAGGCCACAGGAGGGTGGCGGATAGTGCACGCGTTCAATAAGTTGAATGCTGCAACGATACCGGCGCAAACGCCGCTACCGAGAAAGGACGTAATCATAGATGGTATGTCTAAGAGTACCATCTTTTCGTCCATGGATCTGATGGATGGTTTCTATCAGATCCTAATGCGTGAACGGGACATTCCGTACACAGCAGTGAGCACTCCCAGTGGTATGCTCTGGGAATGGTTGGTGATGCCGCAAGGGCTTAGTAATGCACCAGCCACATTCAATAGATGTGTTTCACATCTATTGAGACCGGTGCGCGAATTCGCACCGAGTTACTTCGATGATGTGTTCGTCCATAGTCGAGCTATGTACGGGTTAACAGACGTGGAAGTCCATAGACTTCACGTCCGTAAGGTTCTTACACTTATGCGCGAGCATAAGTTGTACGCCAACCTCAAGAAGTGTATATTCGCAGCTAGCGAAATACCACTTCTTGGGTGCATCGTCGGAAAGAACGGCGTACGCCCTGATCCAGAAAAGATCAAGGCGATCACCGACTGGCCAGTGCCAGTCGATGTCAAGGGACTAAAGAAGCTTCTTGGGCTAGCGGCGTACTTGCACAAGTACTCGCGCAATTACGCCGAAATGACAGTACATCTTTCTTGTTTACTCAAGAAAAATGTAAAGTGGAACTGGAACGCTGATTGTCAGCGTTCCTTTGAACGTATCAAGCAAATCTTGATGCAATCGCCAGTGTTGGCGATTGCCGATCAAGACAGACCATTTCATGTGGTCTGTGACGCCAGTGATTTTGCAATCGGCTGCGCACTGATGCAATATGATACAGACGGCGCCGAGCGTGTCGTCTGTTATCAAACGCGTCAGCTGCAACCGGCTAAGCGCAATTACCCGGTGCATGACAAGGAACTCCTTGCCATGAAGTATGCACTGGCTAAGTTTCGCGTCTATCTCTTACGAGATAGACCGTTCATTGTATATACAGACCATGCGTCACTACGCACGGCTGTAAATAGTCCACACCTCTCGCAACGAATGGCGAGATGGTTGTCATTCTTCGCGGAGTACAACTTCTCCGTGGAGTATAAGCCGGGACGACTTAACGTCGTCGCCGATGCCCTCTCACGTCGGCCTGACCTAGAGCCGACTGTGCAATCCGACAGTGATGTGAACACCACTGTCGCCACGCTGAGTACCAGCGTCTTGTCGTCGAGTTTACTCGACGACATTAGAAGGGCATGCGCACAAGATAATGATCTTGTACGCCTGATGGAGTACCTCAAGGACCCATCCACGCAAGCTAAGAAGCGCTTGCCTGCCATGTATCGATCTTTTCTAGATCGATATACCCAGCGGGACGGCTTACTGTACTACACAGCCGTCAACAACGACACGCCTCGTGTCGTTGTACCGCCACAACATGATCTCAGGTTACGGATCATGTTTGAATGTCACGATGCACCAATAAGTGGGCATCGCGGCCGTGAGAAAACTTACCTCACGGTCAGTCGTGACTTTTACTGGCCACGCCAGTATAAGTTTGTGCGCAAGTACGTGCGTGCTTGCGAGGTGTGTCAACGAGTGAAGCCTAGTCCTACTCCGTGCACCATTGCAGCCTCTACCTGTTCCGGCAGAGTGCTGGGAGTCCGTATCAATGGACTTCGTCTTTGGGTTTCCTAAAGACGCTCACGGGAATAATGGTATCTCGTGTTTGTAGACAGGTTCAGCAAGATAGTACATCTTGTTGCTGTACCTGAGTCGATCACAGCAGAGGGCTGTGCTTGAATGTTTATCGATACAATCTTTCGATTGCACGGTTTACCCCGTGAACTTGTGTCCGATAGGGACCCCCGGTTCACGGCTGAGTTTTGGCGTTCCGTGTTCCGAACACTTGGAACACGGCTCACAATGTCGACTTCTGACCATCCAGAAACTGATGGTCAGACTGAACGCGCCAATCGCGTCCTCGAAGAGATTCTTCGAGGGTACGTCCACTCGTTTACGAGTTGGAGTGAGTTCTTGTCGATGGTCGAATTCGCCATCAACAACTCCGTGCATGCCTCCACGACGCATACACCGTTCTACGTGAATGGCCTTCGCCATCCACGTGTCCCCACCTTAGTAGAGGGTGACTCTAATTTAAGGGGGGGAGGAACTCGCTCGAGCGAGAACCAATCTGGCTCTTGCTCATCACGCGACGACGTTATGGTCGACGCGAAAGTAACTGAAGTCGTACCATTCGACTTCGGTGAAGAGGAAGAAAGTAAGAGCGATGACGCTCTTACTGAAAACGATGCTGAAGATATCAGCATCGTTCGAGGTATCACAAGTGAGAACAGTAATGTTCTCACTGCATTAGTAACCGATATCTCTGCAGTGCATTCACAATGCACTGCAGCCAAAAGCAACGAGTCAGCTGAGGATTTCCTGCTGACTCGTGAAGCGGTAGTCCGTTTCGTGCAAGACTCCATCGCGGAAGCGGTGGATAAGCAAAAGCGAAACGCAGACAATAATGGAAGGGCAAATGCTGAAACATTTATTGAAGGTGATTTAGTTTTACTGTCAACAGTAAACCTACCTAAACATGTAGTGACTAACGTGGGCAGCAATAAATTGTTGCCCAAGTACATCGGCCCGTTTCGTGTATTGCGCCGCCTAGGCAACGCATACACGATCGAGTTGCCACGCAGGATGCGTACGCATCCTACGTTTTACGTGGGACGTCTTCGTCCGTACGTTCAGTACGCGGCTTCTTCGAACGACGAAGATAGCCATTACTCTCAAGAATCCCCTTCAGATTCTTGTTGTCACGAATCAGATTCGATATCTGGTCGTGTAGAGATGAGATCTTCCCATGATATTGGACGATCTCCTGACGAGCTGTCGCCAGCTCGTTACTCAGAGAATGAACTCGCCGTTCATTCTCCAATAGTGCGACAGCATTGTTCGCCCGAGACCTCTCATGGTCAAACCCAAGCTGTCGCACAATGTCCTCTAAGCGGCGACGCTTATCCCGTTCGTGATCAACATCACAACGGAGCTCACGAGTTACACGGGCAAACCCGTCTAACTCAGCAGCCAAGTCCGATGAAAGAATCGGACAGGGTTTTCCCTCCACCACCGCATCCGCTGGTGGACTCCCATGGTGGGAAGCGCTTCCTCGTGGAACACTTACTAAAGCACCGCGAGGTGAAGGGACGTCGGACGAGTTATCTCGTCCGGTGGCGTGGCTATCCGCCTTCGGCGGATAGCTGGGAACCTCGGGCCTAACTGATGGCCGACGTTCCCGGCCTTGTCGAACAGTACGACAAGGGGCACCCGATGGTGAAGGACCATCGGAAAACGAGCGCCCAGCGCGTTCGTAAAGGGATTGCAAAGTAGCAATCCCTTTACGCATCTCAATAGATGCGAGCCCTCCACCAGGGCTCAGTAAGGAGGTACGCCTTCTTAGGCGCTCTTGACAAGGTGCTCAGGCACCCCGGGCATGGGCCGCCCTAAGAGAGGCATAACAGGCCTGCCTCTCTAGATACCCGGTGCAAACGATAGCATGCACCGGACGTACTTCGTCTCTCAAACTTATTGCGGCTAGCATAAAGTCTTTGAAACCAAGCCTCTTTTCCAACGTTTAAGACGTTGGCGATAAACGCGTTCCAACATTGAAGGAACGCGTCAGCCTCACGCTTCTTGTGTGAGCCATACCATCGATGCTTCAGAAACACATCGATGTAATAATCGTTCTCAGTGCGAAAGTTCTTCGCACTGGCGTCAAGGCCGTGAAGCTTTGACGCATCAAACAACGGTCTGGAGAACCGTTCGTTGGTCTTTCCAGACCAACGATCAAGCAGATGCTTAGATAGCATCCATGGCTTGCGATCAGGAGCAAGACGCAATACGCTGCGGTCTAAAGCCTCCTGCGTGGTGTCAACAGAAGTACCGACACCACGAGCATTAGTGTCAACAGAAGTACCGACACTATGATTATTGATGTCAGTAGAAGCACTGACATCACCCTTACGGTCCCCACCCGAGTCACTATCCTTCGACTCGTTTGGCGAGTCGCCTGATTCATCAGACGACCCGAACATTTCACGGTACATTGATTCACTCAATGTACCACGATCCCTCTTCGTTAAATTCGACGACGAGGTATCACCCCGGGGAGAGCCCGGGAGTGGAATAGGTGACTTTGAGCCGGATGCGTGATCCTACTCACCAGAGTAGTCAACGACTAACTCTGGGTCAACATCTTCACGTGGCGAAGCGCTACGTGAACCTGCAACAGGCGTTGCAGGCTGACGTTGACTTCCAGCTGAAACATTAGTGTCTGCTGGCTGAGGCTGTGAAGCCTCAGTAGCGGCTGCACACAGGCGTGCAGCCGAGCTCTTGGCTGCCTTAGCAGCGACGCGCATTGACTTTGTCATAGCGTAATTGTTGAATGAAAGAAAATTCAACTAGTTCTCCTTTCCCATAGTCACTAAACAGTCACTAATGTGACTGTTGGTTGAGGGGGGGTGATGTAACGGGGTGAGCTCGTTACATAATATTGACACTTATATGAAGTGTCAATAAAATATTATTATAACTAATAATATTTTGACAATATTACCTTTTCTTATAATATTGTTCCTAGATCTCCTTGAAGTTGGAGATGCCCTCTTATTGGTTGATATGGGCCATCATATTAACCAACGCGCTGACCAATGACCGATGGACGCGCGCAATGAGTGGAGGGCAAGTTGTCGACATACATAGTTGTAGTTTAATATAGTTAACATAGGTTATAACAGATTAGTTTTATTAAGATAGTTAACTATATTAAATACAGTTTTTCTTTTCCTCTACTTCTAAGCGTTTGTTTAGAAGTAAAGCTTCCTCTGCCTCTTGTGTAAGAGAGGTAATTGAGGCACCTGATTTCACTGTAATCAGTGAAAGTAGACTATACTGTAATCAGTATAGTCGGAGGGTGCCCCATTACACATTGCGCTCACGTCTGCACCATCATTGGTCGAAGCCAGGAGACGAAAGACTTTCGTGTTTACTTGCGCAAGGACAACGTTGTTGTCGTCACACAACATGTCAAGAACATCGAGATTAACAGCGAAGAACGCACAATTGCAGCGCGAGCTCGAGAGAGACGACCGTGCAGATGCGAACACCAGAATCGACGCTCAAGAGTTAGGTTATGCGACGCAACGTGAGCAAAAGGCGTCTGGCAAGAAGCCAAAGAAAATGCTTAAGTGGACAAGACAACCGATTGCCACACGTGCAGCGTCGAAGAAGTCCGCTACAAGCCAGGACGAGGCCGCTCGTAGCACCGACGTGGTGAGCCACGTGCTCGAACCTGATCCGAAGAACTACCGCGAAGCGATCAAGAGCGCGCAATGTATTAATTGGAAAAAGGCGATGGAGGAGGAGATCGCGGCTCTCGAGGCCAACGACATGTGGACAGTTGTCTGTCGTCCGAGTGGCAGCACTGTCTTGCTTTCCAAGTGGGTATTAATGACTAAAACGACCGCGGACGGTGAGCTCGAAATTACTTGGTTGCCTGTAAAACCGAGCAAGTTCTGGTCGTTAATTACTCCCTGACCTTTGCTGTGGTCATGAATATGTCCACAGTGAAAGTGATCCTGGCACTTGTTGCGACGTGGGGCGTCCCGGCTCAGCACGGTGGCATACCGAATGCGTATGTGTGTGAAAACAGACTGTCTATTTACCGTTTATGGTTTACAAGATTTCTGAAAAGTCATCAGCCATTCCAGTACCCTAGGAGTTGTCTCCTGTCGGTTACGTGGGCTATGCAGTACTGGCTGCCTGATGTTGATGGTGTCTTGGAACATTTCCGTTTCTAGGCGAAGGTAGACGCCTTTGCTCACATCTTTATCTCTCCGTTGTTCCCTGATAGCGACCGCTCGGAGTTGGCGAAGAAGGACTTGTTTGACTTCCGCTACCTCTTGCTCCGTGGACGCACTTTCCTGCTTATGAATACTTCTGTTCCGCTGAATCCAGAGCATGGTCACGCAGACGGAGCACGCTATCCACCATATTCTTTTCCAGGCCCGTTCAACGATGTCAGCTTTGTCTGGGAACATATGCTCAATATCTGCCCGCACTCTCGAAGGTAGCTCCGGTGCCGAGCGCGATAACGCTCCGAAACAGTCCCAGAGGATATGCAGGAGTCCTTCGTGTTGCCCGATGCAGGCCAGATGCCTCTTGCACGTCGATTCCATGTCGCGTCCCGGAAAGTACACATTCAACTGATGAGTAGCTACTCTGTAGCATACCCAGACCTGGTATTCCGTGAGAGTGTGTCCGTGATCCCAGAGTTGTGCCGGTGACTGCGACATCGGGAAGTGGTTACCGTCCTGTGAGCCGTCTCGTTGTTGTAGCCTGGTAATTACCGCCGTAAGTGCTGGATGAAGCTTTCGTTTGGCGCGATGGAATGGTTGGAGTTGAAGCGCCTTGAATGCGCGCATGTTGTTGATGGACGGTGGGAGACTCCATGGAAACCCATGTAGCAGCGGATGCGCCGTGTTGCGTGTTCTCTGTTGTAGATCCACCAGCTCCTGTTGATCAGCTTCTGGCACATCGGTCATGTGATCGATGATCCAATGGAGTCCGTCGTTGGCTTGATGGAGGACAATAAGGGCGAGGTTGCTGCCGGCGTGTTCTTTCTGGCGCCCGTGTGTGACCCCCTGGTCTAGCAATGTCCAGGTGTACGTGTTCAATACCTCCGGCCCGTTCCGCAGCGTAAGCTGAGCCGGTATTTGCATTTTTTTTGCTTCGTGCAGATAGAGACTTGCCATAAGTATGGCTGTTGCCCATAGCCCTAGTTTAGGCAGCGTGTGGTAAGTATTCAGTTTCGTTGTTGGGAGCCGAATACGGTAATTCAGCGTTGACACTCGCCGACTGTGTAGCTCAGCTATCGTGCAGGCGGGTAGTAGTGGATACATCTTTGTTGATAGCATAATCCCCTTGTCATCTTTTATCCAAGGATTCTGATCCCACCTGTAAGTCGCCCAAAAGTCCTTGTGCTCCTGGGTGTACATGTGTGTAATAGTCGGGATATCTTCATAATTTTGGAGAAGTAAATCCTGGTCCGACCTGGTGGCCACGAGGTGTGTCACCAAGTGCTTCAAAATTCCATCACGATGCTGTTTGATGATCGTCCATTCTTCTGGCGTCGGTGCGATCCACGCGCTTAATTCCGCTCTGATTTCCGGTTGTGGAGCCATTAGCGTGCTGTTTCTACCGGCTTTGGGTGATGCCGGTGAGATTCTCCACATAGCTGAGTCTTCCATATCTTGAAATGACCACGCTGCCCAAGCATAGAAGTAGCGATCGCGTTTCTGAATCAGACACTTCATCGCATGCTTAAGATTTTGAGTGCATATGGCGACGTCTATGGAGACGAGCCCTATCCCCCCGCCCCGCGTGGTGTGTATAGCAGGCCTGGATTGACCTTGTGTCTGCTGTTGCATGAAGACGTGGAGTGATGCTACATAAATTGCTTCTGTATGTTGTGCAGTTCTGCTCGAGCCCATTGCGGGAGCTGGAAGACAGAACTGTAAATAACACTGCTGGTAGCATGACAGCATTCAGTAGCAGTATCCTCACGGCGACGCTGGTTGAGAGGCTTGCCGCGGTGGCTAGACGCTTTCTGACGTTTCGAATCCGTAAGGCCCAATTTGCGTCAACCAGGTCTCCAGTCCCCACCTGGTACCCTAAATACCTAGCCGTTTGACCATGACGGAGTACTAGAATTCCTTCATAATCGGAGATTGCGACCGCTGTATTGAGGAAAATCAGTACACTCTTCGCTGGTTGTACAGACAGCCCGGAGAGCTCCCCGAAGCGATGAACGATGCTCATTACCTCCGGTATCTGCCCCGCGTGGTGTAACAAACCGCCGAATCATCAACAAAAGCGGAGAATTTTTTTGTTCCTGGGTAGGAATGCCTGGATGCCGCAACCCCCGTATCTGGGTACTTTGCAGTAGTGCGATTGCTAGTATTTCCGCCACGAGAAGAAAAAGTAGTGGTGCTAAGGGACAACCCTGTCGGATGCCCGTGAGTACGGGAATCAAGTCGGATAATATCCCATTGACTACAAATTGGGCAGTAGTGTTACGGTGGAGGTTCCGAATCATTGTAATGACGGACTCCGCAAAACCGAAATACCGCTTAACTTCAAACAAAAAATCGCGCGAGACCGTGTCATATGCCTTGCGAAAATCCAGCAATAAAATTGCTCGACTATCCGCAGGCTCCAGGCCCGGTTCGTGTTGCGCCGTTACAAGGTGTGCCATCATCATCATGACTGGTTTGACATCTGTCTTCCATGTACAAAACCTTGTTGAGTGTCTTGGATAGGAACCCCTAACACTTTTTGTACGCGATGAGATAGTACCTTGGCGACGACTTTGTAGCCTGACTGTAGCAACGCTATCGGTCGATAATCCATTGCATCCACCGAATCCCCCTTCTTCCGGAGCGGGATAATTAATCCCTCCAAAAAGGAGGCTGGTGGCGTTCTTCCCTGCAGTATGTCGTTGCCTATCGGGACGAGTGCCGGTGCAAGTAGTGCTTTATAGTCCTTAATGAAATCGTTGGTGAGCCCGTCCGGCCCAGCCGCTTTATGTCGGGAGAGCGACGTGGTGGCCCGAAGGACCTCTGCCAACGAGATAGGTTCCATGAGTATCTCGTTGTCGTCCTGGGTTAGGATACGATCGGTTGACATGGTTATAAAGTCTTGTAACGCCTGTTTGAGAGCTGTGGCGGGTACAATACTGTGAATGTGACAGAGAATTGGCCGCCACTCGGATGCGAAATGGTTTGCAGTTGTATATCCTTTGCGGAAAGGCTGCCCATTGATCCGTCGCAGCCCGGAAATGGATTGGTCTTTTTCCCAGTTCGAGGCCCGCTTAAATTGCCATCGCAGACTATCCATAGTCCGTTCCAGGCGGATGCCCTGTCGAATGGTTTGTGCCAGTCGAAGCTCCTCTTCAATTGTCTGTATGAAACTCTTTCGCGTCAGCAGGTGCGTGCGGGCCTGAGCCTGGATTCTCTGTCGGAATCGACGTGCCCTCTGCGTTTCCTTTTTCGTTATTCGCCGGATACTTGAGCTGCAGTCGAGGACCGCTTTGTCCCATGTGTTAGAAAAAGGCACGGTTGAAGTTACAGTTGAGGAAACGGCTGACGACTTAGAAAGGCGTTTGAGGATCAGTTGAGTGATTGATTGGACAGGTGCGTGGATGGGTGATTGATTGGACAAGAGTGATGGAGAACAAGAACAACTAGTCCATCATGCTAGCACGAAAAAGATAACACTACAAACAATGTCAGAATCCTTTTATCACAGTGCCGCCGACTTCCTCTCTACAGCTTGCATCATGGCAAGCGAACAGGTTATGAGCCCAAGACGGGAAGCAAACGACGACACCAACGCGGCACAGGCGCCGCCGGCAACCGGTCACGAAAGGGCCGCGGCCGCGCCTGCTACGGTCGTCTCTCCCACCGCTCACGCAAGGAGCCCGGATCCTGACGCACTGGAGAGGGTCCTCAAGATGCTCACGGGCATGGACTTGCGAATGCAGAAGATGGAAGCGTCCCAAGCACGCATGGACGAAGACGAGCGCATGCGTGGCGCTCACGAGAGCGAGCTGTTTTCGATCAGAGCTCGGGGCGGACTTCGCAGGGCGACTCCACGGCGGAGCAATGGAGTTTGAGGACTTGCACGATCTGCTGTCTCAGCAGCAACTGCGGCGTGCACCAGCGCGGCTCGAAGACCTACGGATGCGAGCGAGAGAGCAGCTGCAGCAGCGTGCTGATCCGTTGCCTCAGTCGCCTGCCCCATTGCCACCAGACCAGCCGCCACCAGTGCCTCAGACGATGCCGGCAGCTCCAGAGCAGCCAGTACAGCAGCGGCAACAAGTGATGCCGATGCAGTATCGCACTCCGTATGCCAGGCAGCGCAAGCTGGCGATCAGCAAGTTCGATGGCACTGAGGTGTACGTTGGACTCGGCTCCGGCTTCTTCGACTGGGGCAAGACGTTTTGGCGCCAGGTCGACATGGCACAGGAGTCTTGCGGTTTCCTGTGTAGCGAGAATGTGAAGACTGACGTGCTCGGGAAGTACCTCACTGGCACTGCCGAGCGGTATTTCAGCAAGCAGGTCGACACGTGGTGGGCCGTGCTGCCTACATTGCAGTACGTGATGCAGCGCATGCTGGACACGTTCAAGACGACGATAACCGCCGCTCAAGCGATGAAACTCTTCACGGCGAAGAAAGAGATCCTGGCCAGAACACTACTTGTATCTGGGCGCTGTCAGCGACGCTACGGGCGGCGCTGAGCAGCAGGTTCTGGACAACATCGTGCGCTACGCCTCGTCTGAGCTGTCGACAATACTCATGGCGAAGTACCAGACGCACCGCATCGACTACCTCGTGCACACGGAAGAGCTCGCGCACTTCGCGCAAGCAATCGAGATGGAAGCTAGATCAGGAAGATCCTTCGGGAAGGAGGTCGTCGCGCACTTGGAAGAGTCCGCGTCGCGCAAGGAGACACGCACTTGCCACGGGTGTGGGAAGGTCGGCCATCTGAAGAAGGACTGTCGCAGCAAGAAGAATGACGACAGGAAGAGGGGCAGAGGCCCAAGAGACGGCGGCAGCATCACGCTAGCTGTTGGTGAAGAAAGAGGTCGCAACGGCTCGCGCGCCACCGGGCAAAGCCTGGCGATGGCGATTGGTGACGACAGCGATGACGAAGATGACGACTGGATACTCGATAGCGGTTCCAGCTGCCACCTTGTGAACGACGCATCCCTGCTGCGCAACGCGAGGGACTGCGATCAAGAGTGCCACTTAGCAGATGGGGAGACCATCAAGTTAACGCAAGTCGGAAGCGTCGTGCTGACTGTGCTCGCGAGAGGACAGCAGCAAGATGTGACGCTGACGGACGTGTATCTATCGCCCGAGTTATTGCGCAACATCATGTCCTACGGTAAGCTCGAGATCAAGGGTTTCAGGCTCGTCTACGACGGCGAGTCGCGCGCATTGGCACGACACAGCAATGGCCAAGTCGCGTTCGATGTGGCGATGGACCACAATGTGCTCTACGTCCAGACATTCGCAGACTCGCGAGCGACGAGCGCCTAGCGACGTGCTCATGGCGATCCTGACGAGCCAGGCAGCTCCGGAAGAACCCGAGTCGGACACGCAAAGTGGCTCGCTGCTGCACTTCCACCAAAGGCTTGGGCATCTCGCGTACGACACCGTCGAGCGTATGGCGAGAGACCCCGCGCCCGGCATCGTGCTAACGGATCGCAAGCGCCCGACGTGCATCTCTTGCGCACAGGGCAAGCAAACAAGGAACGTGCAGTCGAAGAAGGACACTGGATCAAACTAGCCGATCGACAGAGTTGGCGGGGTGATCTGCTCAGACCTCAAGGGTCCGATGACCCCGAAGGATCGATTGCACAATCGTTACCTTGTCAACTTTGTCGATCACAAGTCGAACTACTGTCGCGTCTTCCTGGCGCCTACAAAGGACAAGGCGGCCAAGAAGTTTGAGCACTTCCTCGCGCTCTTTGAGCGCCAGTTCGACTGCCGGATCCACGTGCTACGCACTGATGGCGGCGGCGAATACGCGAATGTCGACCTCTTCTGCAAGCCAACGGGCGTCGCGCGGCAGATCAGCGAGGCGAGGAATCAGTCGTCAAACGGAAAGGCCGAGCGCATGCACAGGAAGATCCTGAACATGGCGCGCAGCATGATCTTTACCAGCCGACTGCCATTGACGTTTTGGGGCGATGCGGTTGAGTACGCGGCGTACATCCTCAACCGCAGCCCAACGAGCGCGAATGCGAAGCGCGCGTCGCCGATCGAGGTACTGACGAAGCAAGTGCCGGATCTGCGCGACATCGTCGCCTTTGGCTCTATCTGCTCGGTCTACCGTCACCCAGGCAAGAACTCGCTCGCGCAGCGCGCACAAGTCGGCGTGATCATTGGGCGGAGCGACGAGACTAAGGGCTTTCGCGTCTTCCTCCAAAAGGAGAACAAGGTCACGATCACGCAGCATGTGCGCAACGTCGAGACGCTCAGCGCAGAGCAGAATGGTCAGCTGCAGCGCGCTCGAGTATGAAGATCGAGCCGTGGAGCCAGCGGCAACAGCAACAACAAGCAAAGAGTCGCCGGCTGCTGATGCCGCATCGCCGACGATACGCAGCGGCAAGAAGAAATAGAAGTCGTGGACACGCGCGGCTCACCGGACGCGCGGCGCAACCAAACGCGCACAGGCGGCCGCCGATCAGGAGGAGTCAGCTGGCGACGACAGCGTGGTGGCTCATGTATATGAGTGCGATACCAAGAACTACAGTGAAGCGCTACGCAGCACTAAGCGTGAAGGTTGGGAAAAGGCCATGCGCGAAGAGCTCCAAGCCCTAGAAGACAATGGCGTGTGGCGCTTGATCAAGCGACCTCCGGGCAGCAGCACTCTGCACACGAAGTGGGTCTTCAAGACCAAGACCGACGCGCACGGTGAGATAGAGCGCTTGGAGGATCGACTACCAGCTTACATTCGCGGCTGTCATGGACATGTCGACCGTGAAGGTGATCTTGTCGCTTGCGGCGAAATGGGGTGTCCCAGCAAAGCATGGCAACATCCCCAACGCGTATGTCAAGGCTGAAAAGGAAGCGCACTTGGAGTTACTACTCCAGGTACCGCAGTCAATGACAATCGATCAAGACGCGCTCAAGATGGTAGGCGCAGCGACAAAGAAGGAAGTAGTGCTGCAGCTACGAAAGAGCCTGTACGGCCTCAATCAGGCTGGCCGACTCTGGAGCCAGCTCCTGCACGCTCGGCTGCTTAAAGCCGGCTTCCGGTAATGTATTTCCGACATGTGTCTATACTACCTAGTCGAGGGTGAACAGTTGGTCATCGTGGGCGTCTACGTCGACGATCTACTTGCTACCGGCGCGGAAGCTGCAGCCTTCGACCGATTCTTCGTCAAGCTCGGTAGCTTGTCGATCAAGGACCTCGGTACCGTTAGCAAGTTCCTCGGCATGCGTGTCACGATTGATAACAGTGGCGGCTACGTGCTAGACCAGGCCGAGGCGATCGGCGAGCTCCTGCGTGAGCATGGGCTCGAGGATGCAAACACGACTAAAGCACCAATTGGGGCTGACTGCTACGACGTGCTACCAGATGACAGCGCGCTGCTCACCGAGACTAAGGTGCAGAAGGCGCCAACAATCAAGACGTTCCAGTCCCTGTCGGCAGTCTTCTGTGGATCGCGCGTTGCACACGGACGGACATTGCGTTCGCCGTGCACAAGGCGACGCGTCAGACTCATCAGCCGCGACTCCACGATATGAAGCTTGCCAAACGCATCGCGCGGTACCTGAAGGAGACGCGTGACTACAAGCTTCGGATGGAACCAGCAAAGCACCTCGACGGCAAGATCCAGCTCGAGGCGTACTCGGACGCCGACTTTGCGGCGGAAAAGAGTGACAGGAAGTCCTTGACTGGCGGCATCATCCGCCTGAACGGCATGCCGGTCAGCTGGACGTCGAAGAAGCAAGGCGGCGTCTCGCTCTCGACGATGGAAGTGGAGTTCGTCGCTGCATCGGAGCAGGCGCGCAAGCTTCTTGGTATCAGGGAGATGCTAACCGAGATCGGTAAGCCGCCGGCGCTACCGATGGTACTCCACGTCGACAATCAGGCGGCACTGAAGCAGCTGGTAGGAGAGGTGTCATCTCTCAAGGCCAAGCACATCGATGTTCGCACGAAGTTCGTGTGCGACTTCGCTCGACGCGGGATCATCGTGTCGCAGTACGTCCTCTCGGAGCAACAACTCGCGGATCTTTTGACGAAGGCGCTGAATGCAGTCAAGCTCGCGGCGCTGTGTGAGATGATCAGCCTCGGTTAGGACGGTAAGTCGTAGCCGAGGAGGAGTGTTAGAAAAAGGCACGGTTAAAGTTACAGTTGAGGAAACGGCTGACGACTTAGAAAGGCGTTTGAGGATCAGTTGAGTGATTGATTGGACAGGTGCGTGGATGGGTGATTGATTGGACAAGAGTGATGGAGAACAAGAACAACTAGTCCATCATGCTAGCACGAAAAAGATAACACTACAAACAATGTCAGAATCCTTTTATCACAGTGCCGCCGACTTCCTCTCTACAGCTTGCATCATGGCAAGCGAGCACCATGTCCTCGTGTTGACTTCCCGTCCGACCTCCCGACCTATTAACTCCGCTAAGAGCTCGTCGTGGACTCGCGCTGGCGTCTGCGTATAAGTGTATTAGTGAAAGGGCTAAGTTTTATTTCTCTGGTTCCGTCGCGGTCCACCGACCGCAACATGCAAGATAATTATTTGATGGTCAAAATGAAACACAGACAGTTGTACTTGAACCTTCTGGACGACCGCTTCCACAAGCTGCCTACATAGAATCGATCAATCCTTCTGGACGACCGTGCATTCCAAAATGTGTAGTAATCTACCGGCTCCGGTACTTCGTCCTCCATTGCCGATGCCGCCAAAGTCTGAGCGTCTTCGAGTCCTAAAGCTTGAAGTAAACTCTCTAACTCCGGGCTTTCGGGACGTCCCGACCGCAAACCTCCCAATCTGTCGAGATGGGGACTCTGGACACAATTAAAATTGCCAAAGAGCACCACCTCTACTTGAGGCCATGGCAATTCCCGCATGAGACGGAATAGACGTCCCTCTCCTCTCTGTCATTAGGAGCATATACGTTGACAAGCAAGATGGAGTCGACGATGACTGCTATCACCCGTTTAGACCACAGCTCCGGGTGCCACCGTTGGCACACTTGTTGTCGAGTAGGATGGCCACACCCCCGGTCTTATCGGCGCTAACGCTCCAGTATGATAATTCCGTGTGGCAGTCCGAATGTTGCGCACCCCAGTTGGTTATCCACGAGTCTGCTGCCTCTTGGGCCGCGCTCTCCGAATCAATGTGTGTCTCTTGTAAACCCCACGCAATGGTATTGATTCTTTTACTTTGTACCTTCCAACCGCTCATTCATTTGTGCCGGTCCACCCGTTTAAAACCCCGGACATTTTGTGAATGGTACATTCCTGTCCCCCGTCCGTCCGTTTGTTTGGCGACGGGAGAGGCATCGGGAGCGAAGAGCTCCTTGACATTAAGGTGTTTCGTATACGCGTCCCGTCCAAGCTCCGCAGCTGTAGGCTCAATACACCAGGCGTCCGCCTCGGTGCCCTCAGTATTGAAAAGTCCGTTGGGCGGACTCGTGTGCGAGGGATGTCGCGAAAAATGCGTGAAGCACGCTCCAATCCTGCAAGGTAGAGGCGTCCTGGAAGGCTCGTCGATAATCACCGTGCGACCGGCTTGCCTCTAAATGGCGCCTGATCCTGTCAGGTACCGCTTCATCCGCCTCAGCCGGTTTTCCTGTCAAGGCTTTGATATCTACATTGTGTAGGATAGCGCAGATAGTATGCCATGCAAAACTGCTTTTTTGCAACGTCACAGCGGCGTAAGAGGTCGTCACTGCCATACCCGCGTTCCCGTAATTTGTCCCAGTCATCCCTGTTGTCGATCAGCGGCGCTAAAAGTGCACTACCTGATAGGCTAGTCGTTCGTGCTTTCCAGTCGTTCGTGCTTTCCAGTCGTCGAGCCACACTTGTGTTGGGTGGTCGGTTGTCTGATTTCGATACTCCATGAGCCCCTGATACATGCAGTCCTGTCTCCACGCAGCCGTCCAGGCTATTAAGACCTCGTCGCTTAGCGCATTGAGAAGGTTATGCTGGAAGGGAGAGTGTTGGTGCAGCTGCATCAGCTTGACCGGTTCTGCAAGCACTGCACGGCGCCACTGCTCATTGCTGCTGTCAAGGATTGGAAACTGTACCCCAGAAGCTGAATGCCACGTCTCGCTCCATGATTGCCACATTTCCTGCCAGGGTCCATTCGTAAGCAGAGGAATCTCCGGGCGAGTTAGCACTGCCTTGCCTCCCGCATTGCCCTTACCTTTCTTGAGCACTAGTGCGGTGTGCTTATTTTTGGTTTGACCCTTCTGCCTCTCCGTATCGTCCGGTGTAGTTGGCCGTGCCCGTTTGTTTGGCTTGAAACGATTGGGCGTTTGTGGAACATGAACGACTAGCTGTGACTGACCACTAATTTCGTGATCCTTGCTTTGATCTGGTCTCGCGTCACGGACACCGTGGCAACCGTGACTCCAGGGCAAAATATCTTGTTGTTTTTCCTGTGCTCCCCGGTTATTCTCTGGCTGATGCAGATCATTCTCGTGACGGAGAGTTCGCCACTGTTGCAAGATACATGGTTCGAAATGATGCTGCTGTTGCAGCTGGATGACATCAATGTTGGTGGCATCCGTAATATCCGTTATTGCTGATCGTTCTTGGTCGTTGTGCGAGATGTCCGGTACTGTAGACGTGAGAAAAGTTAGCAAATCGCGGAATCGCTCTGGATTATCGCTTTGCAGAATCTGATGAATGTCTAGTTTGAGCTAATGCGGGACGGCTAGTTCCTGACAGCGCTCATGCAGCACGTCCAGATGTCCGTCTCCCAGTTCCACATTCCAGGGGTCAAAGGGACCCACGCTCATACTCTCATCCGTAACGTCGTAGCTTGCGCCTTCTTTTCCGTCAGTTGCTCCTCCCCGACGTCAGTCATGGCCACGTCCGAAGTACTGGATGCGCTAAGTTTTTGTGAACCTGTTCTGGTGGCCGAGCCTGAATCGGTGGTTTTAAGTGTAGTCCTCTGGTGAATGAATGCCGAGTAATGACGTCCTTCGTAGTGTAACACTAAAGGCGATTGACCGGCTTGTCCTGGGCAATGCGTCGGCCACATTCCGCCGCCGTTAGTATCAGTTGTTCGCCTGTCTCGATAATTTTGTTGTTTCGACTCATGGAACTCGGCCTGTACAGGCTGCATTGCCAGTCATCACTACCTTCCCCACCCTTGGCAATGACGTAAATGTATCTGCGAAGAAAATTAGCCGCCATGCAGAGCGTTTCACATCCACCCCAATTGTGGACGTGAACTTTTGCGTTCCTCTCCGACGGACTCTTGCCGTATTCCTCCAGGTACCATTTGAATTGCTTCTTCGACGCTAATGGCTCCATGTCCGTCCATCCTCGTTACACTGCTATAAGTGTGGATACTCGTGTGTCATGCGGAAATTGCTCCCCAAGATGAAGCTGTCCTGAATGCTTGATTCCTCGTTTAAGGCTTCCCGTCGCTGCAGCCAGCTGGGTGTCCTGTGCCGCTAAGTCTGTATCACATAACGCTTGCACAATGGCCATCGCCATGCAGTTGCCTTTTGCCGGTGTTGTGACTGCTCGAAGCTGGAGCTGCCCGGCCATGTCGTCGACGGCCCGGAAAGCGGTGTCAATCGGCTAAATTACTTGACCAGCGGTTGTCTTTCCGTCTGTGAGGGCGCGATGAGGCCAAGCAGATGTGATCGTTCCCTCTGTAAAAGCCCCATTAATTGGGGCTCCGCTAGAATTGGCGGTGGATTCTTCTTGAGGAATCGTAATTGTGACATATCCGTTGGTGTCAGGACCGGTGTCTCCGTGATCGCCTCTGTAACCGACACCTCAATAATTTCGGACTCCTCTCCCCGGAGCCCCTGCATCTCCTGTTAATCATCTACCACTGCTTCAGTCTCCTTCCCGGAAAGTGCGTCATATCGAGTTGAAACCTCGGCGTATTTCCGTGCTGGCTTGTTCTTGTATTCAAAGCGCCGTCGTCCAGCCCTTAATGGTACTGTGATCCATGTGGCTTTAGGCTTCGGTTGTGGTGGTGCGTCCGTGGGGACGGAAGCTGTAACTCCGGTAATATTGTCGTCAATGGATATCGGCGGTGAGGACGCCTCCGCGCCTCCTGCTGGATCGAAGTCGGTACGGTCCTCCGCCGTTGGCAGAGGTTGAAGCCCGTTTTTTAAAATCTCCGCCGTCTCTTGATGAATGTGTCTTCTGGTGGCCGCCGCTGCCTTCATTTCCTCAAAGTTGGCAAACGGCTTGGCTACATCATCCAACGTAACCATTTCCTGCTCTGTGACTATCAAACAACCTGGTCCCCTCAATTGCCCGTCTGTATATCCACATCTTGCCAATATGTGGCCAATATTTCCACATCTGAAGCATTGAAGTCTCCGGCCAACATGGGGATGCTTGAGGATGATAGTCGTACCTATCCAATCCAATCGAACAATTCCTCGCAGAAATTCCGGACATCCTGCCAGCCTGAGTGTCAGTCGCCAAACATTGGATGTTCGTGACTCCGGCGTGCAGTTATCCATGTCCTCGAGGTCGTGTGTCACGGGACTGTGCCATACCGAATGCGTGTGTCAAAGCGTCGAAGGAGCCGCACCTCGAGATCTTACTGCGTGAGATCGGCATGGAACCAGAACTTTTAATGCCGATACGCATCGACAATCAGGCCGCCATTTGCCAGATCAATGGCGAAGCGACATTAGCTAAAGCGAAACACATCGACGTCCGATTGAAGTTTCTCTGTGAATACACTCGTCGCGGCGTGATCGAGGCTAAGCATGTGCGCTCAGAATTCATGCTGGCAGACTTGATCACCAAGGTGGTCGACTACGAGGGCTGCTATGTGTCGGCTAGTACGCCAAGAGGTGAGACAATCTCACAGTTGCCCGAGGAGAAGTGTTGAAAGAAGTCACTCTGTGTGAATGCATGATCGCAAGAGTTGCATTGAAGATGCGAACGGTCAGTATCGGGCACACTGAGTTCCAGTATGCAGCGAGAAGAGAGAAGCAGACGACATACGGCAGCAGTCGCGATGGCGTGTGCGACGCCGAGAGTGAGTAGTCGCGATGGCGTGACGTGAGCAGTCGCGACGAATGGAAGGATCGCGTGCCTGTTGGATCGTATGGTGCGAGCGCAGTGAGAAGGCTGCATGAGTGGTCGTGAAGAGCTAGTGAGCGAGAAAGACCGACAGATAGCGAGAGCGGAGAGCTGTGTAATGAATGCCAGAATCCAATTTGCCTTCTACAACGCATACGCTCTCCCATCATACATGAAGACGCACTTCGTATGTTACGTGGCTCGCCTGAAACGGTATGTAAATCCACAAGAGATCACATATCCGCATCAGTCTGACAAGTCCGAGGTAACACAAGTCAGTCAATGTTCAATATTGAAAAAGTAGATAATTGATTAAGAAAATGTTTCTTACATTAGTACAATTTTAATATCTATAGAGAACTGCTATTATATTTTTAAAAATCGTAAAAAAACATGTGTAATATAATTATAAACCTATAATTATTTTACACGGTAATTAATTACATTATCATTCAAATTTTATATTGTAGTAAAAATAAGCATACGTAATACATATGCTTATTTTTACTACAATATAAAAAGTATAAGCTATGTACTTAAAAATCCTATAAATTATAATTTTATATCACCTAATAGTAATTTTATGTTATAAGTTAACATACAAAAAAGTCTTGAGCGATTCTATACTAAATAAAATTCGGTAATGATATTCCTATATCGGACAACTTGCCCTAACTGATAGAGTCTTTTAACTTGATGGGTATTACTTTTGACAAGTATTTGTATTGTCTGAGAAAAGTACAAAATATTTATTACTCCACATGTGCTCCACACCATTTTCCACAAATTATGTCCGAGTATGCACAGGAAGTGAAGCAGGTGGAGGAGCTGGTGGCTCGTGCGACGGATGAAGCGCTTGTAGAGCCAGAATGGGCACTTAACATGGAAATATGTGACTGTGCTAATGCACATCTCACCGTGTGCGACGACATTGTGCGTTTGTTGCAGTGTCGTCTGCAAAGTGGTGAGCCGAAGGTGACGTTGCTGACGCTGATTTTGACGGAAACGGTCGTAAAGAACGGACCACGTGCACTTCACAGCCAAGTGGGCTCTACATTCTTTTTGAAAGAAGTGGCGGCATTGTCCGATGGAAGTTTGGGCATTGACGTGCAGAATCAAGCGCTACTATTGATCCGCCAGTGGGCCGATGCCTTTAAAGGCAGTGAACTACAAGCTTTTGAAGATATATATAGGCAACTAAAAATGCAGGGTGTGAGATTTCCAGAGGTGGAGAATGACGTTCCTATTTTTACGCCCCCGTCGTCCACAGCGTCGGCTTTTGCTGCTACTGGACAGGACGAGAGTTACCCAGCTGTTGTTTCTGAGAGATGCACGAGAAAGAAACAGTTGGAGAAGCTTCAAGATGACTTGAAGCTAGTGCAGCAAAAGATCAAGCTAATGAGGGACATGCACACTTGTGGACAAACTGGCGAGCAGTTGGAAGATGTCCTGGATTTCTTACGGCAATGTCAGCCAAGAATGAACACGCTAATTGAAGGAGGAGTTATGGGCAAGATCGACGAACATACGCTGGAACAGTGTCTTAACGTGAATGATAATTTAATGAAGACTCTGGAGGAGTGCAGCAAAACCAAGAGTAAGGACCTGATGACCTTCGATTCGCCACCAAGTGCTAGCCACATGACGCAAGAGGTAGCTGAGCTGGATTTGAATGAAGGAGGTAGAGCGTTGGATTCAGTCGCTGCAGCTCCACGATCAGTGCTTTTGTCTCCTGCACGCTCGGCTCCCATCGATATGGATGATGGTGTGGTGTAGAAAATATTTTGAATCTTGAACACTGTAAATGCGCTGACGTCTACGAAAAAATGGAGACCAAAATGACAAGGAATACTGATGCAAGTAGGTCTATTTTTATCATACGTATCTAGTCCAGTGTTTGTGTTTGCTCGATTGATGTCCTACATGGCCTCCCTTATTGTTGCGAGAAAAGCAGCCTGTCATGTCTATGGTGTGCATATTCCGTCGCCAGCGTCAAATGACCCCAGACACGATTGACACCGGCGTAATGTAATTGAGCTCGTCCACTGGGAACATTAATAACGACTTTAAGAAAAAGTGTCGATCGTGGTTCGTGTGCATTTCCACATGCTACAGTAGCGTACAAGGTCCGATCTTGTGCATACTCTTTACCTTGCCACAGAACTCGTCACATCCAGCTTTACCTTTCCGATGACAGCACCCATTGACCATAAAATTACCAATTCGGAAACAGTCTTCCGAATTGTAAGGTGTGCAGCACTCCTTGGACATTATCTTCATGCTAGTCTCATGACAATGGGCCGGTTCATAAAACGGAGTATATTTAAAACGGGGTTTCCATGTTGGTGCTGTAATAGTCCTCAATGCCGCTGACAAGCTTTTTGTTGTCACTTCACGAATCATACCAAGCTTGGTGTTGATATATTTCACTCGCAAAAAACATTGAGACCAAGTACACGAAGTAACTGAGTAATCTTTAGAGCTGCTTCTCAGCAATGATGTCTAGTCGTGAGCTGAGGCCCAGCTTTTAGCGATCATACGTATGCGATCGTTGCGACACTTTAATTTTGAGCTGCTTCAAGCGAATGTCTTGTAAGCAACAAAATGTTCGTACATCCAAGATCATCCATTAGGCCGACATACCTAGTTCGTAAATGAAGTCGCTGCCTCTGATGTTCAAGTATCTTAGGTAACGAGAACGAAGCGATGATAGTGAGGAGCATTCTCTGACATGTGAGTAAACGTAACGTTTGTGTGAATACCATTTCTTACAGCTCCAGCATGATTACAGACATACTTTATTGCTAGCATTTGAAATCGATTGTTCCTACTTTACGTGTTTTTAGTTGCCTTTACCGTAGCTGCTACCGCTAACAACGAACTATCGCAGCTGGAAGGCCTTCAATGACAAACGGCCTCTTCTTTCTAAATTACAAGCGTGTCGTGTCGGGTTCAGCGCTATGCTGGTCAGATGTGATGCTCAAAAAAAAGAGCAAAGAGGCTCGCTCGGTCGCTTACCAGCCAACGGTCATCGAACCGACATCATCATCAGACATTTCCTCCTGGTCCATCAGGCTTAACGCCTCACGGAACATCTCGACAGCTCTGTCATGTTCTCCCTTTGAATGTAGGATCTTGCCCAGTACCGAAAGTGATGCGTAATTTTCAGGAGTCAAAGCCAAAGCGCGCCGGATAGCAATTTCCGCATCGTAAAACTCGCCAGCACTGTGGAGGGCGCGCGCCAGGTTGATCCATGCGTCCACGTCTTTTCGGTTAGCCTCCACTGACTTGCGGAATTCCACAACAGCGCTAGTATACTCCTCGCGATCAAGGAAAACCTGTCCTAAGTAATTGCATGTCTCCGCAATGTTCACTTCCTTGTCTTCGATCAACTCAATCTTCTTTTCAACTTGCACCGAAAGCCCACGCTTCTTCTCTTGCGCAATATCATAATCATCCGTCTTCCCCTGGTTCTCTTCGTCTTCTTCGTCGTCACCTAATGAAAGACGATTAATATCAATAATCCGATTGCTGCGAAGCTCAGCTACGTCCGCATCCACTGCGCTTCGCTCCTTCTTAGCCTCTGCAGCCATTCGGGTTGCATCTTCAAGTTTCTTTTCAATACGAGACTTAGCCAACGTAAGCTCGTGCACATGCGACTCCAGCTCGCGCACTTGCTCCTGCATGTCCTGATATTTCTCAGTTGAGTCAACGTCTGTCCAGGCACGTGGACGACCCCAAGAATCGTCTTCAAAAGGCAAATCCGTCGTCAAAATTGGGTTGTGATCATCACTGTTGTCGGTGGCTTCTGTGCGTCTGTTGTCCAGAGTACCGCAGTGTGGAGTGTTCGAATTATGTATGTAGTGGTCGGTATCCGACTGGCACTGGAGCGCCGAGTCACGACTACTTGACGATGTATCAGTCAGCGACACGGTGCTATTGATGGAACGCAGTGGCGGTCGACCTGCTCCTTTTTGGTAGTCAGGATGTTGCGCTAATTCCTTTCGCATCATATTAGATTCTATCGACGGCAAGCCACTGTGACGTCCATGTCCATACATGTTAACAACTGCGGAGGGTGTACCATTCTCCCGCAAATCATCGTAGCACAAGATACATACGCGCTGCGGGGTCTTGAGTCCCAAATGATGTAGCGGATAACGTTTGTTCGAGTGCGTGCTACACACCGACTCACCACACGAGCGGCAATGATGGCGTGTCTTAAAGTAGCTGAACTTTAGCTGACAAATGTTGCATCTCTTATCCAATCGCCAACGTGGTGGCAACGGAACATCTGCCAATCCATCGGGTAGTCTCAGTGCACTGCTAAACGAGCTAGATGCCGTTCTGCTGCTTGCCCATTCGTCAAGTATCGTAGCTCCTCCCCTGTTGCTTCCGAGCGTAGAAGGAATCCTCCTTACGCTGCTGACACTCGCCGTGTCGTCCGATGAAAGAGGAAAGCCTCCTGGTTGGTTCAAAAAGGCTTGGAATCGAGCACTCGGACGGTCCGGCGCCTTGCCTTCTGCTCGAAGCTTTGCCTCTTCCTCTACTAAGAAGCTCACTTTATCGTCCGTAAGTTGATACGCTCTAGCCAGTTCAGCAGGCGTCTCTCCCGTTGGCGTCTCTTCAAAAAGACACGTGGCCACGTCAGGCGCTGCCTGCACGAGTGTGCGCAGTACCTCTAATTTAGTCGCTGCCTTAACGGCAATGTGCAGTGGTAGCAAACCGCCTTTGTTTTTATGACTCAAAGCAGACGGGGCCACGTCTACGAGTTTCTTAACGACACGCAACGGCACGTGCGTGTCCGTGCAAGCCCAGTGCAATGGCATCATGCCAAAGTCATCCATGTCATCAGCACGCTCGGCTTGTGCTGTGACAAGGCGATGTAGCGCACTCCATTCACTAGACTCGGCTAGTTCCAAGGCCGTCCTGACGTTGTCGTGAATAGGGGCCTTAGGTTTCATTAATTTAACTTTGTTTCCTATTCTTCTTGACACACGGTCGTTTCACCTGTGGGGTTTAACGTGGTTTCGGTTGTGAGACCGTGCTTGAGCCGCGGGGGGAGAGGAGATGGAGGGGGTGTTGCGCATACGAGTGATGGTCAGTCGGCTGCCTCTGACCCGTCTGTCGCCCAGCTACAAAACCGGAACAGGAAATTCGGCAAAGGCAAAAAAGACAGATGGTACAGAAAATGTTCGGCTTTGTCTTCCAGCAGCTGGCGCTAGAAAATCCTATATATAAATATAATATGGTAAACGTCATATACGTATACGGTGTTATTGTAGTGACAGCAAGACCCCCGGACGGATCATGCACATATTTGGAATGTGTAGGCCAAAAGGAAACCCAGGAGCATCTCTTTTGGGGATGTCCCCGCGCTCAGGCAATCTGGGCCCGGCTTATCAGTCATTGGGAGAGTACACCTCACCATCCTACCCACCTCCTGGATTGGCTCGAACACTGCGCAAACTGTAGCGTACCACGCATCTCGCCGCAGGTCACAGCAAAGCTGTTAGCCCGGTACCCGGAAGACATTGATCTATTCGCCACAGCCTGGAGGACGATTTGGGAAGTCGCAGTGACCGTCATTATCACAATGCTCTGGCAACTTTGCGTGGATAGGATTTTTAACAATGCGCTTATTCCGATACAAGCCAGTGAAACTTTGATCTGGAATAGGATTCAGCTCCAACTGAGGGCGCTCATCAAACGTCTCCATTGCAGAGCGGCCACAGCCGTCCGTGGAGCCCAACTATCTGCATGTTACGACATATTTATATCAGAACCGAGAGGGCAGTCCGGCGTTCATAGACGTGCTGCCAGCCGTAGGCAATTCCTGGACCCTCCAGCGTTGCTAGTGTGGTTAATTACCTACCAGAGATCTTGCACTAATCAGTAAATAGACAATCTGTTCTCTCTTCTCTCTCTATTGTAGTGACAGCAAAAAAACGTAGTCAAGTGCAAAATGCGCAGCTCAAGTACCAGCGTCCATAAAATCTGCAACTGCATCGTGTTTTCACAACTGGTTGATGTCGAAAGCAATATGGAAAGTTTAAAGGCGAGCATGGATGTACTTATTAAAATCTATTGGAATGACTCATCTGTGTACAAAAAAGATGAAGTGCACATGGAGCACGAGCGTCACCACTCGCTCTTTCGGCCAAACGGACCTGCTACATCTCAAAAAAGATATCAAGCACGAAAGAGTATGTGGAAATGGGAAATAGTCCTGCAAAAATCTTCCCGTCGAGCTTCGTATCAGTGACGAGCGCGCTCTTGCAATCTTGTATTGGAACGGCAATGCAAGCGGTAGCCGTGAATACAAACGACATGCTACTCTGTATGCTCAAAGACAGCACGGCGGGCGGACTCCACCCACCACGACACTTGGCACGCCAGCATCAAGCCGCGAGAGGGGTATCTTGCGAGAGGAGTTCCCGCGCTGAGAGGGACGATCTGATGGCGCGCACGCCACCTACAATCATAGAAGCTGTTCATGCTTATCAAACAGTTCGGATTCACTCTAGCTCGTTATGCATGGCTATACATGTATGTATTAGTGTATATACATCCGAACGTTTCTTCAAGCGCATTAGCAACAAGTAACGGACGGAAAGTAGAAGGCACGCTCACATGCAGCTAGCAAGTCAGCAAGCACTATACTGTACCAAACAGCATCACCATCAAGGCTAGTGGATCCTCCACTCGTCTGGAGCTGACCAGAGTGTCCCCAATCCGACGTCGGCCTGATTTGGACCCGTCTGCCAATCTTCCAGCGACGGTCTACTCCATTTCTTTGACAACGACCTTTTCTCGAATGTTGGTGTGGGGCACGGCACCCTCCTTGGCATGGGCGCGGCGGTTTGCCATCTTTTTCTGCTCGCGCGCACCTGCCTCGCGTTTGGCCTGCGCAGCCTTTTTAATGGCCTTGGGGACATGACGGTGCCTGCGGTTTAGCAATTCCGATTAACAGAGCAGAAGACACAACACCCAGTTGTTAGTGAGACAGCGCACCGATGCAATCCTACGTGAGCAACCACACTTCAGCCACAACGTACTTGGAGATACGGCTAATTTCGCGAAGGTGTTGGTAGCGCTCCTTAAGTGACTCGTTGTATTCCATCTTGCGGCGCTCGCGAGGAGCAACCTAGAAACGAAACCGTAGAGCACACGTCAGCAACTTCAGCACTACATTATAACGAAATGACCGTAAACGGTCCACTAAAGTTGGAACGCAACACGCAAACATACCTTTGAGAGTTTCTTGGAGGCTTCTGCCTTCCAAATGCGAATGTTAGTGTCGTCACTTCCGGAAAGAACAAAGTTAGAGTCAGCGCTGAACTTGACAGAGAAGATTCTGCAAACATACAAAGCACCAAGCAAGTAAGCATCGAAACGGTGTCAAATCGAATAAGAAAGCGGCTTTCTGACAGCAGTTGCATGCTATGCGTTTCCACGCCGCCCATGTTGACGCTAATGTTCACGTCATGTCAATGGCGAAACGGCGATGTGCCGGTACCAATTTGTCATAATTAGGCGGCGGGAGCTTTCAGAAAGCACGACCGATCGCACAAAGCGCTAAGAGGTTACTTGATCGAACGTACCGCTGCATCCGCTGGGTGTGGTAAACCTCGCGGCTTTTTGCCGAGCGCACACTGAAGATGCGAACGGTTCGGTCATACGAGCCCGCCACAAACTCCCGACCCGTCGGAGAGTACACCACGTCCATACTGTGAAAACACAAGCACGCACGTCATTAGAGTAAGATATTGGCTACTGTCAAATTTCGATAAAATGACGTACACTGCTGAAACGTGGTCCTTATGCACCATCATCGCGCGTTCCATCTTGCGCATGTCAAACGTGTACAAGTTGTGATCCTCATTGGCCTAGCAGATATTGTCAGGTGGTGCAAGTCCCACTGCCAAGTTAGCGTGTACGGAAAAGCCCGAGCAAGAAGTAGCAAAGCGAAAAAGATACACTTACGATTGTAAAGTTCATGGGCTCCATGGGATTCCATGCCAGTGCGTTGGACCGCATTCCCATGATAATTTTACGCATAGAGGACGCAATGCGAATATCGTATAAAGTGATGTTCCGATCAGATCCAGTGGAAGCCAGCAGTGACGCTTCTGCCGGGTTAAAATGCACAGAGTTAATCGAGTCCGCACCCCACGCAAATTCGTGCGTAGGTGTTGAGCGGGACGGGTCCCATATTTGCACCTTGGAGCCGCACGTTGCAAACATATTCTGAGACCAATGGTGATCAATGCCGCTAAAAACAAATGACACGCACACATACAAAAACATCAATCAGTTCTTGTATACTGCACGCCTTCAATGATATGTACTGCCACCTACAGAAATGGCTCCTTGGAAGTATAAGTGGCCAATGCAGTCGGAGCATCCTCGTCCTCCTCCTTGACACGCAACGCCCACTGCTTCACTGATTTGTCTTCACTGCATGAGTAGAAAGTATTGCCATCTGGAGTAACGGCCAGACCTCGCACAAAGCCGCGGTGGCCGTACACGTTCCACACGCATTTGCGTCGAGGCAGATCCCACACACGCACTTCACCATCTGCAGCACCACTCACAAACGCCACGAGACTCTTGGGATTTGTAGCCAACGCTGTCACACCGTCGCAATGGCCGTCTAGAGCTCCAATAAATGGCTTGGCAAACAATCGCTCCATTTTCACGGCATTTAGAGCACGCGTGTACTCGCGTGGGCGTTCAAATGGATGAAGAGCCGGGTCGTAATTGCGAAAAACCTTGAGTTTGTCCGACTGCACTTCTTGTGTAAAGTCCTTCTCGACGCGAGAAATTGTCTTGACCTTCATAGCACGAGTACCAATTGGTAAAGAAGTAGGAAGAGACGTGAGACGATGCTTCTTTATTGAGCTCTTCACTGGAGGGCGTCGAATTCGACCAGTGATAGGTAGAAAAATGCATTGTAAATACTGTGATTGGCTATTAATTGAGAAACAAAAACATGTCGGCTATTGCGTTGAGTTAACACTAATCAATACTTTTGCACGCAATTCCCCGAGCTGACTGGCATGGTTGCTAGCTACCATGTCCTTACATCTTCCAATGCCTCTTACAGCTTAAACTTCTCACCCAGCATAGTTTCACTAAGCGTCCAGATCGTGTTTGCATTTTCCAATGAGTGGCTCGATTTTGCACCAGTTTCGAGTGTAGGATAGCCTCGCACGTGCAGCAACCCATTGGGACCATAATACTCTCCACCCTTGACATTCTTCATTGTTGCAGCATACAGAATAGGGAGTACACCCATTTGTGGCGTCATGACCGGAAGCCACGATGTTAGCCATGCCAAAATCTCGGCTAGCCAAGGATAGAACGTTTTCTCGTAATAGCGGTTCCACATGTTGGTATACGTGCTACCCGGGTGGGCGGCCACCGAAATCACATTCTCCACCTGTGCCGACTGTAAACGTCGTTGCAGCTCAAAGGTGAACAATAGAATGGCCAATTTAGACCTCGAATAGTCGGACCACCCACCATGCGTGCGTCCCAGCGTCGAAAAGTTCATAAACATCCAAGCAAAATAGTGCAAAAGACTACCGACATTAACCACGCGAGCTTGGCTTTTTGATTGACGTAGCAAGTCGAGTAATTCACTCGTCAAGCAAAAGTGTCCCAAATAATTGATTGCAAATTGTGCTTCCAATCCATCAGGTGTGTGACTCTGAACAGGCAATGCAACACCTGCATTGTTGATCAGTAGATCAAGGTGATCAAGCTTCTCATGACAAGCACGTGCGAATTTACGGACACTAGAAAGGTCACCAATATCCACTTGCATAAATTCCACGGACCCAACGACATCATCAGGTACTTTGACAAGTTCTTCAGTTATCAATTTCTCAGCGTCTCGTCCACGTTTTTCGTTACGGCAAGCGAGAATCACATGCGCTCCGTGCATTGCCAGCACCTTTGCAGCTTCAAATCCAATGCCCGAGTTAGCACCCGTGACAATTGCAACCTTGTTTGCTTGGGAAGGGATGGTCGAGCCATCCCAATTATTCTCAGAACTTGCAACGTTGCCCATTTTTTTCTTTCTGGCGTTGGGCAATTGTTGTCGGACAATGGCCGTTAACATATGGATGACACCCCTTTTCGCTTACAAATAATACTAAGCGATTAAAAGTACAAGAGTATTTACCTACACAGAATTTGAGGTTAGTCAATTTAAATAAAATAAAAATGGGAAATATTTAAAAAAAAACATTTTGTGACAATATAGTAAATTATTTTTTTCAATTAATTTTTGCTGACGAAATATTCAAGTGACGCACTTACCGTCATGTGCCTCAAAAATTATACGTCAGAGCTATTGGCGACCTTATCATACGTACCGATACATGGATACAGATTCTAAGACGACGTCTTAAGGAACATAACAAGACTCCAAAGACCCATTTTCCAAATCAGCTCATATGTGAACAAACAATTCAAACAAAGTCCTTGTGACCCTTATCTCCTTGTTTGTCTCTTCTCCATCACTCAACACACCAAAGCTTCTGATAGATGTTTCACCTCCGATCGATTCAATACGAGCTGCACATGCTGCGGATTGCTTGCAATACTACTGCCAAGCTTCACGCGCCCCAATAACACGGGTGGTCGCTCCGTCTCAGGCGGTTGCCAGCCGAATACACGCTCGCCACGAGTAATCGCGTTTGTCACATCATGGCCCCAGCCATCGTCACGCATCGCAGCACCAACGCGTACGCGAAGGGCTGTCAGATCTCGTTGTGCACGCGACTGCTGCAGTTGCTCAGCCATAAGCTGTGTGCGTGCGGACGCACCGGTGGGAGAAGCGGCTTGCTTCAAATTGACAAGACGTGGCATTGATAGTTGAGCCTTCACCTGCCGCGAGAACGTAGCCACCTCCATTAATGAGTTTGCCAACCGATCCGATTTCTTTGGCAACAAAGTACACGTGTTTAAATCGGTATTCGGTCCAAGCAGTTTCTCCAATCGCTCCTTCGCGAGAGCGGCCCGTACCGTGTGCAGTTCAGTGTACAGTTGGTGAAAAGCACGCTGGAAGGCTTCAGCGTCAGTTCCACTCATCGCCGATCCCTTCATACCTCCACTACCGCCACTTCCAGTCTTCGCGCTGCTGCCAGCGTCACTCGTGCGCTTCAGTTGCTTCCGCAGATCTCGGTTCAGAGAATTTAACAGCGTTTTTTCCTTGTTGGATTCGTCAAGTGCAACGACAAACTGCTCGCGTTCCTTTGAGAGCTGCGATTCCAATTGCGCCTTCTCGCTTGTCATCATAGTTACGCTCTCAGTCAGTTGAAGCACGTGGCTTTCCAATTTCTGGGCCACCACGCGATGTTGGCTGTCTGCACGCTCAAAGTCACGAATACGCTGGTGCAGCGCATTACACAGCTCAGTCATTTGCGTTAAATTGCTCCGAAGTGCTGACGCATCCGCCAACTTTTGATGAATGGCTTGCGCACGAATTCGCCACTGTGGCCGCCCATTACTACTATCAGTGTGCTCGTTGCGCATACGAGGAGCCACCGCATCAGTGAAGGCACCGCGGCACACCAGCTTGTACAGCAATGCCAATTTCTCTTTGAATGCCACGGCGTGGTCATACACATTCTGCTGCATGAACTCCACCAACTCTTCTGCCGTAATGGTATGCTCCAGCAGACCGTCTCGGCCGAGATGCGATTGCAGCGTAGCTAACAATGACTGTGCCTCTATAGCATAACCTTGAACGAAAGTGATCGCCTCACCACCCGCCGCCACAAGTCCGTCAAGGTCATCGTCCGAAGCCGCCAAGTCGATCTCAGCACGACGGTAAAAAAGTTGCGCCACACTAAATACCGAGAGTAGCTCTCCCAGGCACGTATCCAAAAACGGCATCAATTCTGTGCGCAGCGCAGCAGTATGTTCGTCATCAGGCATCTCCAAGCTTTCTAGCAAACTCTTTGTACTGCGTAGGAATGTCACCATCGATGAGATTGAGAACGCCAGCTTGGCCACACTTTTTCTCGCACGCAATTTCATCACTGCACAGCGAGCACCGAAGCTCTCAGCACCCAAAGCTGACGAAACCTGGATGAGTCGGCCACTGTGCCATTCTTCCGAGATTTGGACGAGACGCTCATACAACGATGCAGCGTCGCTGCCACCGCGAGTACCATTCAACAAGGAACCCTCGGAGAACGCCGACAACGCTGAGTCCAACACATTCTCCAATGCCGCCGTCTGCGAAGTGTCGAGCGCAGAGCAACCCTGAGTAAATTCGTCTTCTGTAGTCAGGTGACACTCAAGCATAAAAAGGTCTTCCTTTGCTTGGCACGAGACCGCCGCTAGCTTGTCACCCAGGACTAACTGCTCGACACTGACTGTCGCAATAGAGACACCCTCATCCTTGTCGTCTTCCCCTTGGCCACTGGAAGGTTGCTGTTGCGCGGCAGTGTCCAGATCCTTCTTCAAGTGCTGCAGCAAAATGTCGGACTTACCGCTAATACGTCCAAGCGTCAATCGGATGCGAAGCACCTTTTGGTCGGATTCTGTGAAAATGGAGTCGGGCATTACAGCACGCAGGAACGAGTTCTCCAGCCTTGCCTGATCAGCAATAATCTTTTGCTTGGCTGCCTCGGTTTCATGCTCACGTGCAGCTGCTACCAGCGCGCGCAGCCCCATCGTTTGATTAAGCGCCATATGTGCCGTATCCTTCAAAGATTCCACAGCACCACTTTCGGCACGAAGCTTTGCCTTCAGCTGCGCAATCTCCTCCCGGTGACTGTGCGCAAGGTCACGGAAGCGAGCAATAGTGCGCTCCTTATCCTCGAGGACGGTCTTCTGCTCCAATGCCGTCTGTTTCAATTCCTGCAATGTTGCACGCTGTGAGTCAATTTCATCCCGCAGCTCTGCTTCATACTCCGTATGCTGATGTTCCATTTCCTGGTCCACTTCGCGCAATGACTCAAGCGACTGCACCGTGGTCTCCAGCTCTGCAAGTTTCTCACCAAGTGTCAGATTTTTCTCTGTAAGATCTTCCACCATTGTCTCGTATGCGTTCGCAACGTCCAGCATCTCCTTCAATTCCTCTGTTTCACTTTCCAGCTTGCTTTTCTTTGTGGTCTATATGTAAACAAACCGAAGCATACTTAACATGTTAGTACTAACACTTATATCAATATAAGCACAACCACTGTCACGTACGAGTTCTTCCACTTCCTCCCTCAACGACACGAGTTCAGTATTCTCACGTTGGGCCTGACGCAACTTCTTGCTAAGCTCAGCCTTTTCTTCAGACCCACGCTCGTGCAGCATCTTCACAGCCGCTCGCAGCTTATTATTCTCGTTCTCCAAGTCCCCGGCACTAACAGAAGATCCTTCCAAGTAGTCTGACCCTGTAGTCGCCGACAGCGCCATGGCAGCTTTGAGCTTCTCCACCTCCTGCTGCAATTCTTCTGCATGCTCCTCCGCAATTTCCTTGTCCATCTCAACGGTCTCCTTCTCCAACGTCATCATCTCAATCATATCCTGAAGCTCAGCCACCTGCTTTTCTAGTGTTTCCACCTTACGAGCACCAGAGCTCGACTTAGCCACAGCCATTGCGACTTCCTCCGCCTTCTTCTGTTCAGCCGCCGTGAACGCCGCAATGCGCACCTTCTGCTGTGCAACTTCCGCCTCCAACGCCTTCACCTCCGAAGCATACGTCGCATTTTCAAGTCGTAATTGATTCAGCTGCTTCTCGTGCTCATTTTGTTGCTCAATGATATGGTCTTCTAGCTCGGAACGTACTGATTGCACGTGTTCTTCGGCCTCTTCTCGAATGATCTGGATCTGTTGCGTCAACTCTTCCTGCACCGACAACTTCTCTTCTGTTATATCCACAACATTTGCCATGATCTCATCTCCATCAGCATCAACCTGTTGCTGCTCCAGCACCCCCTCTTCCAGCTGCTTCTCTTGTAGCTGTCCTTGCTGCTCCAACAGCTTGATCTTATCATTATTAACAATAGCTGCTTCCTTCATTACAGCCACACTTTGTCTCAATTGCTCGACGTGTCGGTTCTTCTGCTCAAGTTCTTCTTCCAGTCGAGAAACTTTTGCTCTTTCTTTTGTCAATTGATCGTTCGACGTCGCTGGACTTCCGGACATTGCACCACCAATAGATGATCGTTTATCACGTGAAAGACTCGTTCTACCAGTTGAAAGGCTTGCTCGGTTACTTCCTGTACTCAAAGACGTTCGTGACGAGACTCGAGAGCTGCTAGCGCCTACACCAGACGACGAATTCGACAATGAACTCGGCCCTGATAACCGACTGCTTGCACTAGACAACCGACTGCTTGCACTAGACAACCGACGACTTGAGGGCGTCTTGGAAGCAGCCAAAGGTGACGATAAGACCGATCGAACCATTGATTTCTTGACAAAAAGTCCGTGATTCGACGCACACGTAAAATAGACACGACCATTGAGCTCTCCATTGTTTTTACCCTCTGGCTTCTCAAGCTCAATACCAACCCATTCACCACTAGCAAATTCTGTCTCTCCTATGAACCGTACAATGCCTGTCTTGCCAGCACCGAACGCCACTCGAGCACCGACTTGGAGGTCCATACGAGATCGTTATTTTGTGTGCCCACACATGGCTTGGGTGATATGGTGTGTCATACACACATGTGATGGACATGTGGTGTGGCGCGCATGCGTGCGAACGCAACAAGACACAGACCAGACCGAGCAAGAAGATTTGAGGTGCAATGGGCTGCTATTAATAATAAATGACCTGTAAATAAATACGACAAGGGGCTCACGTCGATCACCTTCGATCGGTCCGCCCTGCGCACCCAAACTGGCTTGTTGGAAAATCCTACTGTGCATGTTTATAACCAATCCAATAACTATATAAAGACTGACTAAAGTAGTGCGTCATTCCTCAGCCATTGACTCAAGTCGATTATTAGGTATTGCGTACGAATTCTCGTCGCCTTGTTGTTGAACCTGCGGTCGGAAGGTCTCTTGACGTGCTTTCTTTTTTACTTTGTGCCATTGAGAGATTACAGCTTCATAAGAGAGCCACACAAGCAGCAGTCGCTATCAATTATAGGATGAAAGTCCAAAGTATCATTGACATGTTTGAAAACATGACTACTTCGACAAGTGTAAACTTGACAAACCCCTCGGTCAAGCCTTTGGAACGTGGCAATGTTCATGGGCTAGTGACGTATTACGACGGACTGGCAAAAGCTGAGGAAGTTGTAGTGAGTAACTCGACTGTTTGTCGAGTCCGGAACGAGTCTGTCGTGAGTCAGTGTGAGCTACAACTAAAGGAGGTGAAACAGGAGCAGAAGAAGGAAGAAAAGCAGCAGGAAAATAGCCAGCAGAGTATTCACGAGTCAAGGAAAGCATTAGCAGTCACGAGACCTCCTTCCTCGATCGTTTTGAACCTTGTGAGCAAGATTCCGCAGCCAAAATCACGTGAGTTTCATCTGGCTGCTTGCTCAAAGAGGAAGAATGTGTCCAAAGACGCCTCAAGCTCTCGCACGTGTTCTGATGCAATGCTGCAATCATTCTCTGTCGCTCCACCGACCCCTGTTTCTGTCCGAGCACGTGCTCCTGTTGCAAGCTACGCTGCTTTTGTAGCTAGGATTGAACACTCACAGTCTCGCCTCTTTGATTTTGAAAAGGATGAACGATGGTTGGAAAAGATGGAGACGATGAAAGGCCGAGTGGAGACACTCAAGAGGAGGAATCACATTGCATTAGCAAAAGAAGTGGCTAGTATTCCACGAAAACGAAGGAGTTTGAGTGAATGCAGTGGTGAATCAACAGCTTCCACTGCATCAATGTCATCGATGGATATGCTTGAGGTAATGTATCAGTAACGTCCTGTCTAGCGAATTACTATTGGGACAATTATCTAAGTTATTTGTAAATATCGAATGTTGACTATCGTTCTCTATACGTCAGTACTGCCATTTGGAAAACGAGATGCCTAGTTTTAACCAATCAGAAGCATAGTTGGCATAAATTCAGATTCTAGAAAGAATTTGTGTACGTACGTACACAAAGAGAAAATAGTCGGAACATGACCAGTGAAGCCAACGTCTCCTCTGTATTGGGAGGTACTGTACTCAACGCTGGACCTCTGGGCACTGAGTATGTCTATTTGGAAAGAAAGAAAGAAAGAAAGAAAGAAAGAAAGAAAGTATCTTATAGGTTTGTAATTAACTGTGTGTGACTATACGAATAGTACAATGTACGGCAAGCTACCGCCTTTGAATCCTGATGACTTGAAACTTCCACCTCCTCCACCATCAGCTGCTAATAAAGTAACGGATACAGAAAACGCAATTTCTATTAGTGAAGTATGGGAAGAATTGAAGGCAAAAACGAGAGAAATGTACGATTAAAAGGAAAGATGATACAGTCGTAAGTAGATGCTGCTAACATTTAAGTAAGGGGTTATGATGGGGTTACTGTAGTATCATGGGCTCGTCAGTGTCTGGTGTGTTATCAGCAATGCGCTTTGCAAACTTGACGATGGCTGGATGCATGATTGCTTTGGCTATAGGGCAAATTATCCAGACAAAGTCGGCATTCTCAGCTATATCTGACGTCTTCTCGGTCATTTACACCATGTACGTACAGTACATATTAATTGGTTACAATGATGGTATTGTGAAGGTGATTATAATGAATCTGATTTGTTCTTTTATTGATTGATTGACTGGCTGTAGCTTCTTTGCATTGCTTTTGGTGGGCTATGAGTTTCGAACAGCTACCATTGATAAAATACTGCGTGGTAGCTTTGGATTTATGTACAGTCCCTGGGGCCGATGTCTCTTTTTGAGCATGTACGTAGCTAGTAGAATGCTGGGTGTTTTCTCTGTTGTGTCTTGTGTCTTGAATTGACAATGCTTTTGGACACAGGATTTCTATCTTTCCATTTGGCATGTGCCATATCTATGGCGTGCTAGTGTCACTTGCAGGTTTTGCGAATGCGTACTTTAACTACTTTGTTATCACGAAGCATCCGTCGTTCACGCGTGGCGTTCCCGACTACACGCCTCCTGAGAAGACTTGCGTAGCCAACCCCACGACCGTCGCGGAAGAAGACGTGACTGTCTAAGGACGTTTTCGGTGTATGATGTAGCAGGCATTAAGCAATTGGCACGCTTCTTGTTTGCAGTTAGGCTTGAGAGTTGTGTAAGTGCTTTAGGTCGCTTGCGTTGATGCTCAGTCATGCATACTACCTGCATAATTTACTAAAGCACTCACTCGTTGCTCTAGCTTTGAACCCTGCAAAGTACTTTATTGAGATTTTATTCAATGTCGTTGGATGATAGACCGAGACTGATTGGCCTTACAATCGAATAGATATGGCTGTTGAGAAAGAGCTATGCGAGCGCGTTTGCAAGAAACAGGCTTGCGCTATCCAGTTTTGTTTGCAGCGCCACGATTACCAGGAAAGCAAGTGCGCAGCCGTCATCAAGCAGTATTACAACTGCTGCGCCGCTGCTATGGAAGCAGAGGAGAAAACTCGAAAGCCTACTGGTACAATTGTTACTGCTGGCAATGATAATGGTAAAGCGAAGCGAGGCATGAATTAAACAACAAGTCTACGCGATCTTGAGTTTGGAGTCGATGGGTCTGATTGTGCGGCGAAAGAGCATCTTTCGTCGGACTTGGCCAAGGATCCAGAGTAGGCGGGAGCTGCTTATTACAAGCGCGCTGTGGACCAAAGAAAAAACAGTATAAAAGTCAGTACGTGAGATCAGATTACAGCAAAGGAAGGTTCAAATGGGGTAATGTACCTGATCATCTCCCACGAATCCAGGACGAAGGCGGAAAGCAAAAGTTGAAACATCAGAAGCAGCATCTGGATCAGCACTAAAATTGCAAGCTGCACGCGCGGCTCGTAGAGAATCGATTGCTGGGTGTGCTGTGTTAATTCCGAGCTGGTGTTGTTGCATATTTTGCTTTTTGTCTCTTTGGTGCTGGCGAGTGCCTTGCTCTTGACCTTCTTTTTCTACAATGAAAAGCACCTTAGCATGGTGTGGACTCTGATATAGCATCAATGCAGACATACATTTGACGCTTCAGCAAAGCCCGCAAGAAGCTGTTCTGGTTCAAAGCGGTCGATGTCCTGCCATAAACTCTCGAGCAATTTTTCTCCACGCTGTTGCGTTCGTACAAAAGTGCCACTCATGTCCGAGTCGAAGCAATGAAGCACAACGTATTTTGTCGATAGTATAACTACCACTTGCACAAATACTGTCATTGTTGTGAGCGTGAATGCAGTCATATCAATGACAATTGCGTTTGTCTACGTATACAACAGTTTCATAGCGTCAGTTCCTCCACTTGAACAGATCCACCATGACAGTCCTTACATGAACTGGACAATATGAAAAGCCCGCAACCAATAAAGTGTGTTCAATGGCAGACAAGACAATCACTTCGCGAGAAAGCCGACCCTTCGTGACTCTATCATAACATATCAATGCTATATCCAGCAAACATCTACAATGGACTCAAAGAACCAAAGAAAACATTAAGCAAAGTAATTAACCATCACATTTACTGTCTTCAAGATAGTATGGACTTAGCAATAACGTACATGATTGCAACCTTCACGACCTGTATCGTCTTCAATGACAGCTCATAGTAATAATAGACAGCTCCAGCTCCAGTCAGCACCAAGATTTGGATTGTCAGTCTGGTAATTACAGGAGAAACACGTGGTAAAAGCATCTTCACAAGGTTTTGTCGCATCATCCAGACAGCAATTCCAATGAGCAGCGCAAATTGTGCAATTGTGACGCCCTATATCACAAAAAAAGATAACCATATTTGAGTGTTTTGTTTTTACTTTCAATAAACTATACATGGCTACTTAAATAAGTACCTGGACAACTAATAACATATTTTGTACCACAAGCGCCATGAGACTGTGAAGTAATAGTGCGTCATCTAAAGTTGCTGGAATTTCCATAACATCGGCACTTAATTGATGATAATACGTTTGTACTTTATGTAATGATTTTTCCAAATCAGCTGCAGCTTCGCGGGATTTAACCGGCGCTCGAAGTGCTGACACATGACGTCGCTTTTTAGCCATAATACACAATGAACAATATTGTCCAATCAGATCATTGGATTATGAACATTTTACTGTAGTAAAAGTATACAAACCTTTACACCTTGTTTATGATTGGTTAAAATACCATTCACATATTAACCAATCATTATTACTACCTGCTCACTAACCTTCCTGCCATCCACTAAAATGATGCGTCGTAGTGCTCTCTCTTCGTTGCGTGTGATGTGTCGTCGCGCTACGATCTCAAGCTTCAAGACATTGACTGCAATGCCAGATCACTGTAACTTCAATACTACACCAATGAAATCTCATTGGAGCTCTCGACATGTCGCATATTTCTCCTCAGATGCTTTAACACCTGCACTCCCAATGACGGAACATGAGTTTATGGAGTTGGCAGACGAGACGCTGCATGGTATTCAAAGCTGGTTGGATGGTATTGATGAGATGCTTGACGAGTCCGACGTTGTCTTCTCTGTACGTTATAATGTATTGCAATAATTGCAATAACTCACCTGATTCGTGATTGATTGTTGACAATAATAGCAAGGGGTCCTGAAGATCGACTTGGGTGAACATGGTACATGGGTGATCAATCGTCAGGTGCCTAATAGGCAGATCTGGTGGTCTTCTCCAATCAGGTACGGCTGATTATGAGACATTTGTTGGAGCTGAAGTGGTCTGAGAAGTCTGAAAATGTGTCGATTTCGTAGTGGTCCTCGTCGTTACGAATACGACGCTGAAAATGGTCACTGGATCAACACGCGAGACAGAGGCGAGCTCCTGGCACTGCTGCGGTCTGAAATTCTGGACGCCACAGGGATTGAGATCTACAGCTAAAGCAAAAGCGTGAGTCGTGCTCCGTTAAAGGATAACTTAGCTGTGTTGACAAAGAATGCCACACCAACCCTGGACAAAAGGTGGATTTTACCGGGCCTCTTTGGGGAGCGCGGCGGCACTTTTGTAATGTCTGCTCGTTTGGCGCTTTCCGTTGTATTGGTGTGTTGATCCTCGCGTAGCAGTTGTACTCTTCTAGGCCATCTCGTTGTCTTCCTCGTCTTCCTCATCCTCCTCTTCAGCAGGATCACTTTCTAACTCTTCTTGTCTATTCATGTCTACTTCGTGTCGCTCGCTCATGTAGTTCTAATTTCACAGCGCACACGTAATTGATGACATGTTAAGACGGGAAGATACATAGTATGAATAGCGTACAGATGGAGTAAAGGGGACAATCAGCTGCTTCTTACTTCAAGCAAAAGACCGCGAAAGTGGTCTGCAGATGCCTCCAATGTGCTAGCGGCCAAGAGACCTTTCCGGCGTGCTTCTTCCTTTTCCCAGTCGGCAATTGCGCGGTCGCGCATATCTAAAATATGATCCCGACGTCTTCTTTCATTTTCCGCTTCCGTCAAATGCGCGTAATACTCTTTTTCCTGAAATACAAGCAAGCTACTGATAAGACCGTAGCTGGGTATAGATGTTGAGTCAAGTACTAGATTCACCTCGTCTGTGCATCTGCGCCACATATCGCCCATAATTTTTCTTGCTTCGGACGCAGAGCGTCGTGTCTTGCCTAAGGCTTCCTTTTGCATTTGACAGTATACGATGAAAGGGTTGACTGGTCGGGGAAGGCGGTTTTCCTGTGAACATTAGGGATGCAATGATGTTTAATTATCATTGGCAAGTACTCAAGAGCAATAAGCAAAAGAGTGCAGATAAACACACCTTTAATACTGGCCGAGCTGGTCGATTTGACCGCCCATTAGTTTGTGAGACCACTGGCGTGCTCTTCCAAGTTGTAGAGCTGTAAGAAATTCCTAGCGTTAGTTCGCAAAATCAATTGTACACCATAATGAGAACGTACGCTCGAGTAGCCGTTAATCTTGCAGATAAATATGTCCTCTCTTCGCTAGATAGCTCACTCAATACGGGCTGCCATAAGTCTACGACGATGAACATAGTTTAGTCAGCGGTAATAAACGACATAGTACGCCAACACTTGTACTTACTTGCGTCGTTTGTGTCACGTACGATATCGTCAAGGGGTGGCATTGTCTCAATATACCCTGCACTGGAAGTTGGCAAGGTGACGCCGGTACCTTTTACTTGAAACGGGTTCGCCCCAATCCATTTGTGCCCATTTAATGCAAAGCGATAAGCCATCACCTGCTCGAAGATTGAAAATACGATGGCTGGCTCAAATGCTTTCGGCAGATTCAAGTCTGCACAAAGCGTACTAGCAAACGTCTGGGCGGCATTACAGTCGTTGGAAATATCCCACTCAAACTGATCGCGCAACTGCATGTGCATCGAAACAAAGCAAAAGTTAGATACGTGCGCTATCACTCTCCTGTCAACGTCACGTACAGAAAACCCGTCGATAATGAGATCCAGGTAGATGGGATATAGCCGCCCATTTCTAAGTTTGATGCTTAAATTCGAGGTAAACATGAAAATTTGTCGCCGGATCGACTCGGCAATAGCATCCTGCTCATATTACGTCATATACAACATCAGTAGGAGCAAAACAAACTTGCTGACTTGTAAAGCGTCAGCACGCACTCTATGTTTTTCGCTCATGTTTTCATCCTGGGTTATTTGGGAAGCAAGTCTTTCTGGCGAGCAAGTAGTTAAAGCTCTGTCGCCAGCAATTATGTGCAAACATGCACTCACTGTCAGCTATTTTTCGCAAACACAACCAATGCCGCTTCAGTATAAACTTACGCATTAATAAGGAATGTGTCCTGAAATCGAATGCCATCCAAGTCCACGTCAAGACGAATGGGGCAAATAAGCTCCGTCTTGGCCAAATGCCGCGTCTTCCATACATCACACTGATGTATTGTCGATCGTGAATCCACATTGGCCTTACTGCCTTTTTCCTTAGACACCATAGCCTTTACTTTTGCAGCTGACGCATCCAACGGAAGTACAATAGTCCTTCGTTTTCGCTTTCTATTGCCTGTAACTGTCTGCTCCACGTCTGATGCAGCCTTTTACATTCAAATAACATGAGCACATCAACCATCTCTCTCTACTAGCACAGTAAACAACAACAATGGACAAACCGATTGCATAGATGTTGCATCAGCGATGATAAGACTTTTTTTATCGACTGTATTGCGTCCAAACTGCATCAAACACCACAAACACAACACTTAGTATCTTCTTTACTCATTCATGATGTCCTCGATGCTCCTTAAACCTGCGTAGGTGCAGTAGATCTCCTAGAACCACCATCTAGAGGCTTTAGTGGCTTAGCCACTGCATTCTTGAGCGTTTGATGCGCCAGCGCGACACGATATCGCATCAATAACTTGTCTACCGCTGTATCTGCAATCTACAAGACATGTCACAGCAGTGAGAGACCTATAATCAGTTAATTTGGACCACAATTACGTACATCAGACGGAGCTTTGAGACGTCGAGCTTTGGGTGATAAATAAGCACGTAATTGATCTCTTGACCAGCCTAATGTACTTGCAATCTTGTCATCTGATACAGCATAACGCTGCATAAAAAGTGCTAACCGATCGGCCACGGAATGCCACTCACTTGAAGTAATGCCACTCATTATTAATGTATCTCTTTGTATGGAGGGGAGATCGTCCTCTGCTCGAAGTGTGAAAGGCAAAATGTGAAATGTGGTGTACATCATATTGCTCCACTTTAATTTGTGTACGTACACAGAGCAGTTTCAAGTTTTTAGAAGAATAAAAATTTAGAATTATGAGCATAGCATTATAAAATCAGAAACTGGAAAAAGAACTGTGTCTTCATACTGTGATACTGTATAGTGACATTATATAGTTGAGTTTTAGCATTATGAATGACAAAGTAGAGTGACGTTCCACATTATCAGTTTTCCAGCTGTTAACCCACGTCTCATGAAATGAAATGGACGTTCTGTGCAACTCGGAGACATGCAGATATACTACGGACATAAAACGTACATCTTACAATAAGTGCAAGATGTACGTTTTATCCGCGTACTACCCATCTTGGATCGGTTTAGACGGGTAAAGGAGCCAAACCATCCATTATACAAAACCTTAGATCTCGACGTGTCATGGCTCCCGGCTTCTTGAGCACGCGCAAAGCGGTGTTCCTGGGCATGGGAGTGCTCTTATTTACGTACCTCATGGTGATGAATGTCTTTCTTGACACGCCAGTACAGAGTCCACGTTTGAAGCATGAAACAAAGCGCCTATTTCAAGACCAAATAGGTCATACAAAGGCGAAAAAGGCTGTTGTTCCCGTCAATTTGCGGCTTTGGACACTTAAAAAAAATCGTAAATATGTGTGGTTAGATGTGGCTATTGATGACGTCTACGTCGGTCGCATCACGGCTGAATTGTATGCTGATCAGGTGCCTAAAACAGTGGAGAATTTTCGAGCTTTGACGACGGGTGAGAAGGGACCGGACTATTCTTTTAAGGGCAGTGTGTGTCACCGTATTGTCAAGAAATTTGTTGTCCAGTGTGGAGATTATACAAAAGGTACAGGAACAGGTGGTCGTAGTATTTACGACAGCAAATTTGATGACGAACCTAATGGACTGAGACTCAAGCATTCCAAGAGATACATTCTACAAATGGCCAATGCTGGTCCTAATACAAATGGGAGTCAATTTTGCTTTATGTTGAGAGCGGAACCTTCTCTTGACGGCAAGCACGTGGTCTTTGGGGAAGTAGTCGAGGGATTTGGAGTTGTGGACAAGATGGAAGAAGCAGGCGTGAAAAGTGACGGAATGCCACTGGAGCACAAGGTGAGCTTTACAGATGGAGGCGAGCTTTTCGCCTAGATGGTCATCATATCAACTCGATTAGGAAGGAGGTGGAGAACGTAAGAAAGGTTGCATAAACTACATTGCTTTGCTAATCTATGATACATGACCCATTGCTTTAGCGAACTTGATATAGTCACGCATTGACTCTTTTGATGATATGGGGGTTACACAACGAAGAGCTTTGTCGAAATGGCACATGCGAACATTTTTGGCATCCAGGGATTCGCGAAGAGCTAGCAGCGCTGCCTCACGGCAGAGATTCTACCACCAAATCACAAACAAACACGCCGGTTAGCAGAAATTCTCTCAAGAAACGAGCTACTCCAGGTGGCAGCGTACCTCAAGTTCGGCTCCGCTGAAATATGGTGTGCGGCTTGCCAAACCAATCAGATCGACATCATCATGTAGCGGCATTGGACGCGAGTGGATTCGTAAGATATCAACGCGGTCCAGTGTTGTCGGGAGGTCTACAAACTGGATGCGGTCAAACCGTCCAGGTCGCATGAGAGCTGCATCAATACAAGTTGGCCGATTAGTTGCGCCGATGACCATAAGCCCTTCTGCTGATTCAACACCATCCATTTCATTGAGCATCGTGGAGAGCACGCGCATTGCAGTGGAAGTTCCACCCTCTCCGTTTCCAGACCCACCGAATTCGCGCTTGGCAACCATCACATCGATTTCGTCAAAAAAGATAATTGCAGGAAGTGCTGCACGTGCATCGCGAAAGACTTGGCGCACAGCGGCCTCAGCGTCACCAAAGAACGGCGAGAATACCTGTGCAGCCGATAGCGAAAGAAAGGTGGCTCCGCTTGAATGGGCTGCTGCACGCACAATGGAACTCTTGCTGCATCCTGGTGGACCATAAAGTAATATGCCGCGTGAAGGTTTGACTCCAAGACGGGCGAAAGTCTGCGGAAACTTGATGGGCCATTCAAGTGCCTGCTGCAACGCGAGCTTGGTCTCTGCCTGACCACCGATACTGTCCCAGCCTTGTCGTTCAAAGTCTTTCCTGCAAAAGAATACCACAACACAGGAATGGTGCATGCCATCAGTCCTCTATTAGTATCTAGCATGATCCAGCGAAAGTAGAAAACACTGATTGCGAGTCACACTAACGTATATCCACTGACGCCTCGAAGAGCTGATGGTACGACGGTCTGCATAGCTTGGTCAAAGTCCTCCATGGTCACTTCAAAAGTTTGCACCACTGTCGTCTCGTCTTCGTTGGGACACGAAGAAGCAAAAGTTTGCTCTTCTCTGCTTTTTAGTAAAAAGCGGAAATACTCCAGCTGTGGTAGCCGTTGCTGATTGTTTCCTGCATTCTTGTTAGAGTCGCGATTCATGGTCTGTTTAGCAAGGAACCACAGCGGAATGATTGCGATCGGGTTTGCTTGCCAAGCTCGACCTGCGACTACAGAGCTAAGTGTTGTCGACAAGTTCTGGACACCACTGAGAGGCTCTACCCTCCGCTTCCAGTCTGCCCACCATTGCTCAAGTTCGCGGTCATGAGATAGCGCTACAAGTTCCCGGGTGGATGCTACCATAGCAGCTTCTCGACACAGAGCAGCAATATCAGCACCAACATAGCCTACTGACTTCGCGGCTAATATGTCGAGGAAGAAGTCACGTAGCTGCTCCACACTTTCTGATGATCCACTACTGAGAGCGTAAGGTGTCTGCTTAAGATGCACCTTGAAGATTTTTTTGCGCAACGCCACATTGGGCGGGGAAACAAAAATTTCGCGGTCAAATCGTCCAGGGCGTCGCAATGCTGGATCAATCGAATTTGGTAAGTTCGTAGCAGCGACAATGACTACGTTCTCACGCGAGAGACCACTTTCTACACCGTCCAATAATGTTAGCAGCTGAGCGACGATACGGCTATGTGCTGACATCGCACCCCCTCCAGTAGCTTCGCGCTTTGGACAGAGTGCATCTAATTCGTCAATAAAGATGACACTGGCAGCTTGTTGGGCACCGCGAGCGTGAGCTACTGCCATTTCAAACGTTGCACGAAGAGTTCGCTCAGCGTCACCGCGTCCGCTGGTCATGATTTCAGATCCATTAATGACTTGCAGCTTTAGATTTAACATCGCTCCAGACGTATCCTTGACCTGACGACACTCATACACTACAGAACGCACAAGCAGCGTCTTGCCCACACCTGGTGGTCCACAAAGTAGCACACCCTTTGGAAACTCCACCCCCATATCCGAGCGCAGTCTCGGATGTGCGACTGGCAACAAAATTAGCTCACGTAAAGCAGCTCGCTCATCATCCATGCCTCCTATCTCCACTCCCTTGCACTGTTGCATTTCTGGAATTGTCCGAGTCAAGTCACCACTTGCTCTATCCTTTTCGATGGTTCGACTACATCCATTAGGATTCGTCAGCGTTACACGAGTGCCAGACGTCACTCGTGCGAAGATTCCACAAGGGTATGTCGAGACGACACGGAACGTCATCAGCTTTGGTTCTTCGTCCTTTACGCTTCTACTCTTCACCACGAGATCCTCCAGCATCGGAATCGTAACTCTTGCTTCTGTACAAACAACGACATTGCGTTGTAGTGTCTGTCGTAGTAAAGAGCGCGTATCAGCGTTTTGCAGCAGTTGAGCTTGCAACTGAGACGTTAGTAATGGCACGAGTTCCAGTGTCACTGCCACAGCGACGCGCACAGCTTTTCGTGAGATCCACAATAGTTCATTCTCTTGCAACGTATCACTATCACTTATTCTATTGCTTGGAATCAGTAAAAACGACTGCAACTTGTTAAAAATCTCCGTGTCACGTCGTAGCGTGACGGTCGCGTTCATTTGAATCTGTTGACTAAGTGCCAAAGCATCTACAGCGTTCAGCGCAATGCGGCAGACGGCAAAAAGATTGTCACTAATATTACAGAGCACATACTGTCCAGATCCACAAGGACGGGAGCGCAAATGAGCCGATGAGATGCGGTAGCGACACGAGAAGTTTGCGCTGCTAAGTGCATTATCGGCTGGACCATTCATGGTCATATTGGTCAATGGCTTCAATATTTGTGTATTGACATAGAATGGACAAGTGAGTCTACTATTTACGTGATTGGGATTATGATATTTGGGATTGGCAAAAAGTTAAATATTATATGGCTAAACTAAACATTTGTAGAAAGTAACCTCCATAATTTAATTGGATGGCTTGGTCCCGTATGTAATTTTGATTAAAAACCTCTACTATTTCAATTATTAATTTTGACTAACTCTTTACTATATAGTTATTGTTTCAAAGTGTCTTGAAAACAGTGCCCCCGTGACGTCAGCGTATCAAGCTAGAAGAGGGGAGCAGCGAGGAGGGGAGCGATCGCGTCATAATAGAAGGCTGAGGCTATTTTTACTTAATAAGACATCTTGCACATAGTTTGACGGTTGGCAAGTAAGCTTGTTGCAGTAGGAAGACGATAGGATTCTGTATATTGATTGCTTTGTCTTCTTCTATACCTGTCTCCTAGCCACTCTTTCTCCAAACACTCTGTGCTCCCACCATCTCGATATAGATCGTTGCTAGTCAACTTGTCTACTATCCACCTGCACTGTCCATCCATAATCAGATGACGGCTAGCGCTAATCGCAACTCACGATCTTCAACCTCAACTTCCAACACTCCCCTCAATTACGCCTCATGTCTTTTATATCACCATCCTACAACCTCCTTGTCCTTCCTTAGCGTCCTTAACATCCTTCTAGCTTAAGCTCCTCATGCGCGCCTCCACCATGTCGCGCACTATGGAGCAGCCATCTCGCCTGTTCTCGCTCTCCAGTCCTTCATCCGCGTCGCGCTCTTTCTAAAGCCGCATCAGGCTGTGCAGCGTCGACAGCTTGGTTGCGTCGAGGGCCTTCGTCACCAGGTCCGCGATCATCAGCTCGGATCGAGCGTGCTGCGCCGTGACGATACCGCGTCGAGCGAGATCGCGCAAATACTTGTGCTGCAAGTCGACGTGCTTGACCTTGATCGAGGAGGCTTCGCTTTCAATATTTCTGATGGCTGCCTGATATTCTACGTGCATCAGCATAGGAACAATTGGCGCTATGCCCGCCTCTCCAAGAATCTGGTGCAAGCCAATGAGCTCACGAGCGACCTTTAACGCCGCGACGAATTCAGCCTTTATCGTATAGAGGCTCACATTGCCCTGTTTTTTTTAGATCCACGACACCGCCACTCCATTGAGCAGCACCACGTCTTCCATTAGCAACTTCCGGTCCGCTTTTTCAGCTTCGAAGTCGGAATTTCTGTAGGCTTCTAGCTGCAGCGCGTATCGACCCGTTCGCGCCGGCTTTATCTCGAGCTTGAGCGTCGCGATTCCCTTGAGGTAGCGCGCGCCACTCTTGTCGAGCTTCCAGTCGAGCACTTGAAAAGCATGCGTCTGCCTAGTCGCTTCGTGCAATTGCAAAAGCAATGTCCCGAACGCGAGCGTCGCGCGACCCACAGTAGGCTCTCGAAGAGCGAATGGAACGCATTGATCTTCGCACCGCCACCTGTGCTCTCTCGTTTTAAGCAGCGCGACTTCGTCCTCTACCACCTCGTAACAGTCGTCCCCAATCGGCGTCTTTGTCAAGTTCGCATCGCTCATCCCATGAGCACGATTGAGATCCTTGGTGGCCTCCTCCTAGTCGATACGGTACGCGCCGTCGCTTCCGAGCTCCACACGCATCCCCAAGAACTTGTTGACGTTTCCAAGGTCCTCGATTGACAGCTACGCAAGACTCGCGAAAAAACTCTCGACCGCTGCGACAATCGTTTCAATCGCCAGCAGGTCATCGACGCAGAGGCCGACTAAGACCAGCTCACCGCCGTCGCGATTGTAATACAGACACATGTCTGACAAGCAGCGCATGTACCCCGCATCGCTGAGTCGCGCATGTAGTACTTGGCTTCAGAGGCGTCCGGCTTGCTTCAGCTCGTACAGGCTCCTCCGCAGCTCCAAGACGCCCTCTCCTAGATGCGTATAACCGATCTTGCGCAGAGTGCTATCCGACACGGTTATACCGCGTGGAAACTGCAAGTAGATGTCGAGGTGTGCTTCCTTCTCCGCACGCACGTATGCGTTCGGGGTGTCTCCGAGCTTGGCTGGAATGCCCCACGTTGCGAGTGCCAGCATGACCTTTTCCGTCGATATGTCCATCGCAGCGTCAAAGGTCAGATTGTAATCGATCCCGATCACTTGCTCATTGCCGCATTCGACAAGCCTCGCCTTGTATCGCTCCAGATATCCGTCGGCTCCCGTCTTGGTCTCACAGACCCACTTGGAGTGGATAGCGTTCACGCCCGGACTGCCCTTCGTGACGCGCCGCACGTCGTTGCTCTCGAGCGCGGCGATCTCCTCTTGCATTGCTGTCTGCAATTTCGCGCGCTTCGTTCTGCGCATGGCCTCTCCATAGCTGAGTGGTTTTCACCTAAAAACTATGCTAATTACCACATCGCTCGCATCTCTCTTCTCCTGGCGTGCCGCTAATTGCTCTCACTTCGATGTTCTGCGCGTTTGTGCGCTTGTCCCGGCCACGACTTCTTGCTCTTCTTGCGAGCACCGACACCATCTTGCACTGCTTCATTTTCGTCGCGGATCCCCACTGCTGCCTCTACTGTTGGGCTGTCCCTTGCGCTTTGTGGTCTCGATCGCCGACCTTTATCGCGCGCTCCAGTTGTGCGTTCTGCACATCGTACAGCGTGGTGGAATTTTTCACGTTTGTGTGACGAACACCTTGTTCTCTCGCTGAGGAGGAACTTGTACCCCTTCGTCTCCTCGCTCACGCCCACGACGATGCCAGCCTGCAATCGCTTCTGCAACGATCTCTTGCACAGGTCGCGGTAGACGCTACACGACGATTGTGAAGACAACGATGCTCCACAGAACCGGCATCTTGCCCGTTATCACCTCGATAGGCGACGTCCTTTTCGCGTTTTCTCGAATGGACTTCGGATCAAGATGTGGACGGCGTACTGCATCGCGTTGCCCCAGAACTGCAAAAGCAGCGCGCACGCGAACAGCATGCGGAGAGCGAGGTTTAGCACCGTCCGGTTGATTCTGTCTGTCTTTCCGTTATATGACTGGTTACGCGCTCCCAAAACTTGGCGCGCGACAACCGTGCGCTTGCAGAACAAGTCAACGTTGGCGTACTCACCACCACCGTCCCTCGCAGCACTTGAAATTTACAAATGAAGAGCTGCTCGAAATGGAAGAGGAACTCTTTAAGCGTCTTTGACGCCGCGTCTTTCGTGCGCGCGAGAAACACACGGCAGTAGTTTGACCTATGGTCTATGAAGTTGACCATATATCGATTGCCGAGGCGATCTGCGGCGCCATTGGGCCCTTGAGGTCCGAGCAGATGACGCCGCCGATGCAGCAGCGAGGCTTTATGCACGCCGTCCGCATCAGCAGCCATCGAACGTTCTTAAACGCAACCATGATCGCATATTCAGCGTTGTGCCTCCCGCGTGTCGCTGTCGTATTAATAAACAGAACGTTGCTGTCGATCGCGACGTCGAACACGACTGTACCGTCCCTGCGCACATGCTAGCGCGCGTTTGTTGCCGTCGTACACGAGAGCAAACCCTTTTCTCTCCAGCTTCCCGTACGAGACGATGTTCTTCGCCACGCGGCGCAAGATAGACTTCGTTCAGCGTCATATCCATCTTTATACCGCGTTCGAGGCCCTCGAGGCGCACATTACCGACACGCGTCAGCGCAGTGACTCATCATCTGCTATGAAAATTTCATGGACGCAGACAGTTGAGTCGACAAGAAGTGACTCGTCGTTCACGATTTGCCTGATCGCACCGCTGTCGAGTATCCAGTCACCTCTATCGATGTCAATGACATCGCTTGCGGCTAGTACGAAGCCGCCCGCGTAGGTCGAGGCTTGAGCTTTGTTGCTCGCGTCTCTCGCACGAGCCTCTTTGCCTCGCAAGTTCTTCTTCTTGCTTTTGGCTCCTTTTTGCGAGCCACTGAAGGTTTCTCCGTAAGCACAAGCACCATGTCACCGCTCGTGTTGCTCGTCTCATCGTCAAACACGACCCTTGCCTTGCGGTCGAACACGTTTTGCCCCGTCTTTCCGCAGAGGAAACCCGTTCGTGTGTCTTGGCGCTTCATCTCGACATGCGCCGCATCAACCTTGCGACCAACCGCGCCGCTGTCGAGATCGATCGACTGCACAAAGTACGCCAACTCCTCAGAGTGGCGTAGTTAGTCGGACCGCGTCGGGTCTTACTTTCCCCGCATGACATTCATCAGCTTTGGCGACGCGTAATGCACGATGTTGTCGAGCACAAGCGAGTAGGCGCCACCTCGCGCGTCGCTGACGGCTATCATGTAAAGAAAGTGCTCGGCCCAGGTGCGTTGCGCTTCTTTCTTTGCCATGAGCAGCTTCATGGACTGGCTCGCCGTGATCGTCGTCTTGGGCGTTAGGTGCAGCTGATCCATGAGGTGTTCGAGTCTCGGCTGCTTAAACCACCAAGTGTCGATCTGTTAGTGATAGTAGCGCTCCGCAGTACCTGGCCAAGGAGGTCAACCTTTACGTCCTCCGTCAACAAGAAACCAGATGGCGCTTCAGCGAGGTTCACGGCGCGCATAAAGGTGCGTTTCCAGTCAAAGAACCTGCATCGAAGAACCTGATTTCGAGCCCTTTGTAGAGCTCCGTCACATCGAAATCGCGAGTGTTACATTTTCGCTGGCTCGTGGTCGACATTCCGTAGTTGCATATTACTTCCGCCGTGTGTGTCGCAGGTAGCGGTTCTTCTTGACGCGGCGCGGCCATGGGCTCGGCTGCTCGTGGCGGCATGCGATGCTGAGCTAACGGCTGTCCGCGCGGCGGCGCGACCGAGGCGAACATCGACTCGCCGTCATCTAGCCAACAAGCGTGCGTGACGTGGTTCTGGTTTCTCCTCCAGCGGCCCAAGCGCGTCTATGGTCATGAGGCGTCCACGCATGTTTGCTCTAAGCTTGGACGCAAGCATTTCGCTCTCGATAGCTCCAAGCATCCTCTCGGTTTCGTCCCGGACGCGCTGCGAAGACTCGATCTTCGACAGACGGTCGGTCACTGCGGCGAGGGCCGCGAAGATCTCGTCATAATCCCCTTTTGCGGGAGGACGATTCTTAGACGGCTACCGACATGTTCACCGACGAGGGCACACGCGATGGTGAGCCACGCCTTAACACATTTCGTGCAACACATCCTAGTAATCTGGTGTTCGCTTCAATTTCCCTAGCCATTAATCTTATACCCTGTTGGCAAGTAAGCTTGTTGCAGTAGGAAGACGATAAGATTCTGTATATTAATTACTGTGTCTTTTTGTCTACCTGTCTCCTAGCCACTCTTTCTCCAAACATTTGTGCTTCAACCATCTCAGTATAGATCGTTGCTAGTCAACTGTCTACTATCCACTTGCACTGACCATCCATGATCTGATGACGGCTGGCGCTAATCGCAACTCACGATCTTCAAACTCATCTTCAGAAAATTGCTCTTTGTAAATAGACCATATATATATGTTTCTTCCCTATTATGTATGATCGATGCAACACTTACATCTACGCACGACTAAAGAAGTGGGAAATTCAAGCGCCACAAGAACCGGCAAAAAGCTATGAGCCTGGTGCGGTTAAAAGAAGCGCGTTGGCTCTGACATCAACAACACCTTCTTTCAGGTCAAAGGTCGTGTTGACTCTAGCAACGAGCATTCGATGTATTAAGACAATCAAGGGCACGTCGAAACGAGTGACCCTTGGATCAGTCTCGGTCCAAGAGAAAACGTACCTACGAAAGAGTTGTTCGAGGTCGTCGACGACAAGATGCCAGAGGCATCCTCAGTTGAGGTGCTCCAACTTGTCTTGGCATCTTCCGAGGAGATAGTAACTCTCTCGAAGATGACGTGGAATCTGTTCCTGTCCAAACTGAAGGAAGGAAAGATCCACGAGATAGTCGCACCAGTTCCAGAAGAAAACGTGGTGGACTGTTGCTCGTCGTCCACAATGGACTAGAGCGTCTTGGTAACCGACAACAAAAAACCGGTTTGCTGCTCAAGGCTGGAATGCCTTGAAGGACATCCTGTTCTATGATGTTCTGTGGAAACACCGTGATGTGTTTCTAGCAAAAGTGCCGAGCCGCCTACCGGCCGATAGGAGCATCAGGCACGAGATTGACTTGGAGCCTGGCACCAAATATTGCCCGAGTCTTAGTGGGGAAGGGCCCCTCACTTCACTCGGTGCGAATGCTAAAAAGGGCAAAGGTTGCCCTAGTGACACTGCTAGTTTAGCAGGGGTCACGACACCTATAGGTGTCGCAGAGGAGGAACGGCAAGAAATGCATGTACTTCTTGAAGATGATACTATAGTGTTATTAACAGCTTCATTTATAGCATCTGGGGCATTCTGATGAGTCTGAAGCTCCTCCAGCTGCCGATAAACGATCCTCTAGCTTTGACATCTCGCGCTGCCCGCAAGCGCGTCCTTCGCCTTCGCGAGCGCAACAGACGCTCGCTCTATACCGATATACGATCCTTCGGGACTGACTTCTCGCGCTGCTCAGGCGCGTCCTTCTCCTCCGTGAGCGCAAAAACCGCGGCATTCTGCGTCGGCTGAAGCTCCTGTGGAGAAGTGACAGGGAATTTAAGGCCCCTTGCAATCATTACCGACCCCTTGGAGGTGTCATAGGCAAGCTGGATGATAAAAGAGTGAACTAAGCTCGGCGCTTCGTGGATGAGCAATTAGCCATCACACGTAAAGTTCGTGACGCAATGGCAAGCGCACAGGATAAGCAAAATCAATGTGCGGACCAACATGGTCGCAAAATTACAATGAACACTTTAGTGTTGGGGACAAAGTGCTATCAAGTACTGCTACCATACCTAAACATGCAATTTCTGTACTACCTGGTGGTACTACTTAGCTATTGCCCCAATTCATTGGGCCATTTGCGGTGGTCTAGAAGGTTGGAGACCTAAGTTATATACTCGCTCTCCCACCGTATATGAAGACTTACCCCTTATTCTACGTGGGTCGTCTGAAACGGTATGTGGATCCACAAGAGATCACATATCCGCACCAGTATAACGATACCGATGGTGACGTCGCTATGAGTCGAGCGTCGTTGACGATAAGGCGATGGAAGAGGCGAAAAGCTTCCCATGTTTGAGTGAGGCGATGGAGGACTCAATGATCGAGGAGCAAGCCGCGTTTGACGCGGGTCTCTCATCACCAGTCGCTCCAAAATGTCTTAACGAAGGTTTAGGCGGTTATACCCTGACATTCCTTTACCTTCGCATCTTGGGGTTTCGAGGTCAGTCGCGAGACTTAAATCAAAAGATTATGAACCCGTTTTTTCACAGCAGTACTCTGTGCCTGCGTACGACGGCAAGGTAGGCAGCCGCAAGTAGGTTGGCGTAATTACCGCTCTTATCGGGCGCCACCTGTGTTGGTAAATGCGGGTGGGAATACACGCTTCCTTGTTTGAGGTTGTTGGACCACCTCCATGTGAAGCAAAGCTTCATATTTTTATCCAATGATAAGAAAACCCGAAGAGTTTCGACTTTTGAGAATCGGTCGACGCGTTGCGCGTCGACGTGCCTGGGCTGGTGGCTGATTACGAGCAGAAGCAACAGCTGAACTCGCTCTACTAGTTCCTGATTGACTAGCAGGGGCGGCATGACGAGAAGGATTCGGGGGTAAGTTACCACCCAATATTTCCCTCGCACTCGTCATAGCGAAGCTGATTCGCTGCTACCTCTGTTTCACCGCATCCGCATGCGCTTTAACACGACGCAGGATCTATGTTTTGTTTTTGTCGGTAATTACGTTAGAGCGCAACACGACGAGGATAGGGAAGCACGACCTTGTGCTTTTTTCTGCCTTTCCATGATGGAAAGACGCTAAAGAGTTTATCAGCGTCAATAGTTGTTTTCTCTAAAAGCGTCGTACTATTCCCTCTCAAGCTTTACCACTCGGATGGTGGTGGCATTCGTGTCAAGCCACCACTCACGTAGCCGCCCTCGCGACGGAGAGCTATAAAGGCCTACTGTTAAATCGAAGGAGTTGTTAGCTCACCCTCGCCTGAGGCTGACCCTCCATTATGGGTTGTTAAGACTCCAGACTTACGGTCAACAGAGGCGGACGATTTCGAATCGACGATCTGCTATTGATCCGCGTATGTTTCATTCGAAGCAGCGCGTTCAGTTGTGGTCGCTGCGCTCGTTGACGCAGACGACGAGGCATGACCCTCGCTGTCAGGAAGCATGGAAGTTTCCTGAAGGTTGGGTGCCTCAAATGATGGGGACAATTGTCTCATAAAGGCACTGTGCTCATCACCACTTTGAGGTGATGGCAATGGCGCGCTCTCATTGTAGTCTACAGTGACAGACAAATCTCCATTTGCGTAAAAGTGGGATGGACAAGTGTTCTCTGACATTAGATGCCGGCTTTGTCACAGAGACACTTAGCGACGCCTGCGAATTATCGCGGCGCGTGCGCTTGGTGTTGGTCTGCATGGGCGCCTATTCAGGCGACCCATCAGCCTTACCGCTTTTCGGTGGCATCTTCTTGCTTTCGATGTTTAATGATGTAAAACTCGTTCTGAAGAGGGGGTTGGTGTCACGAGCCAATATTTACACGATGCCGTCAAGTTTATAGTAGGTATAAAAGGGTACGTGGTACCTTAGACCTCCCACTTGGGTGAGGCACATCAATGTGACCCACCCTCGTGAATGTGATATCCATGTATGGATTCTTTTTCAACGGGGATGGCGCCCAGCTGGGACTAGGCGTCATGTTGACGTCACAGACGGACGTCATCAGCGAGGCTAAATCTATTTAAGCTTGCACGTAGGGATATGCTTTTAAAGAAACGCGTTACCAATCTTTGCATAATTAACCAATCAGTAGTTAAATTTATATTTACTTCAATCAAATTAAACATAAGTCTGTCTTGAATATACTACATCACACTCACTGCGTGCAGCAAGACTGGAAACAGCTTTCGTGACGCAGTTGGGTGTTTATTTAAAGTTCGTTGCGCGGTTTGCTTGAGGCGATCGGCAAAGGTTGGTACTGCGCTTTAGCGCCGACTAACACCAACACCACCGCACGCGGAGGTAAGACGATCTAACCACTTCCTTACACTGCTTGAAGGTGTGTGCCTGCGTAGCACATGACAGATTTTTTGAAGTGCCCGTCGACATGAGAGCTGCAAGCGTCTGGGTCAGGTGCGTGGTGGCTGTGAGCTGGTGGTTCTCGTTTAACCTTAATTTGAAGATTCAAGTACCTGGGGAAAAGAGGTGCTTTGACTCAACGTGAGGTTCAACAAATCGCTTTAAATCCTTTACAAATAACCTTTTCGACTGTAAAAGGATATACGATTAAAAAAAGGGTATCGATCTTAAATGGAGGGAATCAATTTGCAAATCTCTTTTTTACCTTTTTTACCGCTTATAAATACTATTAAACTTTCCAAAGTTGAATTATTGTAATTTATTGTTCTCGATAATTAAGAACATTATTGTTAAATCATCTCTTTCTATTCGCTAAAATTTAACGTGTCTCTCACCAAATCGTCTCTTATCGTTTCTCCGCCGCTCATTTTTCAGATTAAAAAAAGCTCTTTAAATGCGTGCTGTCAGTTTTCTTGCTCGACGTATGGCTCTTGCCTCTGGCCGTCGTACCATGGCTTCTTCACATGGCCATAACTACCCACATGGAATGCATTTTCACGTGAGTCCTGTGCACAAGAACTTGGCGTTAGCGTATGGCACGATGCTCTGGCTCTGGATCTTCTGGCGGGCCAAACAGGACGGGCTTGCTGTGTTAGTAAGTAAACCCATGGGTTTGTAAGATCCTCTATAGAAAAATGAAGAGTTTATTTGGTTTACAAAATGTATATTATGTTACGCTATAGGGTTTCGAGCACCCGTGGGAACACGGTCACCACGATGAAGCTCACTTGGAGGCATCAAACGCGGGAAATTATTTGCTCGTGGATGGTAAGATCACGTACAGACGCTCGGAAATTGGCGTTATGCCGATGCCTGTGGATACTGATGAAGACGAGGAACAGGAGGAGGGGGTGGAGGTGGACGGCGACGTCCTTGATGACCTTTACGACGAGGACGATGAATAAAATGCACGAACTTCTTGAGAAGAAGTGATTCTTGATAATGAAATGACGTCATGGTTTCTTTATTACCAGTTAGATGCTGGTGACTGAGAGAATTATAGGCAAATGGATAAATGTTCATGGCCTGTGAAAAAAAGAACAAGCCGGTATAACGATGCTATACGACACGAATATAAAGTTTATACAGCACTATGTTTGTGTATACAGGTGCAGACAGACTTACAGAGAAGCCTTTATCGGGGAATGCATTGTTAGCAGTTTCGCATGCAGCTCTTCTAGATCTTCCGTCGTCCTGTACGTCATTTCAGCTGTTCTAGCTGTAAACCGTTTGCGCAGATTTCGAAAACTGCCCCGTGTTGCTACTTTAGACCGCTTGTACTGCCGTGATTCTTCCTCTAGTGCCGTCTGAATGCTATCCATCTGTAAAAATGCTTCATGAAGCGCCGAAATGTCCTCCGCTGTGCGCTTTAATGGCAAAATCGCCCGTTCAGGTATATCGTCTAGAAATGCTACGCGAGTCACGAGGTCTCGAAAGTGTTGTGTCCGCTCATGTAACGCCTTCTGCTCCAGCTCTAGCCGTTGGTTTGCCACTGTCAAGTCCCTTAATTTCAGACGCAGCGTTTCCAGCTGAGCATCCACTTCCCGCTCCTCTCTCTCTTCCTTTGACAACAAAGCCAAGTCTTCCTCCTCTTCTTGACGTATTCTCTCGTTTTCTCCGTCTTTCTGCTGTCTCTCCGCTCGAATCTGCGCCACTTCGTCTGCCAATGCATCAGGCACTAGCACAATGTTGCGACGAACATAAAGTTCAAATTTTTCAAAATTCTTTTCAAATGCACGATGTACTTTAGCCATGTACTTTCCAGAGCTCTGTAACATTATCAAGAAAACAGCCACAAAAAGCATGTAAGAAATGGTCTCGACCTCTAGAAACAAAAGTCTTTCTCACCTTTGCAACGGCATTCAATTGCTTTGCCTGCTTCTTCTTGCTGCCCGTGGACTCTAATTTCTACACCCATAGCAATCATATCGTAATTAGTCGAATGTTGACGCTACATCGATTGTAAAAAGACTCCATTTCTGACCTGATGAAGGGCATTTTCCACTTCGCCCGTTACTTCCACGACACTTTCAGCGATTTGTTCCGTCACTACAGTGCTCCAAGTGAGAGAAAAAATACATCATCAGTATAGAAACGGATTGCAATATCTTATTAGCATATTAAGAGAAAAGTAACGAATAGGAGCGACGTACATGCTGGCAAAAGGCCTGCCAAGATACCAGTCTCGCCTGAAGCCATGCTATAATGTAGCCAGGTTGTTATAGTAGAAAAGCAAATTGGTGTCAGCAACATCAATTCATAGCGATCATCCAATAATACCGTTTTGCGTCGCATTTCGACCAATCGCATTGCAGATTATGGTTTTTTTCGGCTCGAGTTGTTTGTAGTCTCACGTCCAGCAGCAGTGACTGTAACAATGTATTCAATGGTGATCAAACGTTTGGCATCTCGCATTTCTTCTACTTCTTGTTTCTCTACGCACACGAAAGTATGGGACCTTTTTCCAACGCGTACGTAATTCTCTTTATAACGTGATGATAATCTCAATGGACATGAAAAAACATGACTTCTTTTCCGTTTAATTGTTGCAACAGCTGGACCTGCAAAACCAGAGGCCTCACAATATCTGATGATTATGAAGGACAATCTTGATTTTGCTCTAGAACGTATGCGTCTTATTGGAAGACCCGTGGCTTTGCAGCTGCTTCATCGTAATGCACGTCGACCTAAAAAGGTGCGTTACAATGCTATAGTATGGTTGGAGTTTTATTAACGCTTGATGTGTAGGTGAACCATGGCAAGCGACCGTGCTCGCACTACCGTAGACGCTTGAAACGTCTTGGACGTCGCTCTGACAATTAGAAGGTTGAGTGTAGAGTTGATTACTAGGTTCTATAATGATAAGATGCAAAATAAATTGTGAGTTCTGGTCTGATAATCCGTTTAGGCTTTCGCACATGAGCCACGTGATGATTATGCGGCACCGTTAACAACAAGCAACACACTGAGGCATGTTGGTCTGTACAGTGCGAATGAAGTTGTGGAGCACACATATTGTAAGCTTTAATCAGAATAGAAATACCGTGGCTCGAAACTTGAAGGTCCACAGCATGGGTATTGAGATTCAAACTTGTCCAGTTCTCTAACTTTTGGTAAGTTTTCGGTCTTTCGAGTCGATCTGCATCGTCACTGGTCCGTCGTTTACCTGCATCCATACAACCTCAACGTCATTTGAGTACCACTAGAACAGCAAACAACCTTCTCGAGGTTTACAATATCCCTTACAATGGACACTTCCATATAAGCGCCAAATTTGCCTTCCGCCACCTTGTCAGCAACGTACTCACGTCGCACACGGTCGCAAAATGCATCGTAAAACTCCTTTGCTGTTTCCGGCTTCACTGCAACACCACCAGACAAAAGTATCTATCACAAATGCTACAGAAACGATATCCAACACCAACAGACACTGTACTGGAGAGATGAAAGTCGGGTTTATTGCCCAAGAACTGGCCATGCAGCGTGAACTGGCTCACCAAAAGCACTTCATACTCATTACTCTTTAGTGACATTTGCCACGCTCGTCCAGATGCTTCAGGCCACAGACGAGCGTTCTAATCGTATAAATAAAGCACAGACATTAGCAGATTCCAAGTCCAATTGTGATACATTGTTTTTTAACGACGAAAATAGTACCAACAAACGACGACAACACCACTCGGCGTCATCCTCCGTGTCTTCATGTCCAATACCAACAAAACACAGCAATCCTTTGCCAATGTGGCCCACAATCTCGCCCTCCACACGCACAGAGGCGCTGGTCACACGCTGCATTATAACCTTCATCTTATGTAAATATTAACTATCACAAAGTACTACCCGTGACAAAGTATTATTCGCTACTACATACAAGCTGTAGTAGTAATCTCTACTACAGCCGAAGTAGTAGTCGGTTTGTTTTAGCGCATTATTACTAGGCATTTGTGTTTTAGCCAATGATATTACTCCAATTTAATGCGTCGAGGCTTGATCATGACGTCGTCCAGACCTCGCGAGGTGTTGTTGTTTGGGCTATCGGCGAACCCACCAACAGGTCTAAAGGGTCATATGGGTGTCGTAAAGCATTGTCGCTTCTTTTATGATGAAATTTGGCTCTTACCCGTGTACCAACACATTTATTCGAGCAAGAGACAGCTCGCACCGTTTAAACATCGCGTCGAGATGTGTCGCTTGGCTCTAGAGACGCTTCAAAGCAAAGAAAATGATGGTGCAGAGCTTAAAGTGGTAGAGGAAGAGCGGGAGATGACCGAGAACTTTGCTGCTAAGAACCAGAGTCCACAAGAGCTTCGTCTTGGTAGTATCGACCTTGTACAGTACCTCCTAGATAAGTATCCGGATATGAGCTTTACGATGCTATTGGGTGGAGACACATACGCGGATTTATTGGCTGGTAAATGGAAAAGGGGAGATGAACTCATGCAATATGTCAAAGTCTTGGTGGTTGATCGAAAAGGGGTCGAGTCGCCATGGAGAGTTGAAAAGGAGAAGAAGGAAGGTCAAGAGGATAGAGTGCAGTACATTCACATACCAGAGCTCAGTGACGTGTCATCGACGATCGTGAGAGCTACTGCAGATCAAAAGGAGCTTGGATTATACTTGGATCCAGCAGTGTTGGACTATATTGTACAGCATCAGCTCTACGCGTTTGCAACGGTGTCAGACTAATGAGCTGGGAGAGATAGAAGAATGTTTGTGAGGTTGATGTGGTGGTTCTTAAGGACTTACTTGGCCTCCAGCCCGTTTCAAACTGCCATAGCAAGCTGGCGCGTCGTGAGTACCTTGCTTGCAAATGGTTTTGCTTATCTGAATGGCTTGCAGAACTAATTGCTCTTGATTTGATTGTGTAATCGATTTGGGTACTTGACCTACCGGCCATTGATACTAGCAGCTCCTAATGCAAGAGAGAACACAGAAGAGTGAGAACTACCAATAACTTCAGATCGCTTAGCTTAGCTTATCTCCTCTCTTCACGTCCAAATTTTGCAGCTGCTATTCAGTGTAGCATTTCAGTCACTGACTGTCCTGCCTGGCAATGCGATCTCTTTTCTTTTGCAAACACCAACAGCATATCGCTTCATCTTCTTGTATCTGGCAGCACATCGTATCCAGCATTGGTAGGAACTCAGAACGTATCAGTCCCAGGTATCTCCAGTACCAATCTTTTACCTATTTGTTGACCTCGTAAAGCTCTGAATCCTAGTCCCCCCTTCGTTCAGCGTACACTCGACGATCTTTCTCTTCAGTCCGCATTTGGCACTCTGCACCTCAATCTCCTGCTCCGTCGCATCATCATATCCAAAGCTTGAGCACATGAGAAAGACTCCATCAGGTGCGAGCAATCTGTTTACAGTCCAAAATAGCAGCGGCACCACTTCCCGCGCATAAATGACGTCGGAGCCAACAATCAGCTCCGTAATATTCTGATTGCTGCCATCAGGTCCGACCTGTAATTTCTCGAGTGTTTCAATCTCCTTGGCTCCATCTGGTCCCCACCGTAAACTCTGTGTCAGACACTTGGCTTGTACTCTCTCCTGCTGACCAGCATTGTGCTCAATCACCTTAAGCACACCTGGATCGTGGTCCGTAAAGATCACAGTAGCATCCGGTCGAAGCTGAGCCACAGCAAGACCCGTGAGTCCACAGCCAGCACCCAATTCTACCACGTTTCCACGAGGAATAACGTCCTGATGCTTGGTCAAATATTCACACAATGCAGGGGCAGCAGGCCAGACGTAGTGACCACTTTGCAATGCACCAGGTTCTTCCTTTGTATACGTAAGCAAGACCGATACATCGGTATTGATTCCATATTCATAACGACAGGTCACTTTCTCCAAAAACGTGTCAAACATAAAACCTACATCCATAAGCATTCCTTCGGTACCGTCTTCCATTTCCATTGTCTCCATCGTGACTTCCTGTTGGGTAATAAGGATACACACACTGACGTATTTGGTGTTTGATTACGTATCCGAAACAGATTTTAGAAAAACAAAATCTCATCGTACAGCTATGCATTGCGATAGGGTACTTTTGTTTGCCACACTAACTATTTATTTTGGCGGGAAAGAGGCATTCAAATTAGAAAAAGACGCGCCAAATTCGAGCCATGAGTTACCCGCTCTTGCGACGTCTGCCGCTAGGATCATTGGATCGACAAGTCGCACGTGCTAGTATGCAACTATGTCATAAGATTGTTATGCAACAGCTCTATATCTCTCGAATCGATACAATGAAACAATGGATGGTCGTGTCGAATCCGTCGGATGAGTGCGTCGACTTGACAAACTTTAGTCTTCGTTGTGACGGCTGTAGCGACGTCTTTTACTTTCCAGATAAATACACGTTACAACCGGGTAGTGAGGTGATGATTTGGTGTTCACCGGGAGGTTTAGATCTAGACAAAGACAACCTATTGCTGCCGTATCTCTTTTGGACCACAGCCGACGGCTCGTTGCGTCATGAACCGTTTTTTGTATCACAAGCTCAAGCCAACGAAGTGCTGCTGCTAGATCCGCTACTGGTAGAAGTGGCGTCGATCCGAGTGACTGCAGATGGAAAGAAAGAGTTTCGAGTGCTGCATTGCAAGTCGATGCACTCGAAGACGAGTGAAATTGCTATGAGATTCTGCGTCGGGTGTTTGTCACCGCCAGAGTCTGAAAAACGAACGTCACGACCAAGTCCCGAGAGTGAAAAAGTCATGGCATTGTCGTCGGATTCTCGAGAGATTTATGTCTTTTCAAGATATTGGGGGGTGGGCTCGGACAAGTCACTGGTTGAGCACTTTTTGGCAGTGATTTTAGTACCTCTAGTGGAATCCTTTCGTGCAGTGTTGATCTACATTATGTTGTGTATGTTCCAATCGGAGTTGAAGAATACACTGGAGTCGCAGTTACGCTCGAAAGTAACGAAACTTTTGCTCATGATACTGGCATGCGACGTGATTGCACGAAGATTCATGCTCTGCATCAAGAGTGGATTGCTCGTCACTATTGCAAGCTTTACGGCTGTCGTACTGGACCAATTGGCTCTTGTAGTGCTTTACTTGTCGCTGCAAAGGCTGTACCCGACGTTGAGTATGTCCTTTCAGTACATGCTCACATTCGACCTAGGTGTTTGCTGTTTGAATGCTGCTGCGGTACATGTGCGTTTTCTTGAGGCTCGGCATAACTGGCATCCATTGTTCAAGCAGTTTGCACGATGGGACCACACATTTCGAGGGTTTCTGTGCATTAGTGGCATTGGTCGCGAGCTGTTACTGCATCTACTGCTTCTGCTCCCGCTTAGCAATCACCCCTCATCTGTGTGGAAGGCTGTAGGATATCTGCTCGTTCCGCTCTTTACTGTGGCCACAGGTGGCGACTTGTTACGTGCGGTAGCCACCCTATTGCACGTGGTCAAGTATCCAATTGAACAAGTAAAAACTCAATGGCGACGCCTGCAGATACATTGCGAAGGAGTGTCTGAGTGTGACGAGGAGGACGAATTCTCTGAAGAAGAGCCTCAGAAAGAGAACCCACTCATGGCGTTCGTGACACCTAAAGCTCTTCGCTTCCGGTCCGTCCACCCGTATAGTTAAAGTATTCGCAGCGAGCTAGAGAATGCTGCCAAGTTGACATACTAGAACACCTTGTTATACCAGACCATTAGAGCTGTAGCGCATGAGGTACATCATCATCAATACCCCACACTGGCAGAAATAACCCACTCGCTTCATCAAATGTGCATTATTATCATGAACTAGGCATTACTTGAAGTCAACAAAAAGACCGTCTTCCATAGCCTTTCAAGAGCGCCCCACACTTTTTGTTGTCTGCTCCTTCCTGTTTCCTTCCTTCTCCCCATTATCTCCTTTCGGTAGTCACCTAGAAAAAAAGTCTCCCCCCTTATCAGCGACATACTTTTAAAAGTTGGCACCCTCAGGTGGTTGTGGCAGACGTCGATTGGTCGTAGACCCCATTTCGGCACGAATTGCCACGAGTACATTCTCAATGCCGTTATTACGGTGCCAATTGCCCAATGCCACCAATCGTCGTGGGTCGACACGGCCCGATTGGGGATTCACACAGCTCATGTTGATGCGGCTCGTGAAATGCACCTCAGGCGGCATATGAGGATACATGTCACTGCAATGGATCCGTAGACTGTAAATACGTCCATCATGGCACGTCTGTATCATCACAAGAGACACAAAAAGACACGAGAGAAATAAAATACTATCTTTTTAGTCCTCAAGACATCCAAATGAAGACGTTCAAAGAAGATATAGAACTCACTCCAGCAGGACCAAGGATAGTTCCTATCCAGTTCGTCAAAAAAATATCATCTGCTTGCTCTAATCCATAGGAAATGCTCATATCCCCATGTCCCTTTTCACTGTTTTCCAGCTCTTCCAGCAACTTAAAGTTACGTGGCACTAACACGAGCAACAAAAGCAAAAATCAGCGTCCTGTTCTCGTTATTGCGTCCCAATCTCGACAACTTAAACACTGTATACTGACGCACCAGTCACGACTTCGGCTCCATGCTTTGCCATGGCTTCAAACACGTCACTCCGCTGCAAAACTAATATGAACAGACACGTCGTTGGAAAATGTTAGTTTTGCGTCTTATACGTATCCATTTGAGGCCCAAAGGGGCTCAATAGATAGAGCAGACACTGTTCTAAATAATGATTGTGCATATGACGAGGTAACGTTGCCGCTACTCTCAGTATCAAGTGTTGTAAGACGACATGATCTTACCTGGTCTCTGCGCTGAATTCTCGCTTGAAAATGCTCCCCCATTTATGACTATCGAGCGACGTGATTGGATAAAACAAAAATAGGTCTTTTGACGAATCATACGACTTTTACTTTATCCAAGACTCTAATTGCTTACTCTATCTATTCTGACCCTTGAAACTCTATATCGCGCAGTAATTCAGTACGCAATCGAAAGAGCTCATCACGCCAAATTTGAGCCGGGGTCATTTTCTCCAATTGTTGTAACTTGATCTGCTTGAGATTGTGTTCCTTCTGCAATCGGTCGATAACCTCTTTCGTAAAGCTCATGAGGGACGTATTCAGTAGATAATCAAAGTCTTGACTATCATCACTTGCAACAATTGCATCATCTGAAATACGACCAACTGCAGTCAAGCCGAGGTCACCGACGTGGTCGATCTCCTTCATCTTTAAAGCTGATGCTGGAGAAAACCCGTGCTCCTTTAAAAGCTCGACAAGCTCCTCTTTCGGAATGCGCTCTTTTATGACTTTCTGTAAACTGCCCGACGAGACCTCCTCGATGAAGCGAATACGGTTGCGTAATCGAAGAACGTCCTTTGTTTGATGTTGCTCCAAATACTGCTTCCGCTTTGAATACAAATCCCGTCGAACAACGTAAAAGTCGCGTAAAATATCCTCGCTCGTTTCGTACTTGACCAACTGACCGTCAGCGTTGAACGCATGCATATTGCTGGTGCTAAGAGGGGCTTCAAGGCGCAACAGCTTGATCAATGCTTCACCGTTGCCAGCATTGTCGCTATCATCATTCTTGGCAGCATCCTCTGCGTACTGAGCCAGATCAGAGCGTGTCATGGAGATGTCGAAGCGAACATCACGATCCGAGTGGTGCTCCGAGAAAGACCGAATAGCCTTCTTGCCAATGAGGTCCCACAGGAACTTCTTATAGTCCTCGACCCACTTGCTAATTGGCAGCTCGGTCACCCGCAGCGTGGACGTGTTCATTTGTTGTACGGTACCACGCGAAACAAACGAGTGTTTGCCGGTCTGACGAATCACACCGCTGAATCCTTTAGCCCACGGAGTCATCGGTGCCAACTCTACCTTTGACAGATCGTCTCCTTCTTCTTCGGCACTGAGGAGCCTTAATAGGTTGTCGATCACCTGTATCGGGTGGTGGCAAGGAATCGACGAAGACCAACCTGTACCAATACCCTCTGCACCATTCACGAGCAGCATCGGAATAATAGGAACGTAATATACGGGTTCAACTGGAAAACCATCATCGTCGGCGTAACGAAGCAAAGCATCGTCTTCCTCAGGAAAGACCAAGCGAGTGTGCTTTTGAAGCTGTGTAAAGATATATCGAGGACTAGCGGCATCCTTGCCTCCTTGCAACCGAGTTCCAAATTGGCCGGATGGATACAGCAGTGGAAGGTTGTTAGAACCAACAAAGTCCTGGGCCATGTTAACAATCGTAGAATGTAATGAAGCTTCACCATGATGATAAGCTGTGTGCTCGCTGCAGTAACCCGCCAGTTGCGCGACCTTTACCTCGCTAGTCAGCTTGCGCTTCATGCAGGCGAACAGCACCTTACGCTGCGAAATCTTAAGGCCATCAACAACAGATGGCAGCGACCGTGCATTATCCGCATGAGAAAATTGAATGAGCTCACGGTTCACAAAGTCACGGTACGTTACATCTCCCGAGCTTGTGTCGAGGAAAGAATCGGAAGAGTACTCATTTAAAAGCCAAGCCTTGCGATCTGCAGCTCGTGCTTTGCTAAAGACCATATCCAATGCATCGCCATCGCTGTCACCGCTCCAATGGAAATCCACTAGGTGTTTATCCAAGTCGCTAAAATACTCGCGTCCTTCAGCACTAGTGCTAGTACCGAGACCCTTGTAGTATTTGATCGTATAATACTTAAAGTTGTCCGGGTCAAGAGAAGCTTTCCATTTAAAGTACTCCGGAAGACTGAAGAAGCGGTGAGTCTCCAAACCGCGGTCGATGCCAACGCGCTTAGACGAAGGACTCACTTTGATAATGGGTGTAATAAACTCGCTGATAAAACCACCTTCCTTCAGTAACTCTGGCCAAAACGTGTGGAGCAAGTTAAACAATAAGCCTTTGATGTGTGAGCCGTCGTGATCCTGATCCGTCATGGCAATAACGCGGCCATAGCGCAGTTTCTGACGTGCTTCCTTCGTGTCATAACGCTCGTCCATGCGAAGACCAAGAATCGTGCAGAGATGTGCAAACTCGGCATTTTTACCGAGTTGCGCCACAGACGCATCGCGCACATTCAAAAGTTTGCCACGGAGAGGAAAGACACCGTACCGGTCACGCCCGACAACTGCAAGACCTGCCACTGCTAGTGCCTTTGCTGAGTCACCTTCGGTCAGGATAAGCGAACATTCGCTTGAGCGAGGCCCACCCGCGAGATTAGCATCCTCAAGCTTTGGTACGTTCACTGACGTGTTTTTCGAACGCGTGGACGACACCTTCTTCAAGAGGGCAGCACGCTGTCGCGCGCGAGCACTTTGCACAACTCGGTCTACAATACCGGAGTCCGACAGCACCAGCTTCAAAAGCCTTTCAGAAAGTGTACACGTTGATCCATAGGTCTGTGGCCGTGAGGACATGTACTCTTTCATCTGCGAGTCGAACGTCGGATTCTCAATTTGGCAATTTATGAAGATTGCCAGGTGTGGCTTTACGTGTGCTGTGTTAACGGACAGCTCCGAGAACTTTTTGGTCACATGCTCAGCAACACGACGGCATATTTGGTCACTTATGTAGCCAACGTGGGAGCCGCCACGCAGCGCCGACATGCCGTTGACAAAACTTACTTGTACAAAACCCACATCGGAAGGCAACACACCAATTTCCCAGCGTTTATTCACACGAGAATAAATGTAATTCGAGACAGAAGATGCTTCGTCACTACTGTCTTGCGTCACAGCACCTGACTTTGTTGGCTTTAAAACCGCAGCTGTCGTAGTGGACTGGCAAAAGGCTTGGATATACGACTCAAAGCCGGAAATAGGCACCTTCTTGCCATTAAGAGTAACCTCCACATCCGATAAGCAGCCAGCCACATCGTATACTCGTTTCTTCAGTACACGTGCCATACTTGTCGTAAGTTTCTCCATCTCAAATTTTTCCAAGTCAGGTGAAAACGACACTTTTGTAAAGTCCTTCGCATCTTTGCCCGTAAACTCCGTAATTTCGGGTTCTCCGCGAGTGCGCATATTATTTTGCCAAACCTGTTTGTACCGTAATCCCATCGACGTATCACCTGTCTCGACAATAAACTTTTTACTAAAGATATTCGTCAACTTGGCACCATATCCGTGTCGCCCGCCAGTCAATCTCGCATTCGTATCGTCAAAATTCGATCCCGTTAGCAAATGGCCTAGCACCAGTTCGGGCACGTAAACCTTTTCCGTCTTGTGGAACTTGACAGGAATACCTTTGCCATCATTGTAGACTGAAATCCACGACCTGTATCCATTCGCTTTGTTACCAGGCTCAATAATCACATCCAGATGTCTCATCAAAGGGTCGCGAACCTTATTGTCGACTGCATTGACAATGATCTCGTCAAAAATCTTGTACAATGCAGGGACATACTCTACAGCCTGTTGTTTCATCGTGAGTCCTTCTACAAACTCCTTAGCTCCATTCTCCGACGAGATCATCCACATATTGTCCTTTGTAGTCTCTACAGAGCCAATATACATGCCTGGACGTAAAAGCACATGTTCCAATGGCGTCTTCTTCTGGTAGAGACTCTCGACACTACTAAAGCTGCGTCGGTACAATGTAGACACTTTATTGTCTACAGAAAGACCAGTTTGACGTTGGAATAGCAATAATTGCGTTGAATTGCTGCTAAAACCTCGATAATTAGGCCGAATAGTGGATGATACGCATGATGTAGTATCCCATGACGTAAAACATGCTCTTGCGGAGGCTACACGCATCATTGGAAGTCGAAAATTGCATGAAATAGCAGCATTTCGACTGCCAATGTATATTCTAGTAGTAGAATTAGCAATTAATGATCGACCATCGCTAGCGACGTCGCTAAAGACTCGTCGTCGACCAGCTTTACATCGCCACATGCGTGTGGAGGAGACTTATTATACTTTTCCACCAATCAAAAAGTCGCACTCTTTCTTATCTTATATAGGGATGTACTCGGTTCTTATATCGAGATGTCACTGTTCTCGCTCCCCCCGTCCAATCACTCTTAATGGAGCACAAGACCCCATCGATGCCAATTACACGCGCGACGTCGCCTTCCGACATCGAGAGCGAATACGCCGTGTCGTTATCCCCATCATCTCTCGATAAACGTACTCAAGAAAACGCTCTATTAATACCCGACATTAAAAAGAAGCGACGGATACACAAGACCCAGCTCACGACGACGGAATCAGATCCGGTTGTACCCATTGCGTCTGATTCCAAGCAGCAAGTTATAGACGAGACATCGGTCGTGTTATTGGAGACGCCGCAATCGTTAGAAATGACAATCACGTCAGAAGAGGCGGCAACCCTTCAGATAGAAACGGAAGTGTCGCAGATTCCATTAATCCGTCCAAGAAAAGGCCGTCGTGTTCGTAAAACAAACTTGGAAAAGATGGAAATTCTTGCGTTTGTAGACTTGGGAGGCTCTCAAGGAGCTGCAGCAGAGAAATTTGGTGTCTCACGTACGGCAGTGACGAAAATGGTAAAGGAACGAGCTGCAATTTCAGCTCAAGCTCTTGTGGAAAGTGCAACAAGTAGTCGCAAAGTATTGCAATATCAACATAAACTTAGTGTGATTGAAGACATGCTCTATAAATGGCAGATGCAGATTGAATTGGATGCACCGGCATTAAAGATTACAGGCGAATTATTACAGTCCAAGGCAATGGAATTTCGGAACAAAATCTTGGCAGATTACAGCAATGAATTGTCCGATGAAGTAATCATGTCACTAACGGACTTTAAAGCATCAAATGGATGGCTCCATCGGTATATGCAACGACGAAGTATGCGTTCATTACCAAAACTTCATGGTCAGACAAGTCTCGCAGCAATGCCACTTGATAGAATGAATTATGAGCAACGTATTCAAAAAGTTCGTGACTTGCTGCTGACGGTTAGTCCGACGTGTATATGGAATCTAGATGAACTTATACTGCGCCATCGTACCACCTCGGCCAGATTAGACTCAGTTGTTAACATGGACGCACGTAGTCTTGAGCGTATCTCAGTTGCTATGGCCATGAGCGCATCAGGTGAGAAGCTCCACATGCAAGCTGTTGGAAAAGATTCGAACCCAGATTCGTTAAAGGATGTTGACACGTTAACGAGCTACGGAATTCAGTATCGTGATCAATGTCGAGCTGCACACGATGCGCATACGATTTCTGATTTCATCCAGGCCATGAATCAAGAGGCAACAAGCAGAAAGCAGGTCTGGTATCTGGTGCTGAATAGCTGTACAGCGCATGTAGCTGCTGCTCACGCGCTCAACCCATCAGGTTCGTTTCGAAATGGTTTCAGACTCGAATCGATCGTGTTGCTCTTTATGCCTCCTGGCCCTTCGGGTGATGCTCAGCCTTTTCATCAGGGTATCCTTCGATCGTTTAAGCTACGATTTCGGCGTGAGATGCTCCAGACGTTGCTTCATGAGTACGAACAGTGGGCAGCGGCATCAAAGGGCGACCAACAGAGGCATACTATTGAGACACCGCTAAGTGAAGAATCACCCGTGCATGATGTCTTTGATGTCCATGCACATACTCATTTGCGGAACACGCTCACTTGGCTTCAAAAAGCATGGGAATCCGTGCCGCAGTCGTTCATTCGACATGCGTGGTCAGCGAGCTTGTACTTGCCTGCGGTCGTTCCCGGGGACGATGGACCTTCGGCATCAATGTGTGAAGAAGATGACATCAAGACTTACACGGAAGTTCTCGCTCAGCTGAAAGCCGTTCCAGCGCTTCAACAGGCACTGGGACTCGATTTTACCGACAACCCTGTTCAATTTATGATGGAGCTGCTGGATTTCGACAAGTCGGAGGCCACTGGCATGGACGAAATTGCGAAAGACAATGAGATCGTCGTGGAAAGTTTAGCTTCTCAGGGACTTCTTCGTGATACACAAAGGGCGTTGATGCTGGATAGCATCAAGAGTGATGATCTCCCGCTCCTTACGGCGAGTGAGGCCCACGCAACAGTATCACGGCTATTGCACTTTATATCTCAAGACAGTGACAACTTGTTAACTTTGTCAGAGCGTCGAACCGGACGCGCAAACCTCTTGATTTTACAACGTCTGCTGTCAAAAGTTCGCGAAAGGGAACGGGAAAGGGAAGCAACCACCGACTTTACTGTATGAAAGATATCTTGGGTTTGCAAGAGTACGTGATAATTCAATGGGGTAACACTGAGGATGAATACAGCCTACACCGCTGCAATTTTGTTGACGAGAGAATGAGATGGATGCTACATTGACATGGTACATTTAGCCCTCAATAGGATCACATGGTTCTCCAGCGCCATTACTGCCGTTTTCACCCATGTAAAGTACAGGTAAATCGTGTCATACCCGTAGATTGTCTGCTGCTGTCAATGAAAGAGTTTGTTCCAAGCCAGTCGAACTATAAGTAGGTGAGAGTGCTTTGCCTGTTGAAGCGTACAATGTGCTAGACTTCATTCCATTAGAGTGATCTGCCAGCTCTAATTGTCTTTGCATCTTGTATGTAGTAAGGCTACGAGCTTTTGATCTGTAGCTTTAATATCTGATTACAAAAAGACTGCGGTATTTTTCTTCATAGTATGAAAATCCGTTGGGTGCTGTTACTTTTTTGCAAATAGTACTCAATCCATATTGATATTATATTGATATTGCTACATAAGCTTGTAATATATTAACTAATAGAGGTTGCTGAGCTACTACTTGTCAAATCCCATGTCTGTCACTTGTGACCTCGTGCACGACTCCAAGGATGAGCACACGCGAGGGATCGTCTAATGACATAAAGATCGTCATATCGCAGTTACTCTCACAACGCTGCTCAAAGTGTGCAGTGCCTTGCTACTTGTTAAAATATATGTTCACTATTGACACTTTGCATACTATCCTTACACAATAGATTTCTCGCTAAGAGCTGTATTGGAAGATAGATGCAATCATCTCATTGACTAAGCAACGTATTTCGCTAGTGTGACCAATTGCGAGAGTACAAAGGCCGCAGTAATAGTTGCAACGTTATTAACATCCTATTCACTTACTACTATGTACACTAAGGCAGACCCTCCTATTAGTATTAAAGCCTAAAGCTTCATTCTTTTGCACCGCATGGTGGGGGGTCGTCTAGCAATTTACGAGGATGTCCAGCATTTCGGAGTTTACACGTCCTTAAAAATAGCTCCGAACATGTGGGCGTGGTAGGCGATCCCCCTGTAGCATCTGGTGGGGAAGCATCAGTTGCTGCTGTTGCGATGGAATCTGGCCTACTGAACCGCTTTGGCTTGCACAAGGTCTCATAGTCAAGCAAAATAACGTGAAGCGACCGACATGGGCGATCATTCTGAGAGGCGAGTCAAGTCGATCAAGCGACCGCGTTTGTTGTCGTCGCCGACCGTATCGTGGCTACTAACACGTTTTCAGCAAAAGAGAGCCTCAAAGATACAACAGTGCATCGGGCTGAACCATTTTTATCTTTGTCACTGCGCTTCGGACCGCTCCGGATAGGACTTGAGTCAGATGCGAGCCTTCTCCATGCATGACTTGCTATTTCACAATTGACGTTGTGTTGTTTCATAAAGGCTTGAGGGCGCGTAAGGCACGCCAATTTAGTACATGTACTTGTGATACTTTCTGTTTCACGTCCTACCTTACTGACTAAAAGAACGTTGGCCTGAAATTAATAAGCAACAACCTTTGCTCCATGGAGTGTTTGAAGAAGTGATGTATGTGATCATATCATGGGTCACCTGCTCCAATAGGCTGCTAACAACATAGCAATGTCGTCCTAGGAATAAAATGTACCGACAGCACAATCCTAGCAGTCAGCAGTGTCATGCATGTTGAAGTGATTCAGTCCTTGAATTTGGTTTGAGATACTTTTAAGATAGTTCTATGGGTAGCCGAGCTCCTGCACGTGGAATTGGACAAAGTCGTCCGTATGGTTGCTGTCGCTGGCCGTCGAGTCCGATATCGATCAAGAGCACAGAGAGTTTGTCTAAGGTCGCGTCCAGCACGTCGAGCTGCTCTTTACATTTCACAGTACAACTCGTCGATGTATCCGTGGGTAGTAGATTCGGTTGCAAGCCGCCATCGCTATATGTATTAGACAGTGCCGACGTTGCGTTCCATCCCTTCGAGACAATGGGATCTCAAGCAAATTGAGGTGCCATAATCACGCCATGAAGCTTCGGTAGTGAGCTCTTCACTTTACCAGTTGTAGGCTGTGCAAAGCATCTACTTGCCACACAATAGCGATGGCCGACACTACCTTCAAAGAAAAGAAGCTGCCTGCTCCACCGCTGCCCGGGTCCAGCAGTCGTCGCCACTTTATGCCGCAAGTCCTAGCTCACTGAACACATGAAGACGCACACGGGCCAACGACTTCACGTCTGCCCTGTGCGGTCCTGCCCCAATCATTCCGCGACGTTCGGTAACCTTTGCGCGTCACAAGCGTCTGTACGGGTATATCAAGCCCATCAAGTGTCTTATGAAGGGCTGCGTCTGCACCTTCCCGAGCGACGGCAAGCTTTAAAAAACATAAAGTTTCCTTACGGCGAACCTCTGCACCTCTGCAAATTTCCCTGGTGCGGCAAGACGTTCACACCATGGGGAACCTCAATCGCCACGCGAAGATCAGCACCGAGTTTGCCAAACGGTCCGCAAACACCAACACGGCGATTGTCAATTGCATTTCCACGAAAAGCTTATGCGTGGCGTCCGGCGCCACAATGCCGGCTGAAGCAAACGTGGACTACCGCTTTATCGCCAACTGTTGTCGTCTCGCATCAGGATTATTCATTCGTTGGGGCGATAGGCTGTAGCGGCCGTGGTGTCAGCATATCGACAGCCGCACGTGATAGCGGTGCCCAGCTTACTCAACGAGACGTACATCAAGGCCTGGCCGTTTGACACGAAGTAGACTGACTGACACTACACATGCAAAAGTACGGTGGCTTTATCGCACGCATGACGAGCACCTCTAAAAACGACAGCTAATCCATTAACTTAATTAAACCCCTAGATTGTTACAGTAGCTATGGCCCTATTTGGCAATAGTAACGATATCCCCATCTTTATCTTTATAGAATCAGCTGATACTTGGTAAATTTTTACTATTGCTTGTCATGTAGCATCTTTTTCAGTTGCTGGTTCTGTTGTGCGACATACTTGGCGTTACTTCCAGCAGCTCGACGAATTTCCATCTCCTGCACAAATGCACTCAATTCAGTCCTATTTGTACTCAATTCAACGTTTTTTTAGCAGCTATTTCGTACCTCACGCTGAAAATTAGCGTCGGCTCGACGCTCTGCCCACTTCATGACATAATAGCCGCCAATAATAGGAGCTGTGAAATAAACGAGTGCCATTACGCGCTGTCCATTATTGGACAAGGGGATGCGCGTGCTGTGGATCTTCTGCTTCAGCTCCTGGTGGCGTTTACTGAGACGGCGCAAAAACTCCATTTCAACTGGAATAGAAGCGAAAAATAAGTTTGCCGCAAAACGTGGATCCGTAAATCGGAGTAAATTAGTGTTTTATGCTTTAGATGATAAATCACAATCTGTACGCTCAGAACTTATAATCCTGCATCATAATTTGTAATTTATACTGCAGGCAAGATCCAAAATGTTAAATATCACAATAGGGTTAGTTGCAGCTCTGGTAGTTTATACCATTTGCAGTAGAACAGTGTAATTTATACATTTAGAAGCAGAACATAAAAAATACTGCACGATATCCTAAAAAGTAAAACGATATCACGTTTTAATAAGTACTATTTTGCAAAAAGCTTGACTACTATATTATTTTTAAGAAGGTCGTCCCTTTCAAATTATTCTTCCAAAAGACAATAGTGTTTGCAACATTCACATACTCTCAACTAATACGAAAAAAAATGGGCATATTCGTCAAGGAAAAAATAACTTTGCTATCGCCATTCCGCTCTATTCAATAAAATCTTCCAAGTCAGCAAATGCATCAGCGCCATCTTCTTCATTGAGAAATGCATCAATGACTGGATGACGACTCCGTAAACGCTTTTTTCGTTTTCTTACGATCGGGACGACACCAACTAAACGCTGTCGAGCTTTTGCCTTTCCATATCGAACACTCGAGTGCTCTATCGGCGTAATTCTCTCCTTCACCATTGTCACAATTGCCTTCAAGCGTTCTTTTAACGCATCGGATATCGTGACCTGCAATGCATTCAAAGAGTGAGTAAGGGGGGGGGGTCACAACAGCGTGACGAACATGAGCTAGAGACATACCTTTTTAAGCCAAGTCTGCACGGTGCCTGGAACTTGCAAGAAAAAAATGTCCATCTTGAGAAGGGTTGCAGATACCTATTGGTTACGTACATTCGAGTTCCATGTGGTTGGTGAGTCAGACCAAGCAACTCAAGAAACAAAAAGCAAAGCAGATGAAGTTACCTTGGTTTTTGTTCCCGAATCTTGACTTGCATCCTTGATGCCACTAACCCACGCTCGACTTCTTAATGCCGATGTGACTGAAGATTCATAGATGGAGATTGTGCTGTCATGCCATGTGCCAACGTCAGGGTCACCTCCCTTTCGTTGCACCGATCCACTAGCTTTGCCGATGCGCAACCCCAGTTCAATCATGTGAAGAACCTTTAGCAGCACGTTTCGGGTCTCCCACGATATATCACGATAGTCGCTTATCAATTTATTCACAAGCCCGTGAATCCGGTTGTAACCTACAATTTCCTGGTAATGGGGAAATGAAATGGGTTCGCTACCGCCGTTTTTGGCAGTGATGGCATTGAGCAGCGTGGATTGAGATTGTTCGAGCAGAGTCAAAACAGCGACAATGGCAATGCTTTGAGTAGCACGAGAATGAAGATGTGGAACGCGATCTCGGTTGGGTAAAGCGTCTTGGTCCCGCCTGCTGCCGCTAGTATGAGAGTTGATGATTGCATTGGCGTCGTCAGACACGTCGGAGACGGAAGAGCAGCTAGCATCTGAACCAAAGTCAGAATCCTCACTCAGGCCGTAAGAGGACCTAGCATCGAAGTCTTGTCGCAAACGCTTTCGACGCGCTGGGCCATCACGCTTTTCCTTCAAAGCTTTTAGAGCTGGTCTGCGCTGATGGTTGGTGGTAGTTGATGCGTCCCCATCATCTGCCGAATTGATTAAGCACGTCTGAACGATCCCTTCAATCTTGCTTTCCAACGCCACAAATGTCTTGATGCGGAGCGCAAGGTGAGTTGGGAGGCAGATATTCATGAGAAGTCGAAGCAGTCGTGCATTGTACACAACATTGTCGCACAAAATGTCGTAGGCAAGCGATGAGAGTTTATGAGAATCTGAACAGTCCGTACTGCAATCGCACTGTACCATATCCGCACCATTGCCCAGAAGGCGTTTGCTTAATGAGGCGCAGGACACGGCTAACTTCGTAAGCCCATTCAGCTGGATGCACGTTTTAACGTCTACCAAAATGTTAAGAGATAAACGGGCAAAATTGTTTTGGCCACCAACTGCTTCAATCTCACGACTATCGGTCCACGAAAGCTTGAATAATGTTTGCCCAAGTTTATCATGCACTGAATGGAGACCTGTAGATTTGATCATTGTCTCCAGGGTTCGCCCTATTGCTGCGCAAACGTGCTCCAGCATCTCTTCTCCACTTTTTGTGTCCAGCAACACGACTGGTTTAGCACTTTTTCCAGGCAGAACGAGATGCCGCGCGGATGCTGGAAATTTGGCGGAAATGGAGTCTGCATACAGAGAGAATTGCTGCCTGCAGGCAGACTCATCCTTCGCACTGCCTTCCAGCCTCGCGTTATCTGCACTGGAGACATTCGACCCTGGCACAATGCGGTCGCGAACGTTGATGTACACGCATAGCAATACTTCAAGAATGGAGCTTGCTTCTTTTAACCCGTCATCTTCACTAACCCACGGACATAATGCTCCGAACAGGCCTTCGTCTCCGTGTGTGCTGTAGCATGAGTCTAGAGCGAAGAGAACAGCATCAAATGACATTCCACTTGGTCGTTTCAGGTCCGCTGCCTTCAACGCTCCTGACCCCTGAAGGGTACTCTTGATAGCTGTCAAAATGTTAAGCTTCGCGGCTTGAAGTGCTCTGTGTAATCCGTATGATGCCGACCTAACGAACTCCTTCGACAAATTCGTTTCCATTTCATTTCCGTAATGTGAAACAAGCTTCTGTATCATCCGATGCAAACTGAACTCCACTTCCATCAAGGACCAAACCGAAATCTCGCAATTATCAGTATCGAACGCGGTTAGGCCCTCGTTGTCTGTATCTCGCTCGCTAGAATTTTCAACAGACCAATTCCACATCAACATGTCGAGTGTAATATTACAAATAGCACAACCGATGTAGACGCGCGCTATAAGTTTCCACCACGTACTCTTCTCGCATGCTCTACCTTGTGCTGACTGATTTAGCAGCTGGTCAGAATCTTGGCAAATCCAGTGAAAAAAATATTTCCAATTCGAAACCAGGTCGACAAGCCACTGTTTGATGTCGCTGTCGTTCTCACTGAGGCCCATGATTGATAAACCCTCGGACGAAACTTTCGACAGGAAAATGCCTTTTTCGAATTTTAGCAAGCAAGACAGCAGTTTCTGGAATATAAGCCCAGTCGATGCTGCACCATCCAGACTAGCATTCTGCTGATAAAATGCGTCGAGTGAGCTGAAACGAAACCGCAGTAAACCTGAATCCTCGTCGTCGTACTCATTTGCACAATCTTCAAGATCTTTATTCTCAAAGTCGATGGTACCCATTGTCGGCAGAATAAACTTGCCAACCTCTTGCAAGAAAAACCTGTGGAGCTCTTCCCACGAGCTTTTCCGCAACGAGATGGCAGGTCCATCAACTGTTGCACCGCTACATCGAAATACTTGCTCTAAACGCCCAAATGACCAAGCTTGAATATCATGTAAAGCTATCACACTGTTTTTAAGCGCAGAAACGATCTCTTCCTGCAAACAACAAAACACGTCAGCTATCGGTCATCCTTATGTGGGATCACAACCAAAAACAAGTGACGTACTTCTTGTTGCTCATTAAAAGGTAGCCGGTGGTCTAACCACGTACACCACATGTCCACAGCAAATTGTTGGTGCCGCCATTTACCAGTTGACAACAATTTCCGCAAAAATACCATCAAGAAATTATAAAAATCTAGCACAATATGATATTGAACGCGTTGTGAGATGCCACCCTCAGCATATTAGTCACAATGTTTGTTCAAGAAGAGTACCTGTATACACTGTTGCCAGACGGGAAGCAATAAGGAAAAAGTCGCGAGCACTGTCGAATGACCGTTGAAACTGTATACTGCATGCAACAAGGCATACAGCGTTAGACCAGTACACTTCACAATTGTCATTGCTTATCACAATCATTACCTGAGCCAGTCTTGTATGGCATTGAGGTGCGGGAAAAGCTTTCCTGATTGCGAAATAATTAATCGTGAGAGCGTTTCTCCTGCAATCTACATGTAAGCAGAAGAAGCATACGAGTTGATCAGGACTTTGGACCGTTCTCGTCGCGCTGACTCTCATCGCCGTACCTTCCTCTGCGCTGGATGTTGAGAGCGCTCGAATAAACTACTAAGTACTTCAGAGCGGGTTTCTGGTGCCTGTTGAAATCAAATGGAGTAAATTAAAACCAAAAGCAGCGCAAGTGGGCTAATCTGCCTACCGTCTCGAATATCGCTTGTAAAAGCATAAGCGCCGATGTAGACTTTGAAAGCGCCATTTTGTCGACATCGCTAGTTGGGCTACTTTGCTCTAGCCAGAAGAAAGCAATATCCATCAAAAGCAGCGCTTTCCATTCATGAGCATACATTTGCTTGCCACCAAAATTCAGCACCAGTTCCACTTGATCAAGAACATGCTTCGCTACAGTTTTCCTCAGTCCTCGCGAACTCATTTCGGTCGATGAAGCAGAACTATCAAATGCTCTGAACTCACTGTGTACGATTATCCACGCAAGTTGCTCAATTTCTGTAAACACGGATGCTTCAGTGGCAACGCGAGTGAAGGAAGTTCGGTGGTGCAAAATCGGCTTTGATGCTTGAAGGGAATGAAGGAGCAGGAAAAGGTCGCGCCAGTCGATCTTGAGGTCTGCTGTGCCGCTCGGTGGGCCGTCACACTGGCTGCTAGCGACGTCATGTCTTTCAGACTTCTTGCTGGATCGAATGGATTCACAAACCAGCGAAACGATACGAGGAGACTGGTTGAAGGTCTGTAAGATGAAAAAGCGGGTGTGTCAACATTCACACTCCTTTGTCAACGAACATTCTCATCACACAAACCATTTGCAAGTTGAAATCTGCCTCTTGCCGCAGATGCACAGGTAGTTGACGAAGTAAATAACGCGCAGTGCCAATCCACTTATGATCGCCCGTTACATTTGCCACCAAAAGACACTCTCGAAGAATGGGGTTCATCGTCTCACTCGCCATCTCCGGCGACGTCGTCACCATCCGCTCCACATTCTCCTAATGTCCAAAACAACACCAGCACACTGCACATCAATCAACCCATCCAAGCCTTTATCACCCTCTTTAACTCTCGCTCACACCTGTAACTGCTGCCAGCTTTCTCTCCCCATCAATGATGTATCATTCACCAGCACATTCAGCAAACTCGGTACAGTCTGATAACTCCACGGCATCTCCAATAACTTTGTCAAATTCTACCAACAAAGAACAAAGAAAAAAACACTCTCAGCTGCGTTCCGTCCTCAAGAAAAAATCTCTCCTCCACCATCTCAACTGACCTCTGTGACGGTGCAAAACTCCCGTCCACTAATTTCTCCAATTAATCCTAAAAAATACAGCACAAGTCCGAGTAATTGGGGCAGAACTTTGCCCTTTTCTTTGCTGCGCACAACATCTTCCAAAAAGGAAAACACCATGTTCATGACCGTATGAATCTCGTCCAATAGTTTCTTTCTCTGTATCAATTGTCGTGTTGTTGTATGTCGATCCTGAAGCTCATCCAAAGCATTTGAATAGCCGACAGTTACTTCAGTTAATAGCTGCATACTTTCCAATTCACTTGGACTTCCAAGGCGTAAGACTTGAATGATACGTGAAGTAGCACGTAGACGAGTAGCTTCACATTGGACTAAAAGTCGCACTAATGGTAACCAATCATCTTGGACCAAAAAGACGCTTTTGGTCTTATTCTTTATGGAACGGAGAGCGATCCCGTCCAATAATCCATCAAGCTACAGCATTCAAGAACGAGTTAAAACGAGGAGAGAAAGTGGAAATACATGTAATTATACACTCACATCTTCAGTTTCAATGGACTCTAAATAATGACGCACGGCATCGGCGTCCGTGGCGCTCGCACGAAGCAATTCCCATGCACTGCTATGTTCCATTATAAAATGGGTACTACGGACGAGATTTGATATCGAATAAAGGAGACGACCAAAACCCCTTATTAAGAATATAAAACTAATTTGAAACACAATTTTACGGTAAAGGACGAGCTACAAAGCTCACTTTGTATTATATGGTGCCACTCAGCAAACGGTCGACGGCAGCTTGAACGTTACCTAGTGTCGCTTGTAGCGCACGAATGTTTTGGTCACGATCAGAAAAGCCCATGTCATTGAGTTGCATCAACTGTGACGCGTACAATTCTTCTGGGTTGCCGACAGGCACAGCAGAAGGAGTTCTTCCGATACCAGCACCAGGAAAGCCACCAAACATCGCAAACGGGTTCGCTGTAGCTGGAGTAATTGGTGCTGTACCGGCACTGGAGTTATTGAGATTCATGCCTTCGAGTCTACGAGAAACAATACCAAGGATTAACATCACATCACGTTCATCAATGTCAACAAGTGTTAGCTACGTACCCTGGAATAAGTCCAGACCCACTCAACTGAGTCATGGCATTCTGCATTTGCATCATCGCCTGCAGGTTCTGCGGATTCATAGCCTGGCGCAAAAACTCGGGATTCGACATCATTTGTCGCATCTGCGGATTCGCGTTCATCATTGCTGCCATCTGTGGATTCATCGCCTCCATCTGCGCGACAAACTGCTCCGGATTACTCGCTACCTGGTCTAACGCTGTTTGAAACAAGGGGCTCTGCATCATTTGTGCCATCATCTCAGGATTGCCGCCCAGACCTGCCATACCTCCCATTCCCCCAAGGCCACCCATGCCACTTAAGCCGGCAGCACTCCATGGGTTTGCAGAAGCACTAGTAGATGCAGTACCACTAGCAGCACCTGGGGTTGCCCATGGATTGGCAGCAGCAGTAGTAGAAGCTGTTGTCGAACTTGAGCTGACCGTTTGAGACTGCGTTGCATTGGCCGTAGAGCTGCTGCTGTTACTTCCTCCAGCCAAGCCCGGCATTGTAAATGCCGGGCCGCGAGGAGCAGGTGTCCCACTAGCTGCCGCATCCAACAGCGGCTCCTGTACGTCATGATACATGCGTCGCAGCGCATTAAATCCCTCCGGATGACTCTCAATGTTCCGCAGTGCTGTGTCTTGGTTCCGCATCATTTCCCGCATTGCCGCAGGGTTGCGCATCGCCTCCATACTCTGTCTCAGTAGCTCCGGGTCGTTCATAATGTGATTCAATTGTGGATTTTGCTCCATCAACTGCTGCATAGCCGGATTGCTCTGCATTACATTGCGCATAATATCGGGATTATTGAGAATATTCTGCATCATGGGTGACTCCATCATCTGCCGCATCATTTCAGGATTCTCGAGCATTTGCTGTTGCATTTGCTGCATACCCGGCATACCTCCTGCATCTCCAGTCCCCATTAAATTGCCGAGCAAGTTGCTATTGCTATTGCTTGAGCCTGTAGCTCCTGGGAAATTAAACGGGTTAGCTGCAGTTGCAGCTGGAGCAGTAGCTGGAGTAGCAACTGGAGCAGTAGCTGGAGTTGGCACAGCCGTCGCCGGTCGTGCATGTGCTGATCCCTTGACAAAAAAGATCGTGTCTTCTGCTTGAATGCCTGGAATACTTAGAGCTGTTAAGTAGTTGTTAAGTAACACGGCACTCCCCCCAACAAATGTCGTACCGTAACTGTCGAGTGTCTGGTCATCTTTAAGAACTTTACCCTTATAAATGAGACGCTGGAGAGCGATAGGAACCTCCGTCGATGCCACAAGTGCCTCTTTGCATTGCAGTACGGAACTCTCGAGCGCCAGATCCACCGAGAACTTCTTCCCCGCCGTCGTCTTTACGTGCAGCGTCACCATTCTTTTGTAATAACAATTATTAGAGTGTTTATAACGTTCGAAAGGGATTCAGGCTAAATCGGTATTGATTTATAGAGGCTTATAGCAAATGTTACTAACAAACTGCCACTAGTCACTATAATGAAAAATAGAGCCCACCGCCAAATACCGGTAAAAAAACTATGCCTGAGGACGTCGTGGAGGACGAGCCGCCCGTGAAGCGCGTGAAGACCGAGGCAGCCACAATAGCAACGCGCACTTGCCAGTTTTGCACAAACAAAAAGCAAGTGGCTGCAAACTGCGTGAATCTAGCCTGCAAGAAGTGCTGTTTCACGCGTTCTCAAGTGTGCGCCACCCATCCAAAAGGTACATGGCTACATTATGATCATACATTTATGAAGTCAAATGAGGTGATTGACAATTAGTGGTGCAATTTTTGACAGAGATAGAAAAGCCCGAACCCGCCCGATACAAGAAACATGTGTTAAAAAATGAGTTTCGAGAGACGAATTTCCACTGTACGAGAATGATTGTCACATTGATGACGGTATGCCACTTATTTATGATTTTCATTCTGAATATTTAGACTACGGCGAAACAGTGACAATCTTTTGCGTACGGGACTTTTTCGAGATGAAAAAGCTGAGCCAGGGTGTACTAAAGGACCAAGAGCGGACACAGCGAGTAAGCGGTAATGCCTGTGGCCGTCGCAAGAAGAAACACGCTGTCACATCCAAGATTAAGGAGCGAATTCAGTGTGCACTCGGCAAGAGACCAGCTCCAATGGGCTATGAAGATGTCGAAGAACTTGCAGAAATTGCAATTAGAAATGCATAAGAAGGAGTCGACCCAGTTATTAATTTGGTGTTTTACATGATGGAGTTCAAGGTTAATCGTTCGTTCAGCACAGCTCGTCATCTTTAGCGTGCCTTGTCGTTCTTGCTCAATCTTATCGAGCAGTCCACTCATATTGCTTACGTAGTAACAATGATCCAAACAGCAGCGCATACATCGTGACAGATGAATGCTTTGATAGCAGTTGGCATCTCCATTCAACAATTCGAGAGGCTCATCTAGCATTGCATTTTTGTAAACTTGGGTCATACATCGGAGGTCGACGCATGCGCTCAGCTCTACCGTTGACATCAGCACTGCATTAGCTATCAAGTGTTTAAGCTTGATATCACAGTGAGCAAGGTAGCTCAAATGAAGACAGTGTAGAGCTAGCACAAAATTTGTCACACTATGTGCTACTCGGCAATTGCGTCGCCTGTGCCAATTGTAATGGATATGAGATAATTGTTGAATAATTTTAGACAAATATTGCAGTTTGATCGTTACATTTCTTAAAGATAACATTTTCCAACTTATTGACCAAATAAATCAAATAAAAGATATATTATGACCAAAGGTCACGCTGGACAAGAGGATCATTTTGCGACCTTACTTTGAGCCAACAGCCTTAAAAACATCACTAAAGCGGAAAGCGTAGGACAATATGATAGAGCCACCAAAGACATTTTTGGTTGTCGCCTTGATGTTAGCGTTGCCAGGAGCCCCTAATAGTCAATCTTGTTACCACGGTTCTTCGGCACTTCCACGCACCTATTATGCATTGACTTGGCAAGTTTTTAAAGGTAAGTGGCGCCAATTTCTCCCCAGCACTTTAAATGATCTCGATCTGTTCAGTTCGCGACCAAAACTGCCGCCCATTCTTGTATACGGCCCTAGTAAGCACTCCCCAAAGTTTTTGATTGGATTCAAGTCCGCGAAATTCGCTGGCCAGTCGAGAACAGAAAAAGTTTAGTCCGCAAACCACGCCTTCGTATACCGAGATGTGTGTATCGACGCGTTATCCTGCCAAAACCTCAGTCCATCACCACCCAGATCGTCCACAAAAGGCACGTGATAGTTTCCAGTGTACTTGTGTGCTTTTCGCTGTTGTGCTTCTTTTCTAAGATAGCCAACATGCCTGTCTTAGCACCTCCAATGGCACCCCTTCCATGACGGAGCCACCACCGGATTAACGAGTCGAAAAAACCTGCTTTTCTTTCCTCAAGTCGTGCTAATAGCTTTGATATCCACCTGGTCCATCCAGATTGAGCCATTTATCATCAGTGATTGTAACGGGCCAATAATTACACGAGTCCGTTAAGTATATGATGCTTAACCGGGAAATTCTAAAAGGGTACGATATACCTTAGACCTGAGGCATCCACTCTCGTGAATGTGATATCCATTGATGGATTCTCATCCTTGTTGAATCGCCCGAGAAAATTTGCCCAGTCGTCATCGGAGTGAAGGCTTCTCTCAGCAACACCATTTGACACAGCTGTTTTGTGCCTTTCGGTAAGCGCTGGTGCATGTTTACGCTTGAGAAACTTGAGCGTAGGGCTTTCTTTTGAAATCTGCTTGACTCTAGAAACACTTACAGGGAGTTCCAGCTGCGCTTAGAGGTCCTGTGCAGATAAGTGACCCCATGAGCGGCACGGAGTAGTCGATGGCGAGCCATTTCAGTCAAAATTGTTGGTCGTCCGGCTAGTTTGTACGCACTATAGGCGATGAGGTCGTCTACGTAGTGTTTCATGACGCTTCGAGATCAACCGATGCGCCGGGCAATCTCTTAATGAATCATTATTTTGTGTCATGGTTGGCTATCACCTTTCCTATCTCTTCTCCGTCAATTTCTTGTCTCCGGCATATTACTGCTAAAAGAGATCATATATAGTAGAGTCAGCAAGTAGGCATTGCAATAAAAGCAAACGGACTCAAAACAACGCCGTGAAGGTAATATATAAAGCGTGGCGTTGCTTAGTGGCTCTTTCACTTTTGTCCTACAGTGCGGGAAGCGTAGGACAAAATGATAGAGCCACCAAAAACATTTTTGATTGTCGCCTCGATGTTAGCGTTGCGAGGAGCCCCTAATCGTCAATCTTGTTACCACGGTTCTTCGGAACTTCCACGCACCTGCTATGCATTGAAATTAGCAAGCTTTTGGAAGGCAAGCAGCGCCAATTTCTCCCCAGCACTTTAAATGATCTCGATCTGTTCAGTTCGCGACCAAAACTGCTGCCCATTCTTTTATACGGTCCTTGTAAGCTGTCGAAGTGATTAAGGTAGAAGAAGGCAAATTGTGAAGTAAATATATTTGGTCCTTAGTTCACTACCTTGAGCTGCATCAAAGCCTGTCCTCATCAGGGCTTCGTTACTGATGTCATCTAGATATGTATGTTAATAACGTCATGTCCTTTCAGGTATTGGCCTTTATCATATAACGCCATTCGCCTGTCCAACATGCATTCAGCGGTTTAATATTAACACTCCCACTCACCGCTTATGCTGACTGCGCCTCGGTCCGATACCACTTGCTTGGAGCAAGTACTTGACTTGCTTGGTCCCTAGTGCCTTGGTCAACATGTCTGCCAGCTGGTCCACCGTTGACTTGTACTTGACCACAATAATGTCTTGAGCCACATTCTCCCGGATAAAGTGGTGACGGATGTCGACGTGCTTGGTCCTGGCATTGTACAATCCTGAGTTACTTGCAAGTCCAATCGCACCTTGATTATCTTCATAGACCAAAGTCGCTCCCACTTGCTCATGACCGAGATCCTTAAGCATCGCGCGGACCCACAGTACTTCCTGGGTACAAAAGCTTACAGCCATGTACTCCACCTCTGCCGAGCTCAATGCCACCATGCGCTGGTACTTGGACTTGAATACGACAGGTGCGCCACCAATCATCATGACACCGAGCGTCGATCGCCGATGTTGCTTCCCCAGTCCGCGTCCGTGTATGCTGTTGCTTGAACCTCGCTTGCGCTGCCGTCTTAGATTATGCCGTAGTCTCTTGTTGTTTTGAGATATCGAATAACAAGAATGGAAGCCTTCCAATGTTGCTGACCTCCGATTTTCAAGAAACGTGACAACTGTGTGATTGTATACGCCACATCAGGTCGCGTACATGTTGTGATGTACAACATACATCCAATCAACGACCTGTACGGCTTTAACTTCATTTATTCTTTTTCAGCGTCCGTCGCTGGTGATTGCATCTTTGACAGCTTCAATCCAGACTCGCATGGGTTGACCACTGCCTTGACTTCATCTTGGTTAAACCGGCAGACCACGTCATCGATATAGCGAGTCTGACGAATCCTCAGCGTACTGGCGTTGCGATCATTATTGATCTCCATACCGAGAATAAGCTTGACCTTGCCCAGCTCCTTCATCTTGAACGAATGTTTCAGTGCTGTCTTGACTTCTTGGATCTCTCTACTGGTCTTGGCGGCGATGATCATGTCGTCGACGTAAAGACACACATAGACGAAGTTGCCATTGTTGACCTTGACATAGACACTGATCTGCTCCACTGCTTCGAAAACCAATCTGCAGAAACACAGCATGGATAGTCTTTTTTCATGCACTCGCAGCTTGTTTGAGTCGTAGATTGCCTTGTCCAGCTTGCACATCATCTTTTCAGCATTTGTTATGCCATTAAATACTTCCATGTATACCTCTTCTTTGAGATTACTGTTCAGAAATGCCGTATCTGCACCCAGCTGTTTGGTCACGTATACCTTCACCACCACCACAGCCAGCACGACCTTGATCGAGTTCATGGTTGCTACGGGTGATTACGTCTCAAAGAAGTCGACACCGAAATTCTGCTTAAACCCTTTTGCGACAAATCGGGCCTTGTACCGCACCACCTGTTCGTGCTCGTAGTGCTATTTAGCGAATACCCATCTACATCCGACCGTTCGGACGTTCTTCATCTTCGAGTCAAGCCTCCATGAACTGTTCTCCGAATGAGCTTTAAGCTCAGCGCTCATAGCCTTCACCCATTCCTTGATTCTTCGCTGTCCATGTCGTGTTGTTATGTCGTCGGTGCATTATCTGCATCATCAATATGTGCCGCATATGCTAGTACAGCTTCTGCAAGCAGGTTGTCTTTATCAATACGAGGTCGTTTGGGTGACGGCGAATAGAAAGGATTGTCATTGTCAGGATCATCTTCGCTATCCATCGTGTTCTCGTCAGCCATAATCAATCCATTCCTAAGAAGAAGAGATGGTTCTCTTGAACATCGAGATCGTTCCCGTTCGGGCCTGAAAAAAACATGTCGCCGTTTGCTGTTGACTCATGTACCGATGATATGTCGTTAATTCTCTTTCTGATGACATAGGCTCATGTCCATCTTCTTGCATCTCGACGTCTTCAAATGGGTACGCTGTTGACTCCATTGGTTCATCCTACACAGGAGATTACTTCTCAGATTCAGCCTCTGAGCCACTTCGTCGATGTCCTTGATCATGTTGATGACTTCAGTCCTCCCCGTCATCGACGTGCTATAAATCCAATTCACCTCGCGTTCGTCGACTTTCACTGATCTTGACATCTTGACTTTATTCGGCTCCAGATCATAGACGCGATAGCCCTTCGTATTGTCCCCATAGCCAAGGAACATACACTTAAAGCTCTTTAACTCGATCTTGGTACGTTTAGCGTCTTCGACATGAGCATAACCCATTGATCTAAACACTCGCAAGTGATCCAGTCGAGGCTTCATCTTAAATCCTATCGCGTATGGAGTCGCGTCAGTGTGTGTGCTGTTTGTTGTCCGGTTGATAAAGTACACTGCCGTGCTAATTGTCTCTTCCCACCAGGAAGAAGATAAACCCTTGCAGTGCACCATGCTCCGTGCCTTCTTTATTATTGTTCGGTTCATCCGCTCAGCCACTCCATATTGCTGAGGGCTGTATGGCACAGTCTTCTGGCGCACAATACCGTTACGCTGACAAATTTCATCCATGACCTTGTTCACAAACTCAGTGCCATTGTCAGAGCGTAGACACTTGATGCGCTCTCCCCATTGATTCTCGTACATGGTCTTAAAAGACTCAAACCTTCTCGCCACTTCGCTCTTCTACTCAAGGAAGTATGCCACAACGTACTTCGAGTAGTCGTAAGCACATACTTCGCGCCACCTTTTGATTTCGTCCTCTTCGGTCCCAGTACGTCTGTGTTCACATGTTCCAGAACACGGGACGTCTTCGATTGTGAATGAGATGGGAATTCCGTCACCTTTTGCTTGTCTTTCAAGCATACACTGCATAGCGCCTTCGTCTTGAAACTTATAGTGGGAATAGTAGTCGTCACACTCTGCGTATTTGCCAGCGCGTCCTTGTTCAAGTGACCCATAAGAGCGTGCCAAAGATCATACTTGCTATCGACGTCCAGATAGCCACGTATTGCGCCGTTTCCTGCTGACATTCCAGCATGTAGACCTTGCCGACCTTCCTCTTCGAGGCGGTTACTAGGTTCTTATTCCAAAAGATACATGATGTGCGCTCGAACTCAACATTGAGCCCGCGTTCTGTAAGCTTTCCGACCGATAGTACTCGTCGATCCAGGCCAGGAATGTGGAGGACGTCTTACTTCCGATATGCGCTTACCGTCAATGCCCTGTTAAGCGCACCGACCCGGTTCCTACCACACGGATCTTCTCTCCATCCGCGGTGGCCACCTCAATGCTTGTCTCCATATTCTTGTAGTCGAACAAGTCTTCTCGGTACGGCGTCATGTGTGCCGTCGCACCACTGTCGATCAGCCAACCTGATGATCGACTCTCCCCAGAAGCGAAGACAGCGACCTAGTAATCTTTACCAGGCATCTTCATGTCCGGGCAGTCCCGCTTCATGTGACCAAACTTGTCACACTTGAAGCACCTGCCTTTGAACCCACTTCGCTTTTTCGAGACGTTGTCCTTGCGTCCAATGTTCCTTCCACCCTTGTCGAACCTTGCGTTCTTCAATTTGACCCCATGCGTTGTATCCTTTGGCGCGAGTTCCGTGGCTTCCTTCTTGTCCTGTCGCTCATACTCCTTGAGCAGCTTCTCCGTCACCTCAATAAGCGTGACGTCCTTGGCGTTCTCCACGATCGACGCGATGATCTCGTACTCTGCAGGCAGACTGCTGAGAAAAAAACCGAGCTGTCACGCTTTGTCAATCGGCTCACTCAGAGACTGGATACCAACAATGAGTTCATCGAACTTTTCCAGATGCTGGGTCATCGTCACGCCGTCGTCCACCTTAAATCATGAAGGTGGAGGGTCATCGTCACTACATTGTGCATGGTCGTGCGATTGTAGAACTCACGGAGCGTAATCCATGCCTGGACAGTCGTCGTTGCCGACCGAATATTAGTATAATTCTCCACCTCAATGCCTTAAGCAATCAGTCACAGTGCGTTCATGTCGTTTATCACCCATGCCTCAATCATTTCAGCTTCAGGCTTGACCATCTGGATGGGCGCTGTCAGTCCCTTTCTCGCCAGTGTCATTCGCATGACGAACTCCCAGTGAAAGTAATTGTCGCTCTCGAGGATGACTTCAGCCTTCTTCGCAGACATGGGAGCGGCGGGAGTTGTTCTTGAGCGTCTTGCGGCTAATAACCTGTTAAAGTGATTAAGGTAGAAGAAGGCAAATTGTGAAGTAAATATATTTGGTCCTTAGTTCACTACCTTGAGCTGCATCTATCTCATCAGAGCTACGTTACTGACGTGTCCGTTAATAACGTCATGTCCTTTCAGGTATTGGCCTTTATCATATAATGCCATTCGCCGGTCCAACATGCATTCAGCGGTGAAATACTAGCAAGCCCCATAAGTTGTTGATTGGATTTAAGTCCGCGAAATTCGCTGGCCAGTCGAGAACAGAAAAAGTTTAGTCCGCAAACCACGCCTTCGTATACCGAGATGTGTGTATCGACGCGTTATCCTGCCAAAACCTCAGTCCATCACCACCCAGATCGTCCACAAAAGGCACGTGATAGTTTCCAGTGTACTTGTGTGCTTTTCGCTGTTGTGCTTCTTTTCTAAGATAGCCAACATGCCTGTCTTAGCACCTCCAAAGGCACCCCTTCCATGACGGAGCCACCACCGGATTAACGAGTCGAAAATACCTGCTTTTCTTTCCTCAAGTCGTGCTAATAGCTTTGATATCCACCTGGTCCATCCAGATTGAGCCATTTATCATCAGTGATTGTAACGGGCCAATAATTACTCAAGTCTGTTAAGTATATGTGTAACGGGGCTAGAACGTACCGTCACTAGCTCACACGTGCGCTTGAGGAAGACCCAAGCCCAAGCATTAGGTATTAAGGGAATTTAACTAATCTCTATTTTGTTTTAATTTGTACTAATTACGAAGATTTTTAAGTCGTAATAAATACGACAGTGTTCCCGCCTTTCGGGAACCACACATTTTCAGGTTAATTTATCATTGGTGTCTATTGGGTCTTAAGGCTCCAAAAATAAACCAATAATAAATTGCCACGCTGTGCCCGCTATTCGGGTACAGCATCTGCCTACACATGTTAATGTTTATTTTTTAATGCTATATATGCAATGTGGCCCATTACAGTAAAAGTCACGTGGATGTAGCTCGAGCTACATAAATAATGGTCTGGGGCTGCACCACCGCTGTAATGGACGCTGCAGCGAAGCAAGGATGTATGGCTGTAATGAAGTGTGTTTTATAGTGTTTTTCCATGGAAGGCACGTCCGCTGTGATCACTAACGCGGCAGCAAAAGGTTTTTTGATGTGGTGAAATATCTAAACATGAATCTCATTTCGCCGCCACATAAACTATCAATATCGCAGACGCGGAGAACGGTCATCTGCCTGCTGTTGAGTATCTTTACAAGAACCGAGTAATAAATTGCAAAGCTGAAGCTATCATCGTGCACAGAGAAATTGACATTTCGGTATAGTAATCTTGTTGCTAACGCGCGACGAATGTCAACTTGCATTCGATGTGGAGAATCGCAAAGTCCTCGCTGAAAACATCATTGCTGTTAATTAAGCGCTACATTCTTTTTTATAGCTAGTAGTTCAACTGCTTGTGTTCGATCCGCAAATTTTGGATGGGTATTAACTTTCTCATACAAGTCAAGCTCTGCAGAGTAATTTTGACAGTCATGCGCGTAATGAAGTGGAAGCGAAAAAAAGAAGACGTCTCAAGCATAAGAAATGTGGCAAAAAGTAACACCACGCAGCAAGAGGAGGAAACGCGGTTGCGTGACCTAGGCCATGAGTTGACTCGTACATTTAAACCGCTCAAGCTCGAGTATCGGCATCGATATATCAAAAACTTGGAAGCTGTGCGGCATAGGGTTGCGACATAGTAAGAGCGGCATAGTCCAATGCGAGAGAGTTTGTAGGCATGCAAAGTTTGTAAATGAAAGTAGACAGTCACTATAAGGCTATTGATTTTATCGACAAGGTATTCACTAATAGTCTATGTCTGATTAAAGGGGGGGGGTGCATATATCTAAAATTGGGGGGGGTGCAAATATAGTTTTTGCTTCCGCGACGCCACTAGTGAGAAGTACCTCGGTTGTTGTGTGAAGTCGCCTAGGGGCTTACCAGATGCCTCGCTGCACGCGAAAAAAGACGGTCTTACCTCTTTCTCGTTAGTGCCCGAAGGTGTGTGCGTGTAGTGCGTTCGCCGATCCCAAACCTCGGCCCTTCAACAAACAGTCAACTTTCATTTCTTGATCCAGCATATACCCAGCATCGTTTTCCAACTTATACGTATATCCAGAATGTTGTTCACGACATCCAAATCATTTATCTCGAGCGACATCATGCTCCCGAAAAAACATTCGACGACATCGCTTAAGGTCCAGGTAGAATTAAGCATACGAAACATCTTGCTCTATACAATAACATCTTTCTCGATATCTGACGAATTGACAAATGTCTGTCGAATACTATCTAAAGGCCAAAAAGACCAACTTTGTGTGCAAGGGCTTACTTTAAAGGCTCTTGGCTTGCTTCAGGCCGTATAGCAACCTTATTGAACAGTGTCGACGACTTATTGGTCACCGGAATCTCTATCGATGTCGTCAAATGTTTTTTGCGAAGTCCTATAAATTATGCGTTAACTGTAAAAATCAACCAGGGGACTTAATCAAGATCAAAAGCTGAAGCAACGCGGACTTTGCCGCGGACAAATTGGACCGAAATTCGATGTCAGAGTGTGTGCTATCGTGGGCATGCAAAAGGCAGGCAGGATCGCTTGGCATCATCGAGGCGGAGGTAATTACTGCGTCAAAAGTTGGTCGTAAGTTTTAAGGCTCAATAAACTGTTTGGCGAGCTGGACATGAAGGTTGTTAATTAATGCTCTTGTAGACAATCAAGCCACGATCTAGCTACTGGAATGCGAGAAGAGTTTTCAAGCGCGAAGCAAGTCGACATTCGTTCCAAGTCTAACTGCCACTACGCTTAAGCTAAGGTTGTGCAAAAGATTTTTGTCAAGTCTAGTAATGTGTTTGCGTATCCGTTGACAAAGGCAATACCTGTGGCAGCCTGCGCGTTATGTTCAAGTTGAAGGCCATGCAGGATGACGTCAAAGTGAATTGTGAGAAAATATTGCTTCTTACAGGCTGTCAAGGTTTTGAGGTTTCAGTGGAAGACCCTTGACAGGTACTTACCTAATTAGCTATTTTACGATAACTTGACATATCAGACGAGAGATACGGTCGCTGCGTGGTACCATCATAAGATGGTGGACGGAGCGGATGAACACCATATGCATCTTGACATTGTAGACGGGCACTTCTACGAAGTTTCCTCGTACTACGAGCACACACCTTATGCACAAGCGAGGAAGCGGTTACACCGTCTTACCTTCGCGTGCGAGGGTGGTTATGTGGTTGGTCGACTGCTTAAGCAGTCGTACCACCAGTTGCCTCTCGCTTAAGCGAGAGTGCAACGAACTTCTTAACACGAAAGCACCGACGTCACGCAGAATCTTTCAACTTCTCGTGCGTGGTGCGTATGTCTAAGTAAATTCAAGACTGAGCTATATTTAATTAATTATAACTAAATATATATTTAACTACTGATTGGCTATATATATATGTTTATATATATAGATCGGATACGCGACTCTTTAGAAGCGTATCCTGTCGCATGATCTTAAATCTAGATTTAAGATCGCAACTGACGTCCTTCTGAGACGTCGTGATGCCTAGCTTCAACTAGCGTCATCCCTTCCCATGTGAATCCATAAATGGATATCACATTCACGAGGGTGGATCACATTTGTGTATCGCACCCAAGTGACAGGTCAAAAGTAATCATGGATACTTTTAGACCAAACATTAAGTATATTACTTAATTTTTACGTGTAACTAAATGCCCTGTTACACCATCCCCCGTTTTAGAACGATGTTTACATTTTGTAAAACATCGCCTAGGAGACAGAGAGACTACGAGCCGTTATAAACGCGCCGCTTTAGTCTACTCAATTCTCATGCCACCGAAACGTGGTAAGGCTGATGGGTCGCCTGCAGAGGCGCCCATGCAGTCCAGCACTAAGCGCACGCGCCGCGATTTATCGCAGCCGTCGCAAAGTGCGTCAGGCACTGGGGTGAATCTTCTATCTCACGATAATGTGGATGAAGATCCATCTCTCATTGTAGACTACAATGATACTACACCACTGCCATCATCCCAAAGTGGAGATGAGCAAAGCGCATTGATGGGACATATGTCCCCATCATTTGAGGCACCCGTCCTTGAGGAAGCATCTATGCTTCCTACAAGCGAAGGTAAAGCCTCGTCGCCTGCGCCTACGAGCGCAGCGACTAAGAATGAGCACGCTACTTCGAAAGGAGTAGTCGCGACTCAGTCAGATGTAACTTCTCAAGCTGATGTCTTGACAATCCATAATGGAGAGTCAGACTCAGGTGAGTGTGAGCTTAAAGCTCCACCGAGTACACCTGTGGCCTCACTAGCCCGCCGTCGCGAGGGCGTGGTGGCTTGCCACCAATGCCACCTCCATCTGAGTGGATGAACTCGGATGGGTCTAGCGCAGCGATTTTGCAGCGTGACACTATAGACGCTTATAAATTTTATAGCGTCTTTCCTTTGTGGAAAAAGCAGGGCAAAGCACTTGGTCGTGCTTTCCCAATTCTAGTCGTGCTGCGTTCTGACGAAACAGCCGACGACTATGAAGCTGAACTTCGGCGCCGTGTTACCTTGCATGAAGATGCAACTAAACAGCGGTCGCAGCGAATCATCTTCGCCATGAAGCGTGCGCATGAATTAATGGGTGGTAAGCGACCCCCAATTGATTCTCGCCACGCTTCTTCTGCTAGTTCTTCCGGACCTAGCAAAAAGAAGACAGCTGGTGCTGCTTCACATAAGCAGCCACCAGCCCAGGCACGTCAACGCGCAAAGCGTCCACAGGCTCCCACGAATCAAAGCTCGTTGGGTAACCCTTCCACTGGACAAGGATTTGGAGCTTTCGCTTCACAAACCGGTGGGCCAACAGCCTTCCAACAAGGAAGCGCGTGTTCCCTTCTGCGTCTACCAACACAGGTGGCGCCCGATAGGAGTGGCGATCCTACTCGCGGCTGCCTACCCTGCTGCTGTTCAGTCGCAGGCTGAGTCCGCTGCGCTGAAGAGGCAGGTGACAGATCTCGAGAGTCAAGTCTCGCGACTGACCTCGGATCTGCGCGATGTGAGGGCGAGGGACCGTCAGGGGTATGACCGCCTGAAGACCCGTTTGGACATTTTAGAGTGACTGGTGATGAGAGACCCGCGTCAAGCGCGGAGTCCTCCTCTATCGCCGAGTCCTCTATCTCCTCGTTCGTATACGGGGAGCCTCTCGGCTTCCTCGTCGCCTGATCGGTCGCGACGCTCGACTCACAGTCGGCGTCACCATCGGTCTCGTTAGACCGATGCGGATATGTGATCTCTTCTGGATCAACATACCGTTTCAGACGACCCACGTAAAATACGGGGTGCGTCTTCATATAAGGTGGGAGAGTGAGCCTATAATTTAGGTCTCCAACTTCTTCAACCACTGTAAAGGGCCCAATGAATCGGGGCAATAGCTTAGTAGTACCACCAGGTAGTACAGAGATTGCATGTTTAGGTAGGGTAGCAGTACTTAATAGCACTTTGTCCCCCACACTAAAGTGTTCATTGTTTTTGCGACCATGCTGGTCTGCATATTGTTTTTGCTTGCCCTGTGCGCTTGCCATCGCGTCACGGACTTTACGTGTGATGACTAATCGCTCATTCACAAAGCGCTGAGCTTCGCTCACGCTTGTAGCATCCAGCTCGCCGATGACGCCTCCAAGAGGTCGTTCATGGGTCGACGCTGTTGACAACACTATAGTGTCATCATCAAGGAGCACTGGCATTTCTTGCCGTGCCTCCTTGTGACACCTATAGGTGACGTGACCACTGCTAAATTAGCAGTGTCACTAGGGCAACCTTGGCCCTTTTTGGCATTCCCACCGAGCGAAGTAAGATACCCTCCCCCACTAAGACTCGGGCTGCGTACAAACGAGACTGGCGTTCGAGGATGACGCAGTCCGTTAATGTAAAACGGTGTTTCACCCGTACTGGCGTGAGCACTGTTATTAATAGCGAGCTCCACGAATGGCAATTGCTTGCTCCATTCTTGGGAGTCGCTATTGTAAGCAACACATCCGCCACGACTCTCTGTTTGGCCATCGGTCTGGGGATGATCAGCGGTGGACATGTGGAGCTTGCTACCCAGCAGCTCAAACACATGTCGCCAAAACCCCGACGTAAAACGCGGATCCCGGTCCGATACTATGGACTCGGGCATCCCGTGTGGTCGATACACGTGATCCAGAAACAAGAGGGCAGCCTCTTTTCCTGAGATCTTGGTGCTACATGGTGCCAAATGCACCATCTTGCTCAGTCTGTCTACAAAGACGACGAGCCCCGTCCTGCCTTTATGTTCAGGCGGTAAGCCAAACATGAAGTCCAAACTGATAGACTTCCAACATTCAGTTGGAATCGGCAGTGGCTTCAGTGGCGCACTGTTCGAAGGTGCAGGCTTTATACGCTGACACTCTTCGCAAGAGCGAATATAGTTGGCCACCCACCAATATAGGTGGGGCCACCAAAATTCCTCTGACACTCGTAAGAATGTCTTTTCACGGCCCAGATGCCCACTAGATGGCGCATCATGGCACTCGTGAAGTATCATCAGCTTGAGATTTGTGTCATGAGGGACATAGATCCTCAAGGGATCACAAGGTGACAGTTGATGCCATAACAGGCCATCACTGTAACTAAAGCGATTTAGTTTCGCTTTGAGGTGCGACGGAAGGGTAACCTTTCGTCCACCAAAATGATCCAACAGCAGGCGACAATGTTCGTCCTGACTGTATCACTCCTTGATATCGGAGGCCATTAAGCTCGTCACATGGTAGGCCTTCATGGCTGCCAATGTTGACGACTCAACTTGTGCTTTCGCACGAGACACACTTTCCTGGTGTCTTGCCTCGAAGTCTGGTCTGCGCGATAACGCGTCAGCCAAGACATTCGACTTCCCCGGCTTATATTCAGCTTTGAAATTAAATTCAGAGAAGAATGTTAGCCATCTTGCCATTCTCGGCGAGAGATGTAATGTATTTATAGCGGTCCGCAGTGATGCGTGATCCGTATAAACCACAAAAGATTCGGTGCCCAAGAGGTGCACCCGAAACTTTACAAGGGCATACTTAATTGAAAGTAGCTCCTTGTCATGCACAGGGTAATTCAGCTCGGCAGCTTTTAAAAGCCGAGACTGATAAGAAATGACACGGTCAACGCCGTTGTCATCCTTCTGCATGAGTGCGCTGCCGATTGCAAAATTGCTTGCATCGCAGACGACGCTAAGGGCTTACCCGCGTCTGGCAATGCCAAGACCGGTGCCTCTACAAGAGATTGCTTCACTGAAGTGAACGCATCCTCTTGCTCCTTTGACCAAGTCCATTCTGTATCCTTTTTCAAAAGGTCATAAAATGGCTTAGTCCGCTCCGCATAATTCTTGCTGTACTTATGCAAGTAATTAGAGAGCCCAAGGAATTGGCGCAGACCCTTCACATTATGTGGGAATGGCCATTCCTTTACAGCCTTTACCTTTTGCTGGGTCTGCTCGTACACCATGTGCACCTACGATGCAGTCCAGTACAGGTATCTCGGGGACCTCTATTACGCACTTTTGCAAGCTAACGTACCATTTGGCGTCACTAAGAGTCTGCAACACAGCGTCTAAATGACGCTTGTGCGACTCTATCGCGCTCAGAACGTCCTCCGCCCTACTATGCACGAAAACATCGTCAAAGTAATGGGGCGCGTAGGCACGGTGCTGACGCATCACGTGAGCCACCACTCGGTTGAATGCATCACAAGCCACTCCCACAGCATACCGCTTGGGGTGCTTACTTCCGTTTTGGATACATCGGTGTCTCTCATGCGAACCTGATAGTAGCCATCCTTCAGATCCAACGCGGAAAAGATAGTTGACTTTCCCATGGAATTCAACAAGACATCTTTCCGCGGGATCGGCGTTTGAGCCGAAATGGTGGCCGTGTTCAGCTTATTATAGTCATGAACCACGCGCCATCCACCTGTTGCTTTACGCACAGAAGGTCGGGCTGCAGTGAGGCGACTTGCTCTAACGTACATGTTCCGCCTTAGCTCGCTTGTCGAAGAACTCATCGATATAATCGACTTGTTCCTTCGGCAACGGCCATTGCCTGGTCACACAATACTTGGTGCCAGGCTCCAGGTAAATCTCGTGCCTGATGCCCCTATCGGTCGGTAACGGCTTTCTGCTGGAAACACATCACGAGAACATCATAGAACGGGCTGTCCTTCAAGGCATACCAGCCTTGAGTAGCGAACCGTTTCTTTTTGTCGGTCTCCAAGACGCTTTCGTACATTGTGGATGAAGAGCAACAGTCCACCACGTTCTCTTCTGGAACTGGTGCGACTATCTCGTGGATCTTTCCTTCCTTTATTTTGGACAGGAACAGATCCCACGTCATCTCCGAGTGATATACTATCTCCTCGGCAGATGCCAAGACAAGTTGGAGCACCTCAACTGAGGATGCCTCCGGCATTTTGTCTTCAACGACCTCGAACAACTCGTTCGTAGGTACGTCCTCTTGGACCGAGACTGATCCAAGGTTCACTCGTTTCGATGTGCCCTTGATCGTCTTAATACGTCTGGTGCTCGTTCTTCGAGTCACCACGACCTTTGACCTGGAAGAAGGTGTCGTTGCTATTTCAGCTAACGCACTCCTTCCAACCGCACCAGGCTCTTGGCTCTGTGCCGGTTCTTGTGGCGCTTGACTTCCTGTGAGACCACCATCAACTGCCACAGGCTCTCGTCTCTGTGCAGGACTATTGGACGCATGACTACCTGTCCTCGCCTCATTCACTACACCAGTCTTTTCCACCTGGGTAGGAATATGTGTCACCTGGCTTTCTGCCAGGGCACTTCCAACTACACCACTCCTTTCGAGCTGGGTAGTTCCTGGTGTCGATTGACATACCGTTATCGCACCCTCGACTGTGTGGGACACAGCATCAGCCACATAAGCCTCTCGCAAGAGCACATCCTTTCCGGTGTCTTGCGTAGAGCTAGCGACTTTGCGTGTACACCAGTCTATCCATGGTTGGTGTTTAGCCAACCAAGGCATGCCTAGGATGAGGTCATACGGACTCTCCATACCTAGCACTGTGAACTTCTCTTTACAAGAGAAGTCACTGAAACTGAAGGCGAGTTCAACTTGAACTCCCTCCGATTTAACGAGCGCGCCGTTCGCTAAACGAATGATCGCCTCTTCTCGCTTGCCATCCTGGCAAAGCGACTCATAACTCGCCGGTCTCTTTTTCAGAGCAGCGAGTTTCACAAAGTTTTGTGATGCAACCGAATCCACGAGAAGGGTCATTACTTGGTCATAGCCTCGTACTCGAGCGCTATAGACCAAACGGGTTGAGTTCCGACCTTTCGGAACCTCAGGGACTATGCTACCCATTTGTTCGATCCTCTGAACTTAGAGGTAGCATCAGAGTCCACGACAGTAGGGCATCCCGCCCCTACTGCGCTCCCGCATTTCCCGACCCATCTTGGGCAGGTGCTGAACCCGTGCGTCGAGCACGCTGGTTCTTCGCACCTCTCTTCGGGTTGGGAGACTTTTTTCTGGCTGCCTTAGCACCAGCAGCTACTTTGGCATAGCAGCGAGCCATCATATGGCCTCGCTTGCCGCACTTGTAGCAGACCACATCTGCATTGCCTAACTCCATAGGAGTGGCATCAGACTTCTCGGACGACAGCCTGTAATAGGCTGTCGCCGAGGCGCTGTTGTAGGATTGCTCCTCAACTAAGTCAATGTCAATTGCCTCTTCCATCGTCGCTAGCACCTTTCTGCAAAAGGGCCTGACGCGATGGGCCGTGCCTAAGTCCATTCATGAACGTGGCCACCTTGATACGTTCTGGTATCGGTTCCTCATTAGTGGACGCCGACAGCGAACGCATCTCCTGCACAAATTTTTGCAGAGAGCGTTTCGCCTGTCGTGCTCCAAAGAAGCGCGCCATAAGCAACACTTCATTGTTAGGCGGCTGATACCTGGCACGAATCTTTGCCTTAAAGATCGCCCATGATGGAAACGCATCATCATTTGCCATCATCGCAGAGTATGCCCACTCTGACGCTTTGCCACGCAAGTTGGACATGGCATACGACACCATTCTGGTGTCGTCTTCGATGAGCTGCGCCACTCCACATTGCTCAACTGCTAATAGCCAGTGAACAATCGTGTGAGGGCTAGTTCCATCGAACTTCGGAGAGTCCATCCGAATGGGCCTCGGTTGAGCAGGTCGGGCAGAGAGCGTCTCAACAGTTCTGTTGAGCGCCTCATTACGTGCCTGCTCAAGCCTAAGCTCATCCTGAGTCTTAGTGATGGACTCAGCGGTGGCTTGGCTGTTTACCTCGGACGCGTTTCTACGCTTTCCGAGCACAAACGCCTCAAATTGCTCCAACTGAGCAACATGTTGCTCAGAAGAACAATGCAAGACGTTGACCAGGGCTTGTTCACCAAGTCCCTGCGCCAAATGCTCTGCCAATTCCCTATGATGTTGGGAGAGGTGAGGGAAGTCACTCCAGTCCATATTAAGGACCATGTCAACCACACGCACGCTCAGAGAGACGGGTCGTGGGAAGGACTACTAGTGCTACCAAGTGTAGACGGGCACTTCTACGAAGTTGCCTCGTACTACGAGCACACACCTTATGCACAAGCGAGGAAGCGGTTATACCGTCTTACCTTCGCGTGCGAGGGTGGTTATGCGGTTGGTCGACTGCTTAAGCAGTCGTACCACCAGTTGCCTCTCGCTTAAGCGAGAGTGCAACGAACTTCTTAACACGAAAGCACCGACGTCACGCAGAAGCTTTTCAACTTCTCGTGCGTGGTGCGTATGTTTAAGTAAATTCAAGACTGAGCTATATTTAATTAATTATAACTAAATATATATTTAACTACAGATTGGCTATATATGTATATAGATCGGATACGCGACTCTTTTGAAGCGTATCCTGTCGCATGAATTTAAATCTAGATTTAAACTTGCGACTGACGTCCTTCTGAGACGTCGCGATGCCTAGCTTCAACTAGCGTCATCCCTTCTCATGTGAATCCATAAATGGATATCACATTCACGAGGGTGGATCACGTTTGTGTATCGCACCCAAGTGACAGGTCAAAAGTAATCATGGATACTTTTAGACCAAACATTAAGTATATTACTTAATGTTTACGTGTAACTAGATGCCCTGTTACATGACAGGTACTCACCTAATTAGCTGTTTTACATTAACTTGACATATCATACGCGAGATACGGTCGCTGCGTGGTACCATCATAAGATGGTGGACGGAGCAGATGGACACCATATGCAGCTTGACATGGTCAAGTTGTGGTGCCGTTCAATATGCATGTTGTAGTGGTGACAAACGGGAGTACTTAGCGCTGAATATATATTTCTTTTACTTCTACCTCTATTGCATCAAGTACTTTCTCCAGCGTATTTGCCATCGCTTACCCCTGTTGCCCATATTTTTCTTTTCGATGCTCTTTCCTTTTTTGACGCCAAGGATGATGTCGCACAATACAGTACCGATGAGCCGCTCGTGCAAAGACTACTTTGTGACATAAGATAGTGTCATGCTTTGCAAGCGTCTTTCAATCTTTACAGTATGCTTCTATTTCGCCCCCGAAGCGAGGGCGAGAAGGGGGCATCTCTTTGCATGGTAGTCTCAGCTCAAATGGCCGTGAAGCAAAACTGACAAATGTTTTTCTAATTTTACGCGCTCCTGCTCGCCTTTTGTTGTCTACGTGTCCGCCGGCATATTTGCCTTTTTTTCGCACTTTTCATAGACGAAACGAGGCGGATGGGATCATCAACAGCCCAAGTGTATATTCATAGTCCTTCGCTCTCCAGCATCAGACTTGACGCCGCCACTACATCATAGCCTCCAATCCTGTCGCCAAGGTGCTGTTTTTTGTCGCGCTATGCGCGTTTCCTGCCAGGAGCATAGAAAACGTAGAATCAATGCTTTGAGAGCTCAAACTATCCAGGTATGTTGAACGCAGATAACCTTTTCTCGATCAAGCGGCAAGACGTGACACCGAGTGGCCAAAGCAATGGCGAAGTGATGAGGCTTATGATTAGCCTCCTCACTTCACCATTGATTTGGGTTCCACTTAAGAGAATCGCTACCAGGCTGACCAGTTCAACGCAAGGTATCGCAAAAGCCTTTTCAAAACGTCAGCTACGATGGTGACGGTTGTGGCGGAGAATTACAGATGTGTTTTGGTATCTCAAGCTCGACAAGATACAAGGCGACTATCTCGACCATTTAATATTTCTCTTGTGGCGCAATTTGTCGAGGCAACCGTACACAAGGACCAAGTTACTAGCAAAATATTCGTCACCATGCTTCGTAAGCTCGAAGATGATGCTACTCTTGCTTCTAGAGGCGCCAACTGACAATCGACAGGATCGGCGGCGTCATCTGCTTGGACCTTAAGGGCCCAATGACGCCGCAGGATCGCCTCGGCAATCGATATTTGGTCAATTCATAAACTATAAGTCGAACTACTGCAGTGTGTTCCTCGCGCGCCAGAATGACGCGGCGTCGAAGACGTTTGAAGCGTTTCTCTTCCACTTTTATAAGCTCTTCCTTTGTAAAAGTCAAGTGCTGCGAGGGATGGCGGTGGCGAGTACGCCAACGATGACTTGTTCTGCAAGCGCACAGATGTCGTGCGCCAAGTTTCGGAAGCGCGCAACCAGGCATCATGTGGCAAGGCAGATAGGATCAACTGGACGGTTGTGCAACCGATCTTTGTCTAGTCTAGTGATGTGTTTGCGTATCCGTTGACAAAGGCACTACCGTTGGCAAGGATGTTGGGCCTGCGCGTTATGTCCAAGTTCAAGGCCATGCAGGATGAAGTCGAGGTGAATTGTGAAATATATTGCTTCTTACAGGCTGTAAAGGCTTTGAGGTTTAAGTGGAAGACCCATGACAGGTACTCACCTAATTAGCTGTTTTACATTAACTTGACATATCATACGCGAGATACGGTCGCTGCGTGGTACCATCATAAGATGGTGGACGGAGCAGATGGACACCATATGCAGCTTGACATGGTCAAGTTGTGGTGCCGTTCAATATGCATGTTGTAGTGGTGACAAACGGGAGTACTTAGCGCTGAATATATATTTCTTTTACTTCTACCTCTATTGCATCAAGTACTTTCTCCAGCGTATTTGCCATCGCTTACCCCTGTTGCCCATATTTTTCTTTTCGATGCTCTTTCCTTTTTTGACGCCAAGGATGATGTCGCACAATACAGTACCGATGAGCCGCTCGTGCAAAGACTACTTTGTGACAGAAGATAGTGTCATGCTTTGCAAGCGTCTTTCAATCTTTACAGTATGCTTCTATTGTTGCAAGTAGATGGTAGTTGCACTTGTGCAGAGGTAGTTAGAAGTAAAAGTGAATGTATTAGAATGTTATCTTCGTTCGCTAACACTATAATACAACATGCACTGCAACTTCACCATAACATGTTTGCGTCCGTCTTCTACGTCGTCGTCATGTCGCTCAACGGTCATGTCGCCACCTCGTCCCATCACCTGGTCCGATCTTACCGTAACGCCTGTCACGACACTTGTCACTGTCGTAGCCTCGTCTCACCATCTGTCACCATCGTAGCCTCGTCTCACCACATGTTAAGATATGTGTGACTTTGACCAATCAGGTGTCACCGTCACATGTTATACCTGTTGAACCTGTAACATAACAATGACAGACAAGACGTTTCTAAACAGGCATTTCTAACACTCCTCCTCGGTGTCAGCCTGAGTGGTCTTTAACCCGAACATTGCACGTAGCTCTTCCATTCTTGGCGCCGGCAATGACTTCGTCAAGATATCGGCCATCATGTCTTAAGACTTTACAAATCTTGGAGCCACGATCCCATCTTTCGCGTAGTTGCAGATGAACTTGAACCTGATGTCCACGTGCTTGGCGCTTGACGTGCTCTTCTCCGACTCTATCTGCTTAATAGCCGCTTGGTTGTCCATCCACATTGGCATCGGCTTGATCACGTTCAACTTCAATTCGTTGAACAGTGCCTTCATTCCCAGTAGTTTGCGTCCGGCTTGAGACGCTGCGATGAAATCTGCCTCCATGGTACTCAGCGATACTCCAGACTGCTTCTTGCACGACCAAAAAACAACGGAGCCATCCATGGTCAGGACACAACCAGACACAGACTTACGGTCCGACTTGTCTGCCGCAAAATCCGCGTCGCTCCAGCTCTCGATACGCATGTCCTTGGATGTCGATCCATTTCCCCCCAGATGTAGCTTCAGATCCTTCGACATCTTCAAGTAGCGCATGATCCTTTTGGCAGTCTTCCAATCCTTGGTCGTCGGCTTGTGTGTTTGTCTTGTTGCCTTGTGCACTGCAAAGCAAATATCCGGTCGCGTGTACCTTGCGATCCACAGTAGACTTCCCACCATCGACTGAAAAGACTTCACGCTTGGGTCGTTCTTTGCACTCCTTTTTTGCAGAAAGTCTTGAGCATCCTCATCCTCGAGATTGCATTCGTCGCCTATCGGAGTCCTCACTCCGTTCACCGAGTACAGTCCGAACTCCTTCAACATCAACTAGATCGTCACTTGTTGGTCCAGAATGTACCCCTTGGACTCGTCCAGCTTGATGCGAAGTCCTAAAAACTTGTTTACCGCGCCCAGATCCTTGATTGACAAACCCGCCATGTCCTTGAAGAAGTTTTCCACTGCGCTTGGATCAGTTCCTGTGACGAGAAAATCATCGACGTAGACTCCGACCACTGTGCATGTATCGCCTACGTACTTGAAATACAAACACATGTCTGTCGTACATTGTCGGAACCCGCTCTGTTGCAACTTGGAATCTAGTAGTTTGCTCCAGAGTCTTCCAGCCTGCTTGAGTCCATATAGTGACTTCTTCAAAAGCAGTGCTAAGTCGTTCGTCGACCTTTTTCCCAGACCCTTGATCTTTTCTTCGTCTATGGTCATACCTTTTGGCACCTTCATGTATATGTCCAAATGCTCCTCCTTTTCTGCCTTGACGTATGCATTCGGCACATCACCATGTTGAGCTGGTACCTTCTAACGTCTTGATAGCTTTAAGATCATCTTCACCGTGCTCAAGTCCATCACCGCTGCAAAGGTGAGGTTGTAGTCTACTCCAAAGACTTGTTCGTTTCCACAGACGACCAAACGAGCCTTGTACCGCTCTATGTCCCCGTTCGCATCCGTTTTGGTCTTATAAACCCACTTGTTGTGGAGAACGTGCGCATCCTTGGGTGGTGCAACGATCGTCCAGACATCGTTCGCCTTTAACGCGTCCAGTTCTTCGGTCATGGCGATCTTCCACTCTTGATGTTGCTTGCTCTTGACCGCTTCTCCATAGTGCTTGGGGTCTTGCATTATAATTACATTTACCACATCTTGTTTTTCAGCAGGACCTTTATTCGAAGGCTCTTCAACCTGTTGCTTGCTGGTTGACCTTGTACCATGTCGCTCTCTCGTCCATCCGGATTTTCGACCCTTGAGTCCTTTCGTGACCCGTTTTTTGACGCTTGATTGCACTTGAACATCCGGTTGATCATCATTGGGTGACTCCTCCTGATGGTCGACTCTCTTCAAGTGGGACTTGACTTGTTCATTTTGCTCATCCGACAGTGTTTCAATGTTTTGCACATGTTGTGTTACCACAACCACCTTGTCCTTGGGGATGTACACTTTGTAACCCTTCGTCTCGCCACTTTTGCCAATTATTATGCCTGCCTTCCCACGCTCTCCAAGTGACTTGTTTTTTGTATGGACATGAACCGTGCATGCAGAACCGAACACCACGATGTCATTCAGCATAGGCACTTTCTTCGTCAAAAATTCCATTGGGGATACACCACCAGGATTCGACTTGGTTCGGCTCCGGTTGAGTATGTAAGTCGCGTACTCAGCAGCATCACCCCAGAAAGAAAGGGGTAGGTTCGAGGCGAACACCATGCTTCTTACCATATTCATAATAGTACGATGCATCCGTTCAGCCTTACCATTACTGGCTTGGTTTCTGGCTTCGCTCACTTGACGTGATACGCCAGTCCCTTTGCAAAACACATCCAATGTCTTGTATTCGCCACCTCCGTCCGTGCGTAGCAGGTGGATCTTGCAATAGAATTCTCGTTCGAAACTCACAAGGAACTGCTTGAACTTGAATGCAGCAATATCTTTAGACTTGGCCAGAAATACACGGCAATAATTTGATCGGTGGTCAATAAAATTGACTAGGTAACGATTTCCCAGTCGGTCTCGTGGGGTTATCGGTCCCTTGAGATCAGAGCATATCACTCCACCTATCACGTCGATAGGTGAGTTCATGCCCGTGTCCTTTTTCGACTGTGCTTTCTTGACTTGTTTCCTTTAGCACACGCCAGGCAATTTATGCGTGTCAGATCAGTCAGCTTAATAGCCGACCCCGGGTCTCTGGCCATCTTGATGATAGTATCGAAACAGAGATGGCCCAAACGGCGATGAAAGTGCATCAAGGTACCACTCTGAACATCCGAATCGGATTCATATTCAGGTGAATTAAGCACAGCCATCATCGCTTCCCGTGATGTGCTTGAAACGGTGTTACCGGGTCTCATCACCGTGACAACCAACACATTGTTGTTGCATTCAACATCCATTACCGGTGCACCTCCGACCCCGGAGGTCAACACACGCCTCCCTCCTCGATATTCGAGTATAAATCCTTTAGCCTCGAGCTTACCATATGATATGATATTTCGCTCGAGGTTTGGAGCATACTGAACATCGAGAATCCGGATAAGGTTCACAACTCCCAGTGCGACAACTTCAATGTCGACACTTCCTTGCATGGTGATTCTTAGCACGCCTCCATCAGTGGCTGCCGTCAAACATTCACTCTGACAGTCTTTCGATTTAACCATCAGACTTAGATCATTTACCAAATGTCTGCTGGACCCACTGTCAAGGATCCAATTGTTGTCTTGAATATGTCCACCATTGTCAATTGCAAAAGTAAAGCTTGCCCTTGGTATCTTCTTCTTCAGTTGCGGGCACATAGACCTGATGTGTCCGACTTCCCGCACTTGTAACACGTGCGCTGGTCACCTTCACCGAAGGTTGATTTTACCTTAGCCTTGACCCTGTCCTTCGGTTCCTTCCTTGTTTCGACAGCGTTTACCACATCGCGCCCAAGATTCTTTGCATGAGTGTCGATCCTTGTCGACTGCGCGAATTGAGCCAGTTCTTCAGCCTGACGTAAGGGGTCGGTACGATGCATATCCAACCTGGACAACATGGTCGTACGCATAAGCGGGTCTGCATAGTAGACGATGTTGTCAAGCACCAGGTTGTCCGCCCCTCCGCATGCATCACTCACGGCCGTCAGGTATAAGAAGTGGTCCGTTCAACTTCTGTGAGTTGCCTTTGGCGCCGTGAACAATTTCATGCTCTGGGCAGGTGATATCTTGGTGTTGAAAGTCTGAAGCAACCTTTGCATAGCATGCTCCAAGGTTTGGCTTTCAGACCACCAAGTCTCCACCTTCCGACGGTAATACATATGCGCCTTGCCGGCCAGATGTTGTCCCAGGACATCAACCTTGATATCCTCCGGCCACGCGAAACCACACGCACGCTCAGCAAACCCGACTTGACGGACGAATTTTTTACCCCATTCAAGGAACCCACTACCTAGTCCGTGGTATAGTTCCTTCCCGTCAAAGGATTGTAGCGCGAGCTTCCGGTGTTGTGCATCTGGCATACCGGTAACTTGTATTCCAGGATGACCGTACATACTGTTTGGCATGCCCGCGCCTGGATGATAGTCTGCAGGTACTTCCTGCCTGTAATGTACAGGTCCAGGTCCTGCCTCCATGTTCACGTTTGCTGCAACATGTTCCGCCGGTCGACCATCAACATTCACCTGGTTGTGGCGCCTTGCCCCGAAGTATGTCGCTGGAGACACGTCCGGGGATTTCTTGGGAGGAGGGGTACGCTCCAAAGCCTGGAGAGTCATCCCCGCTCCCACTCCCAGGGCCGAACCGAAGATTGACTCCGGTGACCCCTTGTTGCCCTTGCCGACTTGCTCGTTCTGGGAAACCTCCATCCGATTCATTCGTTCGGATAGGTCCCCGAGCATGGCCAGCCCCTTTTCCATTGCCCCCACGGGCACTGCCGACTTCTCTTCCAAGTGGTCGTTGTCGGTCTTGTTAGGACCGTCGGTCACCACAACGGGTCCAGCTTTAGTAGCTGTACCGGCATCTCACTCGATTGGGCTCATAACCTGTTTTAAGTAGATGGTAGTTGCACTTGTGCAGAGGTAGTTAGAAGTAAAAGTGAATGTATTAGAATGTTATCTTCGTTCGCTAACACATGCACTGCAACTTCACCATAACATGTTTGCGTCCGTCTTCTACGTCGTCGTCATGTCGCTCAACGGTCATGTCGCCACCTCGTCCCATCACCTGGTCCGATCTTACCGTAACGCCTGTCACGACACTTGTCACTGTCGTAGCCTCGTCTCACCATCTGTCACCATCGTAGCCTCGTCTCACCACATGTTAAGATATGTGTGAATTTGACCAATCAGGTGTCACCGTCATATGTTATACCTGTTGAACCTGTAACATAACAATGACAGACAAGACGTTTCTAAACAGGCATTTCTAACATCTATTTCACCCCCGAAGCGAGGGCGAGAAGGGGGCATCTCTTTGCATGATAGTCTCAGCTCAAATGGCCGTGAAGCAAAACTGACAAATGTTTTTCTAATTTTACGCGCTCCTGCTCGCCTTTTGTTGTCTACGTGTCCGCCGGCATATTTGCCTTTTTTCGCACTTTTCATAGACGAAACGAGGCGGATGGGATCATCAACAGCCCAAGTGTATATTCATAGTCCTTCGCTCTCCAGCATCAGACTTGACGCCGCCACTACATCATAGCCTCCAATCATGTCGCCAAGGTGCTGTTTTTTGTCGCGCTATGCGCGTTTCCTGCCAGGAGCATAGAAAACGTAGAATCAATGCTTTGAGAGCTCAAACTATCCAGGTATGTTGAACGCAGATAACCTTTTCTCGATCAAGCGGCAAGACGTGACACCGAGTGGCCAAAGCAATGGCGAAGTGATGAGGCTTATGATTAGCCTCCTCACTTCACCATTGATTTGGGTTCCACTTAAGAGAATCGCTACCAGGCTGACCAGTTCAACGCAAGGTATCGCAAAAGCCTTTTCAAAACGTCAGCTACGATGGTGACGGTTGTGGCGGAGAATTACAGATGTGTTTTGGTATCTCAAGCTCGACAAGATACAAGGCGACTATCTCGACCATTTAATATTTCTCTTGTGGCGCAATTTGTCGAGGCAACCGTACACAAGGACCAAGTTACTAGCAAAATATTCGTCACCATGCTTCGTAAGCTCGAAGATGATGCTACTCTTGCTTCTAGAGGCGCCAACTGACAATCGACAGGATCGGCGGCGTCATCTGCTTGGACCTTAAGGGCCCAATGACGCCGCAGGATCGCCTCGGCAATCGATATTTGGTCAATTCATAAACTATAAGTCGAACTACTGCAGTGTGTTCCTCGCGCGCCAGAATGACGCGGCGTCGAAGACGTTTGAAGCGTTTCTCTTCCACTTTTATAAGCTCTTCCTTTGTAAAAGTCAAGTGCTGCGAGGGATGGCGGTGGCGAGTACGCCAACGATGACTTGTTCTGCAAGCGCACAGATGTCGTGCGCCAAGTTTCGGAAGCGCGCATCCAGGCATCATGTGGCAAGGCAGAGAGGATCAACTGGACGGTGCTAAAAAACATCGCACGCAGCATGATGTTCGCGTGCGCGCTGCCTTTGCAGTTCTGGGGTGACGCGGTGCAGTACGCCGTCTACATCTTGAATCGAAGTCCACGCGAGCGAACGCGAAGAGAGCGTCGCCTATCGAGGTGCGGACGGGAAAGGCACCGGACCTGCGGAGCATCGCCGTCTTCGGATCGTCGTGTAGCGCTATCGCGACCTGTGCAAGAGCTCGCTGCAGCAGCGATCGAAGACTGGCATCATCGTGGGCATGATCGAGGAGACGAAAGGGTACAAAGTCCTCCTCAAGCAAGAGAACAAGGTGGTCTTTAAACAACACTTGAAGAACATATCTACGCTGTCCAATGTGCAAAATGCACAACAGGAGCGCGCGATGAAGGTAGGCGATCGAGACGACGAAGCGGAAGGGACAGCGCCAACGGTAGAGGCTGCAGTGGCGATCTGCGACGAAAAATGGAGCAGCGCAAGATGGTGGAGGTGCTCGCAAGAAGACCAAGAATCCGTGGACACGACAAGCGCACAAGACACGCAGCGCATCGAATTGCGAGCAATCAGCTGCACTTTAGGAGGGCGAGATGCGAGCGATGAGGTGGTTATCGTATTTCTTAAGCGCGATCCACACAACTATGGAGAGGCCATGCGCAGCACGAAGCGCGAGAAATGACAGACATCTATGCAAGAGGAGATCGCCGCGCTCAAGAGCAACGACGTGTGGCGCGCCACGAAGCGCAGCCCGAGTGTGAACGCTTTCCACTCTAAGGGGTCTTTAAGACCAAGACGGGAGCCCACGGAGAGCTCGAGCGATACTTTTCGAGGCTTGTAGTATGCGGCAATGAGCAAGTGCTCGACATCGATGACAATCGGACCTTTGCCGCTGTGATGGACATCTCAACGGTAAAGTTCGTGCTGGCGCTCACAGCGACGTGGGGCAGGCCCGCCAAGCACGGAGACATCCCGAACGCATACGTGCGTGCCGAGAAGGAAGCACACCTCTAAATCTGCTTGCAGGTGCCACACGGTATGGCACGTGTCGGAGAGAACTCTGCGCGACATCGGTGCTACGCATCCAGGCGAGGTCGTCTTAGAGCTGAGGAGAAGCCTGTACGGGATGAAGCAAGCCGGGCGCCTCTGGAGACAGTACTCCATGCGCGACTCAGAAATGCAGGGTACATGCGCTGCTTATCAGGCATGTGTCTGTACCACAAGTGCGACGGCGGTGAGCTGGTCGTCGAGGCGCAGTTTCGAGGCCATAGCCGCGATTAGTTCATGTTTCGTGTACCCAGCTTTTCAGGAAGACGAAAACAGATTTTGTACCCAGCGGAAGCATAAGGATAAACCACCGTTTAAAAACGTGCTTTTAAATAGTGTGGTGGCCACTATCTTGTTGAGCTTCGAACGATAAAAAAGCTTCTACGAATTTAAACCATTTTCCACCACTGCGCAATTGAAACTCGTTCAGAGGTTTGTGTCCCCCATCAAGTCAACACCGCGTTCGGCTTCCTTGCTTCGACTGCGTGTTTCGCGTCTGCTTACGCCTCGAGACATGACACGCACGACATGCGCTTCTTGCTGGTCAGTAGAATACCTGACGAAGGATAGCGCGCCATACGCAAGATCGTATAGAGCGCTAGGTGGCCGAGTTGCTGGTGTCAGTGCAGCAGAGAGGCTTCATGCACGCCGTCTGCATCAGCATCCATCGCACGTGCTTCAAGCGCGGCCATAATCGCCTCTTTAGCGCTGTGCCTCCCGCGTGTCTCTGTCGTCTCAACGCACAGCCCGTTGCTGTCAATCGCGACGTCGAACACGACTGTACCGTCGCTGCGCCGCTCTAGCGCGCGTTTGTTGCCGTCGTACATAAAGGCAAACCCTTTGCTCTCCAGCTTCCCGTACGAGACGATGTTCTTCGCCAGACGCGGCGCACGCCAACTCCATAGCGTAATGCAAATAGTCGGACCGCGTCGGGTCGTACTTCGCCCGCACGACATTCAGTCAGCTCAGGTGACACGTGTTGCACGATGTTTTCGAGCACAAGCGAAACGACGCCACCGCGCGCTCGATGACGGCTACCATGTAAAGAAAGTGCTCGGCCCAGGTGCGTCGCGCTTCTTTCTTTGCCTTAAACATCTTCATGGCCTGCCTCGCCGTGATCTTCGTCTTGAACGTTAGGTGCAGCTGCTTCATGACGTGTTCGATTCTTGGCTGCTTCACATATTAATTGTCGATCTGTTTGTGATAAAAGCGCTTCGAAGTACCGGCCAAGGAGTGGCCAAGGTGGTCAACCTTCACTTCCTCCGTCCACGAAAAGTACATGACGCTTCAGCGAGGATCACGGCGCGCATGAAGGTGCGTTTCCATTCAAAGAACTTGCATCGAAGAACCTGCTCCCGAGACCTTTGTAGAGCTCCGTCCCATCGAACTTGCGAGTGTTGAGTCTTGGCTGACTCGTGGTCCGCATTCCGTAGTTGCCTATCCTTCCGCCGTGTGCGTTGAAGGTGGCGGCACTTCTTGACGCGCGCGGCGATGGGGCTCGGCTGCTCGTGCCGGCATGCGATGCTAAGCTAACGGCTGTCCGCGCGGCGGCGCGAGCGAAGCGAAGATCGACTTGCCGTCAACGAGCGCGCGCGAGGTGCTTCTGGTTTCTTTTCCAGCAGCCCAAGCGCGTTTATGGTCATGGGGCGTCCACGCATGTTCGCTCTAAGCTTGGACGCAAACATGCCACTCTTGACAGCTCCAAGCATCCTCTCGTCTTCGTCCCGGACGCGCTGCGAAGACTCGAGCTTCGCCAGGCGTTCGGTCACTGCGGCGAGGGCCGCGAGGATCTTGTCATCGGTCGCCTCGCCCCTTTTGCGGGCGGACGGTTCTTCGACGGCTACTGGCGTGTTCACCGATGAGGGCACACGAACTGGCTAGCCACGCCCTGGCACAGCTCGTGGGACACCTTCTGGTGTCTTGGTGGTCGCATCAGTTTCTCTATACATTGGGCTCATAAAATGTTGGTAAGCAAGCCTGTTGTAGTAGGAAGACGATAAGATTATGTATATTGATTGCTTTGTTTTTGTCTACCTGTCTCCTATCCACTATTTCTCCAAACACTCTGTACTCCAACCAAGATTATTGATAGTCAACTTGTCTACCACCCACTTGCACTTACCATCCATGATCAGATAACGGCTGGTACTAATCGCAACTCACAATCTTTAACCTCAGCTTCAAACAGCAGCTGTAACAGGGCATCTAGTTACACGTAAACATTAAGTAATATACTTAATGTTTGGTCTAAAAGTATCCATGATTATTTTTGACCTGTCACTTGGGTGCGATACACAAACGTGATCCACCCTCGTGAATGTGATATCCATTTATGGATTCACATGAGAAGGGATGACGCTAGTTGAAGCTAGGCATCGCGACGTCTCAGAAGGACGTCAGTCGCAAGTTTAAATCTAGATTTAAATTCATGCGACAGGATACGCTTCTAAAGAGTCGCGTATCCGATCTATATACATATATAGCCAATCAGTAGTTAAATATATATTTAATTATAATTCATTAAATATAGCTCAGTCTTGAATTTGCTAAATCGAAAGCACCGCGCACGAGAAGTTGAAAGCTTCTGCATGACGCCGGTGACTTCTTGTTTTAGAAGTTCGTTGCACTCTCGCTTAAGCGAGAGGCAACTGGTGGTACGATTGCTTAAGCAGTCGACCAACCGCATAACCACCCTCGCACGCGAAGGTAAGACGGTCTAACCGCTTCCTCGCTTGTGCTGAAATTGTGTGCTAGTAGCACGAGGCAACTTCGTAGAAGTGCCCGTCTACAGCAGCAAATGCAACAAGTGAGTACGGGCTACAATATTCACTGCATCTCCCCTAAACGTACATTGGCACGCACAATCACTCGCTCTTCATCAGTCTGTTATCGTGTCGATCCTACTTTAGCTCAACTAGCAAATCGTATCAAGCTACGCTATCTTGCGCTTGCTTGCAGCAGGACACGACAGCGACAGAAACAATATAGCTGCATTGCTCTCTGTGTGTGATTTTATCCTACTTCTACTAAAATGTTTATTCCTCGTCATACTCACCACCTTTGTTCTATGTAATGCTTGGTAACAACAATGTTCCAGCCACTAGTAAAGCCACAAATGGCTGGAACTTGAAAACGTTAAGCATACTGTCGCCGACATCACTTGATTGTAGCAAGGGAGTCTCATGTATTGACAAGCCCGCAATTACCGTAAAAACGCAACTCGCTTTAAAATTGCATCCGTATCACGTGGCATGCGCATTGAGACGAAATCCCCACGAGCCACAGCCGCATCAACTGCGAGGCGATCGATACCGTCCTCAGCCACTAAACTTGCAAGCAGGAGGTCATCCTCAGGAGACCACATGCTTAATGGCATTGCGCCTTTCAAAAAGTTTTCAGCTACTTTTGCGTCGCCGCTACAATAGTACAATGCATGGACTACTGTCAGCATGTCTTGGTGCGTTCTAAATTGTAGATCGCAGATAATTTGATCAGTGTCTTTATCTGTAGCATGCTCCACCGTCTTCAGTTGCTGTGAGCCTTCTTCCAATTGAGCTGCTGTAGAGACGCCAACGTCAATTGGATGGGTGACTGCGAGCCCAATGCTGCTTGCTTGGGCTTCTGCTGGAACAGGTACCAAGGAAGGCTCAAAGAACCTTTGCAGTTTTCGTCTCTTCGCATAGTCTCTGGCCAACTCGGTCCAGGTACTGTGGAAAAAGACGCCGTTATTTTTACCAGTCTTGCTCTCAACACTGTCGGCATCACTACCCTCCGTGCCTTGGCGCAATAGGCTGGACTCACCGCTGATAGCGGCCTCGCTGCTTGGGGTAATGCGCTTGCGTTTTTGCTGCTTTCTATCTGCACTTTGGTCACCTGTCTCTAAGTCTTCTGGGGTGGCTTGAACAATCGGAACCTCTAATGCCGCTGGGACAACTGGCATAGCTGGAGGAGGTCGAGTTAGAGATGCAGCTAGGGTGGGAGACGTGATGCCTCCAGATAACTCTTCACTTTTTTGGAGACTCTGAAAGATTCTCAACGGAGACGTGGGCTTCCTGGACCGGGTCCTCACGTCTCTTCGGCTACATTTCTTCTCTCCTCGACCCTCAAATTGGAGCGCGTCATATGTCATAGATCGACTATTGCAACCTGTAGCAATTAAAGTATGTCGTGACGCATGTGTTGACGTCACTGACTCCTGAGGCGCGACATTTTGTATTCCCGTCGAGTTAAGATCAGACTGCATTTCTTCTGTCACTTTTTCCTCTTGTGCTGCTCCTTCTTGCTCCAGCATCCACTCTCTTGTTAACGCCTACCAATTTAACCACAAGAGTCTCGAAAAAAAGTCAGTCTCGTATCGTCACGATAAGTAGCAACCTGTCTCTTCCTACCGCAGCCTTTGTCATGATGCTACGCTGTTCAATCAGTGTCTTCCGCTGCAGCTGTTTCCTAAAATGCTCATGCATGCTCTGAGCTGAGTGAAACGTCACTTTCTCCTTTTCTGCTCTTCTCCACACGCTCTCTGCTAATGGCTGCATGGATCTCCACCCTCTTAATTTGGCAAAGTGCATCATTCTAGCATCGTCTATCACCGTATATTTCCTTCTTCCTTGTCGTTTAGCATCTTGATTGTTCTTTTCAATTGTAAATATATTGCCAGAGTATTGCAATGGATTTTGTCGCGACTCCAACGCGATCGATTGTTTAACAAAGTCCGTCGAGATCCACTCTGGATGTCTTGCATCCAGCGTCTCATTGTTTACAAGCTGCATCGCACCTGCAGGTGTAATCGACACGACGCCCCCATTACTTTCAATAAGATGCGTAAGCTCTGCTTTTTCTTCAGTCGAGAGCATGCGGGACATGTAGAACCGCAGCTCGTGGAATAGCGGCGGCATTCTGGATGGCTTGAAAAATAGGGTCTCAGATAGGGGTTTGCGGTCTAAAACTCTAAAATGTCATATATTAGGGATTTCGGTGTAGGGGTATAACATATCACGATATCTTATTAGTACCTTAATGCTAAATCGCACATCCTGCCAGATCATAGTACCACCTTTTCCAAGGGGTAAGTGGACAGTATCAAGCACTTTGAAATATCGCAGTTAAAAGCGAAGCCGTGATCTTGCACTGTAATACGAGGCATAAAGCTGCATTGTATGAAAAGAAAGAGAATAACGAAGTTACAACTAAAAGTAACAAAGTATCTACTTTTTTGCGATGCTTTGCATGGCATCCTTGCATAATGTTTTCGATTGCTTCCATGTAGCTAATTTCTCTAGAACGGGAAGAAAACAAAGGTGTCCAACAGAAGATTCTAGCGCAAAGTAGAAATGACAACTTCAAGTATAGGCGGCCATTCGACTTGGGTGTAAGGCAGCAATTGAGACATAGAGCTACACACTTCCAGAAGAGCATTTTTCTTATCCAGTGATTCAAAGTAAACATACGAATTACTGTTCAAGCATGTAGCAGCTAGTATACTTTGCAGCCATTACACATGTATTGCAGTTGCAGCTCTCCCACCTTTGCCTTCGCTATCGTTCACCCCAGAAACAAATACAAGCAAACATCATTGATTGATTGAGGCTTTTTCAAGACCAAACAAAGAACAACCAGTGCTTAAATGTCTCTTCACACGGTGTCGTATATCTGCATGTCTTCTACATTTTGGCTGGTTGTAGCATTGATCTACAAGTTGCAGCAACTTGTGCGTTAAAAGTTGATAGATATGACAAATTTTTGCTTAAAACAGGTAAATCCAGCGCCTTGTTTATGGTTAACCATCTTAGGTGTCTGACTCTCCCAAAAACTATTGTCAAACCTTATACGTTTTGATCATGCTATTTACGGCATAAACTATTATCCTATCACCTGTGTAAATGAATCTACCTGTAATACTATAATATCGATACATGCTAGAGCTAGTCGCAACAATACCACAGAATACGCACTCTATCGCAGTCGTAAACGCTCTTGATTCTCCTTTTCTCTCTGTCCATAATGAGTCGATTAGTGGTCTCTATCGGTCACGTCGAGTTCACAGGAGACAGTCAAGTACTTTATGTTATTAAAGTACAACAAGATATTGACGAGTGGGAGGTACATCGCACGTATTCGGACTTTCGCAAATTACGGGACGATGTACACCATGTGATGAAGGACACCCATGCCTATATGCGGGACGATACGTGCTCCCGGGACTTTACACGGGAGCTACAGGACATGAAGTTTCCAGCCAAGCGGCTTTTTGGTAGTAAAAAGGATCATGTCGTCAAGGAACGGGCTGAAGAGCTGCATCGCTTCCTTATTAAACTGCTTTTTCTTACGCACACGTACCGCAAAGCACAAAAGACACGGTACGATCAATACAAGCAGGGCTTACCGGACTATGAACAGACAAGTGTTGCAACACTGCAGAACCGCACACAAGCCAGTGTCATAGTGTTTTACTTACTGCGAGACTTTTTAAAACCCGCTGGGGTTAAGACAGACATGTCGTCGCAGTCGGGAGAATTGTTGAGTTCCTCTGGACATGGAATTATTTCAGAGGCAGCAGATGGAAAGAACGGGAAATCATCGAATAGGTTGATTCGAGAGAGTAAAATCTTGGCCATGACCAGCTTTAATACGAGCGAACTCAAGAATCTGATGTCTCGAGAAGGAAAAAAGATGCGGCAGCATAAACACAGAGACCTACAGGTGGAAGAGTTACGGAAAGACCAGCACAAGTACCAGCACGAACAGCGGCAGAGTCCCATGGTACTGCCAAAGGAACTCAAGAATGAAGCGACTAACTCTACTAACGACAACTGTGGCTCAACGCGTCGTAAGGAATGCGACATTCGTAGAAACACCTCGAAGACAATGATGGAAACGTCCGGGCATTCACGGTCTGAAGCCAGCACGCTTTGTGAACCGCACATGCACAAACATCAGTTCTTGGTAAATGAGCACCGGAAACAACGAAATTACTCGACGCCGGATGGCAATGCAGCGGATTGGAAGCACCGCTCGGCGCGCGCCAGTCCATCTATATCGACGTCCAGTGCTGTAGGTTTGTCTCCACGTGAGGACTCGTTAACGGAAATGGAGAAGATGAGTGCGTCTTCGTCTGTGCCATCATCGGCGTCGTCTGCAACATCTGCAGATGAAGTGAAGCTTTTGGATTTGTCTTCGATGTCCCAGTGTAAAAGGAAAAAGAGCTCGCGAGGAGACAGCAACAAGATACATTCGTCTGAAAAAACTTGGAGCAAGGAATCGACTTCGACGGCACGTAGTAAGGAACAAAAGAGTTCCTCACGCACAAAGAGGAAAGGATTGCCCGCAAAGAACATGCTTATGAGTGAATCGGAAACGATGTCTCGTGTTAGCTCAGTTTTGAATGCTCAGGCCATCTCAATCGATGCACAGCGGGAACTAGAGAGATATCTGTCCGAGTACAGCGCCATTATGATATTGCGCTACGTCGACCGGTTTGTCAACAAAGCTGTGATGAAAGCGCCGGGTTGCTATCACGTAAATGCACAGGACTGGCTAGTCATCGACGGAAAGCGTTTTCTTGAAGAGCTAGAATTAACTTTCACAGACTTACCAAACAACTTTGGTGAGCTTTTCCACATTGGTGCACTAGGCGACCACGACGAATGGGGCTTGCCTTTGGCGCTCAACAAGTATGTGCAGTTGAAGTGGGAATCGTTCCAGACAATGATCAGCAACAGCATCAGCCCCGATCATGGACACAGCAGTGCTGCTGATCTAACATCTGACTCGGATGATTCGGACTCGGATTACGACTACGAGGAGGTCGGCGGTGGTGGCTACATGAAGGCAAAGCAAACGTTTTCGAACGATGAAGAGTCGATGCTGCAGGAGATGATTGCCAACGGCACGGCAGGACGTGAGCAGATGCTTCGGCTACGACGTCACATGAACGAGCAGGGTTGGAATCGGCGCGAAAACCCCGGGTCTCGATCTCAACGCCTGATCGAGGAGACATCTGACACGGACAAAGAAGACACCATAGCCCAACGGCGAGAAAAGCGTAGCTCGAAACGGTATGACCCGAAGAGGGTATCTTGTGACGTGGAAAAGTACCAGCAGATGCAAAATTCACGACGTAAAGACCGTCTCAGTCGAGTGCAGAGTATTGGTGGCTTCGTGTAAATTACGCTGGAACAGCGAACAGAAGTAAGAAGTGAAGTCACTGGATAGAGAGAGAAAGAGGCGTACACCCTGATCCAGTCGACACGTACCAAGTGTAGTAACAATCATGAATACGTCAGTATATTTTATTGTTTGTGTTCTCCTTGCTCGTTGCGTTGCTCGTGAGCGTTCAGTGAAGTACGCTAGACAATCGTAGGACTAGATAATAAAAAAATGCACAAGATGCTTTGTGTCAATTATCTCGGCTATGTTTTTGCTGTATACCGGGTAAGCCGATCGATGACGGCGATAGATCCCAATATTGCCTCTAGTGAATGTCGCCTGTTAAAGTCTTTGATACACATATGAGTTACGCTTCAGCGATTGTGCGTACTCCTTACAAAGTTTTCTTGCCGTGTGTGGACTTCTTGATAGGCACGAATGTCAGCAGTAAGTAGCAGATCACGAGGCCAACGTGGCCACAAAAACGCATGGAGCGAAACCCTGCAACGGCCTCTTCCCACGATAGCACCACAAACGATACAGCCAGGTAGTTTACAACCATCGCTGTGCAAATCATACCGACGAGGTCGTAGAGTGGCTTGATAGCACTGTTTACCAAGTAAGGGCGAACGTGACGTCGAGCTAAGCGATTCACAGACGTAGCCAATGCCACTGTGAGGAAGAAGAGATAGTACCCCGGGTAGAATCCGTGCCACAGAGCCGAAACGGTGTACGTGGCGAGCAACGAGTTACCCGTGCGGGTGTACACATAGCGTTCGAGCCAATTCTGCGTGCCCTTGTTCCAAGCCCGTGATATGTCTCGAACATTGGCACCGAGTTCAAAGCCCAAAATGTCGACGTTGCTGACTCCGTCCCATCCCTTGGGGTTGTTTTGCTCGTCAAACCCTTCGAAACCAGTACCAGTGAGCACTGTGGCTCCTTCTGCCAGTTTCCAAGCCCCGTAGTACTTGGCTCGGGTAAGGAATAGTGCGATGAAAAGCCGACCACACCTCATCAGCATAGACTGGTTTTCGTCACTCAGAATCTCCTTCAAGTCCGCAAGAGCTCCAAAGTGCACGAGTAGTACCAATAGACCTAGTCCCAGTAGTAACTTCGATACGGCAGCCCGGGTAGGAGACACATTCCGTCGGACACCATTCTTATCCACGAACCGAGTCTGATGAATAGCGTCGCTATACTCTTTGTACTCGAAAGCCGGACCTGCTAGGAACGTCGTGAAGCAGTAGACAAATCCCAGAAATTCCAAGAGCGATGGGATTTGAGGAATAGCGAATTTTTTTCGTGACTGTTTGACTCGTTTCGTGTGGTCCGAGTCTCCCTCTATCACCGTTGTGATACTACTGATTGTACCGTCGTGATAGTTGAAGGCAAAGCTTGTCAACTTGATGAGCAATAGCATCTGACTGCCCGTAGCATCCATACTCCAGCCCATATAATTGACCCGCATGCGGTGGATATGCAACGCCGCTATGTACATCATATTGGCAAGGAACACTATGAACGGAGCACGCTTGGGAGGCAGCACACATACTAGTGCGTACGTGAGCAGAGACGACAGCAGCGAGTGTAGCCATCCAACGCCATACACGAACTGTGCAATACTTACACCTGCACAAATGTGGAGCCAGTGCTTGGCTGTGACAGACGGCAGCTTCCGGACTATGATAGCCAATGGATAGACAGCCAAGAGGCAAGTGACATATCGAAGTTGGTCTACAGGAACCCCAATGAAGTCGGAAAGATGAGAGAGCTGTTCGTTCACTATTGTGAAACGAAGTGGTGTAGCGACTTCACTCAATGATGCTAAAGAAGCCATTGGGATGCACAGAGAGGAAGCAGGAATGAAGGAAAGAAATTGGTGGAGGATAGTAAGCAAGGAGGTTTTGATTTCATCTGCGACGTGTGTTGATGACGCTTTAGGATGATACAATTCATACGACATAAAAGATGTGAAGGGTTGAAAAGCGATTGACATGTTGAAGTGCTTGCAATGCGTGACTTGCAAGAATTTTTACTCAAAGAATAATGTTTCAAGTGTTTTTCTTTGCAGTACTTTTGTCAATTTACATGGTATGGGGTTGAAGCCATTCGCTCTTTGAATGCATAAGGCTTCGGTTTGAATTTGCGAAGAAGACCTCAATTGCCGGGATTATATATGACGTAGGTCGGACAACACAGTTGATGTAATCCGCCTAAACAAAATGATACTGTAAAATATCGGTATGATCGGTATCAAAGCGGGCTTCCATTCTTATAAATTTCTTGAGGATATTTCGTATCAAAGCAACGGTACAGTGTACCATGTATCCATTTGTCTTCTAAGCGTAGCTGCTCACCACAGATTGTCGTGTCATCATTCCCAGATCAGTCGCTTTCGAGTGCGATGGGTTCTATCGTCGATATCGTGGACCGATTGCAGCCATACGCAGAGCTAATTACTCCACTAGACTTTAGTTTTTTACATGGCCACGTTAACAATCTGTCGGCTTCTATAGGTCTCGGCAGTGATCAGCTCCGCTATGTCTTGTGTCTCTTTGCTGCATACCCACTTGCTGTCGTGTACAAGCTGCTACCGAACGCCAGTCTCAAGCACATGATGGATGTAGCTGTGGGTCTCTCTATGGCTCAGTTCGTACTGGGTTCAGGCTGGATCCATTCGTTTATCTCGAGCTTTTTGACGTATCTATTGGTCAAATTCGGACCACCAAAACATGCACCAAGTATCGTGTTTCTCTTCAATATGCTATACATGTCGGCATCACATATCTACCGTCTTTATGTGAACTACATGGGCTGGACACTGGACTTTACGGGGCCTCAGATGCTGCTGGTTATTAAGCTCACGAGTTTTGCTTACAATTACTATGATGGTGTGGTGGACAAGACCTTTGAAAAGAAGGGTGACGGAATGTCTCCTAGCAAAAAGAAAGTGTACGAAAGCCGCCAAAAGCTTGCAATCCAAGAGATTCCGAGCTTGTTAGAGTTTTTTGGATACGTCTACAGCTTTACGACATTCTTAGCTGGACCGGCCTTTGAGATCCGCGAGTACTTGGACGTTACCACTGGCAAGAAATTCCTTCTAAATGGAAAGAACAAACAGCCGTCTAGTGTACTGGCTGCCTTCTCCAAATTCTTAGTGGGCTCACTGCTTATGGCAGCGTTTGCCGTGTACGGACCTATGTACCCGCTGTCAAACCTGCATGATCCTAAGGTTGCGAATCTCCCGATACTGCTTCAGATCTGGAAATTGTACATTACGCTCATCTTTTGTAAGGCCAAGTACTACTCCGCCTGGAAGGTGAGTGATGTCTGTACGGGTGAAAGATATCGTAGACAATGATATTGACAATATGCTCTTCTCTTTGGACAGATTGCAGAAGGTGCTACAGTACTGTGTGGCTTCGGTTTCGAGGGCTTCAGCAAGGATGGCTCTAGCCTTGGCTGGAACGGTGTAAGCAACATGGACATTCTGGGCTTTGAATTCTCGCAGAGTATTCGCGCTGCTTCTCGAGCATGGAACAAGGGCACCCAAAACTGGCTGGAGCGTTATGTGTACACTCGCACGGGCAACTCTCTCATGGCCACGTACTTCATCTCGGCCTTCTGGCACGGCTTTTACCCAGGCTACTACCTGTTCTTTATGAGTCGTAAGTGACTGTCTGGTACAACAATATGAGCTGCAAGATCTAATGAGTCGTTCCTTTCGTGTGTTGCAGTGCCGCTAGCTACGGCTGTGAACCGCTTGGCTTTCAAACGTCTTCGTCCGCACTTTATTGAGGCTGATGGATCGTTTGGAATTAAGAAGACGATTTATGACATTTTGAGCTACCTGATGACGCTATTCGGAATGCATTACTTTGTGATGCCTTTCCAGGTATTTGCTACGCACATGAATACTGTGGTTCTTTGTCTTTGAAGAGTTAACAATTTTATATATCGTTTTGCTCCGTGTGAATCGCAGGCGATGTCGTGGGAGAATTCGCTGGTCTCGCTGAAGAACACTTACTTTGTCGGACACGTTGCTGCTATCGTGCTTTACGTCGTCTTTTCCGCCCTCCCGACACCGAAGCCCAAAACGAAAACCAATTAGAATGGTGGAAAGCGAAAGAGATAGCAGTAAAGAAGACTTGTTTGCAAACTGCTGTGCTGCACTGCCTTCCATCGTTGCTTTAAGCGAGATGAAGTAGAGAATAAAGACGTAATGCAGGAAACTTTTTTGCAAGTATTGACCTGCAGTATCAACATCGATCTAAATCTCGTTGCGAGACGCAAGCGATTTGAGTTCCTGGCAAAACCGTTGCACCGGGAAGCCAATAACGTTGTTGCTGCAGCCGTGGACCTCCTTCACAAAACACCGCGCTCGACCTGTGGAAAAGAAGGTATCTGTCAAACCAGGCCTACCCACCCATTGCAGTTTTAAATGTTGCGTCTCACCCTGAAGCCCATAAGCTCCTGCTTTATCCATCGGCTCCCCCGTGGCAATGTAAACTGCAGGATGACCGAGTCAGCATAATTAATCAATCACAACACCAACGAACATAGACGCACAATGGATGTCTTCCGGTTCCAAGGGGCCAAACAGCAGACTGGTTTTCTCAAAAAACAAGTGCGGGTTGTCGATACCCCTCTCAGTAGTAAATATCGCCACACCCGAGAAAACCTCGTGGGGGCGATCTGAAAGTTTTGTCAACATATTGAAAGCGTCCTCCTTGTCTTTTGGTTTCTCCAAAATGACCCCGTCCTGTACCACGACAGTGTCGCATCCGATAATTACTGTAGAAAGCTCGGAATGTGCTTTCTCGTCACTAGACACACGATGCAGCACCTCTAGTGCCTTTTGCTTTGCATTCTCAATCACATAGAGATCAGGCGTTGGAAATTGTTCCTTGGACAAATTTTCCTCAAAAGAAGACGGGATCACCTCAAGGCTGAGCCCCTGAGTCAAAATGACAGTCAACTATCAACGTGATAGATCGGGTGGGATAATGTGTGAACTAGGACGTACGCAATCACGAAGAAGTTCAAGTCGACGAGGGCTTTGTGACGCAAGGATTACACGATGATAACGCAAGTGGTTCGATAAAGCAGACAACATTTGATAATAGGTATTGATTGAGCTGTATGAAGAACTTGGTCAGATAATTTTAGGAGATGTAAGGGAGAACCTCTAATGACTAAATACGAAATTCATCAGGTACTTCTCGCATGACAAATGACACTTCTACGACGCCGCATCAACACTAGCACGACTTGCAGAGCTAATATATCGACGATATGGTTGCATTTTGTTACAAGAGGAACGATTTCTGGTGCACCTCGAAAGCGGGTTCCACAAGCTCACGAGCTTGCAGTAAAGCATCACGTTGTAAATCTGCAGGTCCACTTACCAGTAACGCCACTTCTGCTTTCACGCCGAAGTTCTCGCGAATCTCCTTGTGCACAATGCGCAGTCGAAAACCCAAGTCAGGGCGCTCCTTCTCGATCAAGAAACGGCGACCAAGCAAAGACTGTGCTGGTGTTGGCATTGAACGTGGAGTGGAAGGAGGGGCGGGGCTCGGAATGTCTAAACCGACAACCTCCATCTCTCCCATTGCAACTTCCATGGTGACATTGTTTCCTTCAGTATCTTTGCGAGCATTCCAACGCTGCACTATATACAGTGCAAATGTAGCTCCAAGTACTGCCCCCAACGCACCAGCACCAAGCAACACCGCACGTCTCATGAATGACTTGGCTGAAAACATTTTTAGCTGGAACACCCACAGTATGAGCAGTACACAACCCAACCCCGTACCGAGAAATAAGGGCAGTCCCAGCATATAGTTATGACCTGAAAAAGCATGATGATGTAACGAGGCTGGATAGAAGCGCTGGCTACGTGGTACATTCTCTTCTGACAGGTCGTCCGGCTCCGTTTGAGTGTCATCATCTTCAGTGTCGTACCCAGCTTCATCTGTTCCAGCCTGCGTGAAATGTAACCAGACCTTGCATTTCCATCGCGAACAACGGTTCACTGCATCCAATAACTCTGCATACGCCTCTAGAAATTCCAAGTCACGACACGTCCAGACTACCCACAAGGTGCGTGGCAGTTCCGAATCGTCCGTCGACATCTCTTCTCGGTCACTAATATCGGCAAGAGCCTTCAAATGGTCTAGAATACTAAGGAACGGTGTCATACCGCTACCTCCTGCAATAAACACCATGTGTGGAGCACACTTAATTTCAGAGCCATAGTATCCATCCACATGAACCGTATGAAGCTGCTGCATTTTCATAAGAGTCAACAATTGCGACGTAAAAGGTCCTTGCACCTTAGCATCCAAGAAAAAAGAGTGGCGATTACGCAGAGGGCTGGAACTTATAGTGAATGGATGCCACTCTTTTCCAATCGAATCCACCTTTATATACACATATTGTCCCGGCAAAAAGTCGGATCCGACATTTGGTACTCGTCTCAGTTCCAATTGAATAATTTTATTACTCATTGCAGTCGTTGACACGACACTGGCCTTTCCACGTCCAAATACAGAAACCGCTCGATAAATACCATAGAGTATAATTGCCGGTACCATCCAAAACAACGCGGGATAATAGTGCAAAGTCGTAAAAATTACGGAAAATGCACTTAAACAATGCAACACAATAAAACGTTGAAAATATCGACGTCGTACCCACTCCATTGACGAAACGGCAACAATGAACAGTGGTACCATTGCTATTGCTCCAGAAAAATTTCGAATCGATCCGTAACGTCGTTTAGGTGAACAAGTTTCATCCAGACATGGAAAAAGCTTTTCTTCCACTTTGCCTTCCTTGTACCAGGTGCCAGTATACAATACTCCATGAAGCAGTAAGCATGAAAAGGCCAAATTGACCCGTTAAAACATGGTATCGGGCAGCACGTTCACCAGATAATCCAAAAACCTTGTGCAAAAATGACTGTCGGGCCACGAGAATCACGGATATAACCATTGCATAAAGCCCATTCATGCCAAAAGCACGACCTGTCCGGATTAAATAGCCCGCTTTTTCCAGTTTCCCGCTCTCTTTGTCAGCTATCAACTTGCCTATTACAAGATTAAGTTGCAGTAGCAAAAAGCCACCGACGACAATTACGTCAATTGCATCAAAGCCAAAACGTTTACCGATATTGGGATGGGCTTTCAGCCACGTGACAAGCTTAAGTTGCGGGCCCCCATCAGCCAATGTACCAATAGTATCTTGTTTCCAATAAAAAATCGTTCCAGCAAAGAGAAACGGCAACACCAAAGCAAAGGAAACGACAACTGGTTCGACTTCCATTTTTTTCCCTACACGCGTTTCTAATGACGGAAACACTTCACGATAATAAATCGGCCAGCGAATCCAAAATAGAGCAAAAAAATCCATACAATACAAAAGTAAAGTAAAACTTTGGCAATGCTATTGCAACGGGTCTTTGATAAAAGTTCGAGTGCCGACGCCTTTTGTGCTTTGGGCAAAAACCGCATACCGCTGCGTTTGGGAGGCGTACGGATGGCAAGAAGACGGTTGAGCTCGATCTCATTTAGTTTTTCATGATCCAATAGAAGATCGAGGTCTGCGTCAGTGTCTGGAGAGTGCGAAGGTACCGTCACGGTTCGGCGGCGCTCCATGTCTACGCTCATAAATGTTTATTTTTACCGAATAATAATCATTTTAAGAGACTTTTGTTTCGACCAATCATAGTGGGTCGGTATTTTAAGGGTAGAGCAAGTGTAAAATAGATCATCTGGTAACCCCTTAAACTTGGTATGTTTCCTACAAATTGTGATACAAAGTCTCGGTTTTATAAACGTTTCTATACATCTTTTACGTCACATTTTAGTTACACCAAATACGCAAATACTTTGCTTATCAACTTATAATGTTATTAGAACGTGCGCATCCAGACGTAGCTCTTCCTTTAGTCCTTCATTATGAAGCCACTGATGTACTTGCTTCAATACGCGTGCTTGTCATTGGTGATGTACATGGTTGTTATGATGAATTACAATTACTGCTTCAAGTCTGTCAATACTCTTCACCCAATGACCGTCTAGTGTTCGTAGGAGACCTAGTTAATAAAGGTCCCAAGTCGCTGGAAGTTGTGCGCTTTGTACGTGACTCTGGCTCGCTCTGTGTACGTGGAAACCACGAAGATGCTGCTTTGAGTGCGTACTACAATTGGGTACATGGTGGACGCGTCCCTGGTACAGCCAAGTATCCGTACGTGGAGCTCATGGAAACCGACGATGTCGAATTCCTCGAGCAACTGCCATTTTCACTGTCGTTGCCACATCACAATAATGTCATTGTGGTACATGCTGGAGTAGTGCCAGAGGTGGAGATAAAGGACCAACGACCTTTTGACTTGTACAAGATACGCTTGGTGCAACGTGAGAAAGCAGAGGATGAGAAGTCAAAGTGGAAACCACTAGAGAAGGAGAAATTCAAGAGTAAAGAGGGTGGGAAACCCAAGAGATGGGCCGAGATGTGGAGCGGACCCAGGCACGTGTACTTTGGACATGCAGCGGGTGCTGGGCTTCAGGTGAGTAGGGTGATTGAAATGGAAAGAGAGATTTAGTGCTCACTGTTGCGTGTTACGTGTTGGATTGTTGGGGTAGCAAGAGAGCTTTGCTACAGGTTTGGACACAGGCTGCTGCTATGGACGGAAGCTCACGGCGTGTATCATTCCGGTAAAATGGTTGATAGACGAATATTGGGTGCTGCTTGCTGATTGACGTTGTGATGTGGTGGCAGTTGAACAAATTCATGCAGGTTCATGCAAAGAAACAGTACGAAGTGCTGAGTGGCGACAAGAACTGACAGCAGCGTATACAACCAACTTTGTCAGATTTACACAACAGCAAGCATGTCTTCTACTTTCACCACACTGTACTCCATACCAGTCCACTCCGTACGACAATTACGATAACAATGCACACAATACTGCATCGCGCTGCTCAAGCTTTCGCTAACTTCCGCTTCATACCGCAGCAGCGTCGTGCAGTTCGGCTCCTTGTTATAAAGTCTCACATTTGAAAGATAAAAAGTCGTCACAGCATATGTATGCTCTCCTGAGCAAACACCATTTCTTCGTACTTTGTCGTATAGAGAAGTACGAACGCATTCAATCTCTAAAAGTTGGACGCAGGATGCTAAAGCACACCCATATCATCCAGCTCGGGACAATTGGTAGCAAAAACTATGTAGCACAACACGTGCCAGTGTTTTGCCATTCAACCTCTGCTCGTCACATCACGTGCTTTTAAGCACGTTGTATCAGCTTACGAAGAACTAAAGGCTCTATCGCTTGTCATTTGATCATTTATTAACGTTATTTCAATGCGTCGCAAGTTTGTGGCTAGGATCTCATACAGATACTTATAAAAGTACTGAAATATCGTATTTGTGAACTACCATATCAATACCGACACTATCGGTATCGATAACTGTATTTATACGGCTACCACTTGTTAATTTGGGTATAGAAAGTATGGTAGTAAGACTACGCTTGGCTCGTTGGGGACGGAAAGACGTGCCGTTTTACCGTATTGTAGCAGCGGATGCTCGTGCTCCACGTGATGGCAAACACCTTGAGATTGTAGGACTGCAGCATGAAAATTTCCCAGAACATTTATTAGCAAAAAAACAGTTTCTAACGAATGACGTCTTTTTGCGTGATCTTTTAGCTTGGCACGTTCAACCCGATTGCCGCAAGTGATGGTATTAAGGAGATACGTGTGAATAATCAACGTGTGCGGTATTGGATGTCAGTGGGTGCACAGCCTTCTGATCGTGTGGCGCATCTTTTAGGACTGGCTAACGTCCTGCCTATGCCTCCCACTCGTCAGTATACTAAGAAAAGTGTACCCAAGAAGGACCGCGTGGCCAAGTAGAGGAACATGAACAATTGGTAGCGATGACATGAAGATTGATACCAAAAATACACTTTCTTACCTGGACGACGTGCTTAGCAAGACTTGGAATGTGTGTGAAGTTTCAATGACGGCATTGATTTTAGTTTCCCTTAATGTCTTTCAACAGCTTTAGCAAACTCATGTAGCAGTAGGTAAAAGTTAGAAAGAGTTTATTTGAATGATGACAGCGTAGTAGATCAAACAGGGAACTCAATACTGACGCACCGCTACATGATGAACTATCAACCAGCAAAAGACGCGGCAATGTAATGTAACACGCTTGTGCAGACGCTTAAATAAACCTAAGCAAGCAACTCGCGCATTACCATGCCTGTAGTGTTGGGCTAACGTGTACATGGTCTTTGCAAGCAAGTCATGCTGCACGAAACACAACAACATGATACGCATGGTTAGCTCAAGCACACAGCTCATGCTTCTGTGCAGCATATCGTGTTGTAAAGATTAGGAACTATCGCACAGTCACCGCGAGAAAACGCTTCATTTTGATCTGGTTTTCCATACTCAGTCGTGGGTTCAAGTATGTCACAATGCGCTTCAAGATAAGCTACACTTCTCGTGAAAAATTCGTGCGTGCTTTTTGAAAAGTGTTGCCAACTCTTCAGAAGACTTTGCAGTGAAACACGAATGGAACCTCACCTCAACTCCTTGCAACCGCTTTTGCTTTTCCATTTAGTTGTCGCTTTGGGCCTTTATCTCCTCTTTCAGTGCTTCTTCCATTTTCAGCTTGTCTTTTAATGTACAAACTCTTTACAGATTCCGCCTCGGATTCTCCCTCCTCGCTCTCATCCAGTTCCTCATTATCATCTCCATCCTCGGCGTCTCCCTCCGCCTTTTCTTCTTTGGCATTGGCACAAACGATTTTCAACCACGTAAACGTCAGTCAGATCGTCTGCGTCGTCACTGTCAATGTCATCAGCATCAGCGCCGTGCATACGCAACACACATTCCTTTTCAAATTGAGCATGACAGTCACGTTCCTTCGCAGCAGCCTCCTTCGGCAACATTCGTCGCTCCGTTGCCTTGGCCTCAAGTTCCGCGTCTTTTTGTCAAGCCGTCCATCGACTCCGGTAACACTCCCTTGCCATTGGCAAACTCAAGCAGTCCACGCCGAACCTCAAACCCTTCAGCCCATTTGTCCGTAGCATCTTCCTGCGAGTTTTCGCTTCTCTGCCGCTCCGCCTTGTACAGTTATGCCTTCATCATGACTTCCTGCATCACTTTTTTGTATGTCATCACCTTCCTCAATTTCTGGTGCATCAGCGTCTCCTTTGCCACCTACGAAGTGGAGTTTGCTGACACTGTCCCTGTGCATCTTCCTACCTTCCTCCGAGTCATCTTCCTCGTCTGATAACCCAATCGTAGTCATCGTCGATAATTCTTGCCCCTTTGTGCATTAAGAATGGCATATCATCGTGTTCTTTTTGCTCCGAGTCTGAGTCGTGTAGTGCAAACGCCGACGTGTTGCGCATTTGCGCTTGCGATCCGTCTGAAACCGAGCCATCATCTTATCCTTTATGAACCGTATCGGATCCTATTCGCCAAGACGCTTGTCCTTAACGCGTTGCTCTTGTTGCGGGCCTTAGACGCAGCGCTGAGCGAGCGTCTTGTAACGCTTGCATTCGACTTTAGCACGCGCGGCCGGCTTATACCTTTCATCGGACAACCAATGACCTCGAGCTTGCTTGGTGGCGTTGCTCCGCGCGTCAAACGAATCACCGTGAGGTCTAGCGCGCGCACGAAGACGTACTTCTGCTTCTTCCGAGTAGACATTTGTTACCGCCGCTTACCATGACAAGAGAGCGAGAGAGAAACAAGTACGGTTAAGAGATTTGCACAACTTCGACGGCCAACACCAGGTCAGACGAGAAAGGATCACGGCTAGAATGCAGATGGGTAAAAGTAGTACTAAGGCACATCATTGGCGAAGGCTAGACTGATCATAAAACAGGATGGCGGTGATCTTTCCGGCAGAGTATCGGCCACTTGAGCGAACCAAGCCTGTATAGTAGTTAACCTGTCGTGTACATATGCAGAAATAAAAGATGCATACCTTGCATTGCTGAGACTACCTTTACAATTGAATTGCCAATCCCATTCGACAAGTTCACATGTGTAAATCAAACACACATCATTTCTGTCATAATATGGATGAGGCGCCAACTTGTCTTTGTTCTACAGAAGACGTTTCTGTTGGCTGTCCTGTGTCGACAAGATTGGCTAGACAGAGCACTAAGCTGAGACATTCTTCCTTAACTACGGACATACCAATTCGCCAAAGCCAGCTGCGCCATGACTAGAGGTGGTACCCATGAGTCTGGGTTGGGTAATTGCGTTTACCCACGACTCAGACTCATTCAAATTTCATTACCCACGACTTGGACTCATACCCGCGGGTAATAACCCATGTTACCCGCGCAATAAACATGCGGACTATTAAACAATATGAAAGGGAGAAAAGCATAATGAAAATTGGTAATAAAAGTATCCACACTCTACGTCTCCCACTGGGAAGTTCAAGCGAGCTGACAAAGGAAAAAACTAGTCTTTTGCCGACAAAGAAATGTGACCCTGTGTCCTTATCCAATCCTTGAGGCACAGAAGCCTCTCCAAGCTTTTATGGGAAAGCGAAGTTCTGTTCTACCTGTAAGTCTTTTTACCTTGAGAGAAACCTATCTCAGACGGAGTTGAAGACGCGGGGATGGCCAGATAAAATCTCGCCATCCTTGCAAGCGTCGAGAATTGCAGCTGATGCAGTGCTCACCACTCCAATGGCAATTAATATATGTGAACAGGCGAAAGAGCAAAATAAGTTTGAGCTTTTTCCTCGACTTTGCTCACTGCGGTCTGTAGAACTCTGCCTTCAGCAGATGCGAAGACGTCTGGCTCCATGTCTTCATCGCTCTTGTCGTTACAAATGTTGACAGGTGGCGGAAGCGGGATTTCTTCTAATGACTTCTGATGACTGTATGCTCTATCCACAAAAAGCAACTCAATTGCTTGTGGGCTATGGCCAAGAGCCCAAAATTGCTTTGGCCCTTCGCTGAGGTTTCTAAACCAGCTAATATTCCATCTTGGATCTAACACCGTCGCAAAGAAGTTTGCATCCTGTTTAAACGCCATCTTGATATATTTCTTGAGTTTGGGTAGCATGGCCTGCGCCACCGGCTCCAGTTGCTTTGCATCATATGTGCGGTATACTTTCACCAAAAAAGGCGTAATGAGTCATTAATACATTAAACAATTAGAAATCAATACGAGCAGGTGTGTCTGATGTATGTCCCAAAAATTTGGTACATTTACCCATGGGTACCCATGGGTAAGTTGGTTAATTGAGGCCAATTACCCATACCCAACCCATGAGTCAGGGTATGGGTAATTACCCACTGAGTCTGAGTCTAGCCATGACTCTGACGGAGGTATGTCGTTGGTTGTCATACTCGGCTCATCCATGCGGATGATAAACGGTCCATATCTGGCTTTCAAAGTGACCCACCACCTTTCAACAAAGCACTCTTATACAAACATGGTAATCGTTTATTTTGCTTTGAAGGGCGACATTTGCCGCCCTTCAGAAGCAGTTGCTGTGAATCGAGATGGCATATGGCTTTTAACCCACCACTTTTCAAATAAATATTTTTTTGCAGATATTCGTTTTGAAGGCTATGTGAACTTGCGTTTAGACACAGCAAAATTCAATTGGAACTATTTGTTTAAGTGTTTAATTACTACGCACCATCAGTCTGCCTTACGGAGGTGAATACTAATGCAAATTGCAGGACGGCTGGTTATCTCCATAGTAGAAAAAGTACAAGAATAACATGAGCAAACAATAAATACAGTAGAATAACAAGTGCTTCTCGTAAACTGACTTCATTCAAATGTACGACAGATAGTAAACCGTATCGCTGGCAATTCGAGAGATTCATACCTACTGACGTCACTTTCCAATATCCTCGATCAGCATAAAAACTCTGCCAAGCCATCTACAATAATGCACCTTCACTTTACCACGCTATGTGTGGCTGTTGCTGTCTGTCGAGTCGCTGATTCACATGCAGCGCCATCTCACGACATGCCCAGATCACCTCACTCTCTACCTGGAGTCTCCAACAAGAGACATTTGAGGTCGGACAAGATTGCAGCCGACGAAGGAGAGAGGGGTGATTCTCCTAGCAACATACTAAGTGAGTTATTCAAGAAAAGACTGAAGGTCAACTCAGTTTTTGGGCAGAATTTTTTAATGAATACGAAACCGAAGCAGATTAACTTACTATGAACAAAAAGAAAAAGTTGGAAGAAATGAAACAACTCAAGTTGCTGAAGGAGCAGAATGAGAAAGATGTACAACTTAAGCTGCAGGAAAAGAAAGGCAAACTCCTTAATTTGATGGAGGAGATTAAGTGGGCTGCGTCGTTCACAATTGAACTGAAGAAGGCCAAAACTAATGTACTGAAAGAAATGCTGATTAGCCGGACAAATACACCGGACAAGTTGACGTATGACGAAAAGAAGAACCTCAAAGAATTGCTGGAAGGCTGGAACCCAACAGCGTCCGAAAGTGAGTCGAAGTCCAGCACTGAAGGTTTTAAGGCTTGGCTTGAAAATGAAGAATTACCAGACAAACTATTTACTGTGCTGGGGATTCACAAAGCGGGGGACAAACTGGCAAACAATTTTTTGATTAGCATGAATTTGGAAAGGTGGAATTTTGTCATGAATTTTTTGGACGAAACGGGCCACTACAACTTTGAAGATAAGCTTACAGAAACTCTCACAGCTTTTTGCAGAGATAATAATCGGGCTACACTCTTCTTGGAACGTCTCGTGATTCTAACAGAGCAAACCGATCTTGGTCAGTTGAAGTGGCTGCATGAGAAGATTGAACCAAAAGAAGTTTTCAACCGGATGAAGATTCCCGACAAAAATCATTTTTATAAGGTACCAAATTTGGCAAAATGGAGTACTTACGTGGACGCCTATAACGAATTGTACCCAGAGCTTCAAACAACTCTGATTGCTGCTTTGCCTTATGAAGAACCCGTATTGATAAACAAGTTATTTTTTGGAACACTTAATTATCCAGCATCGGGCACACTTGTGAGGCGACTGCTAGACGAGATGCTCATGTCATGGGCGAAGCTCCATGTTTCTCTTGCTGATGCTTCCACTCGTTTAGAGCTACTGCTGAAGGATACATATATTTCAACAGTTCGCTTGAAAGCATTGCAGCAGTACATGATTTTAATTAATGCCCAAAAACAGCATCCAGCGAATGAGACGCTAGCGAACCTGATAAAAGACTTTATAAATAAAAGCACAGTGCGAAATGACCCTAATGAGATCAAGCGACTTCAAGACTACCTGACGCCACAAATCCCATTAAAACGGAAACCGGAGTCCCCCCTGAAAATGATGTACGTGACAGGCGACGACCCCGTGGTGAATAATGCTTGTTGAGACATCAGTACGAAAAGTATCTACTGATCTATCAAGCACTCTTGCATGTTGTAGATGCTCGTAGGTAGAGTTGAATGGAGACCCGTTTCAGTGCATAGCTTATTTCATATTTCCTTGTTTGTCAGCCATATGCTCATGTTATGTATTTATGCTAAAACAATACCTTGTGCCTATCAACTATAAATTATACAAAGATTCATTCCGATACTGTTGGTATGTTCTTAACAGGCGGCAAGTTCGCATCTGTACTTACATAAGCTACCATCAATGTTGCTGCACTCTCCGTACAATGTGCATTTCAAGCCGCTGTTGTCCATTATCTAAAGCTGCTGTTATAAATCATTTCAATTGCAAGAGATTTCATCGAATGAAATTTACACGTTGTCTACCTCTAAACGGATCAAGTTCCATTTCATTTATGCAATATTTAGCTTTCTTACTATCACTTTGGCAGCGTTAACATATATTATGAGGTAAAGTGAGAATATTTTCTACAATTTCTAAAAGCACTAGTTTGTTTGGTATACATATGTAATGGTGACTTTGGCAGATACAAAATCGAGTGTATACATTAAATTGGTGGCCCACATGTAACGGGCTGAAAGTTACAGTGTTCGTTAAGTATCAAATACTTAACAGGTACCCGAGATAGCGGGTGAAGCCATACGTATCTCTATTCGCAGGTAAGTGAGAATCAGTGTCATTGTCAGCCAATAGAAGAGAGATCTGTAGTTGAGTGGTTCCCATGCGTTTGGTAACCACTTGTACTTAGTATAAAAGCATAAAAATATAAATATCAAAGTTGAAATTTACCATTGCACGCTAGTTCTGCGTGCTCCCTTACGCTTCATCGTAAGACCTATAGTGTGTGCAAGTAACGGAGCTCTAGCCCCAAACACCTGGTAGCACTTCGTAGACCTTCCAACGAATATGAGCGCTCCGCCGATACAGGGCGCTAGCGGGAGAGGGGTGTTGTCACACGATGGCTTTGAGCACCTGAACCCCTTCGAGTGGAAAGCTATGCGTCGCCTGGCAGACTTGGCCAGCCTTACTACCGTTGTTGCCATGCTTAAAGATACGCCTGAGCGGCTCCAGCGTGTAGCCATTCAAGACTTCGTCAACCGCGAGCTCGCCGAATTGTGTCGGAAAGCTTCAACCTCCGCGGTTATCATAAGGTCTAACGTCATTAAACTAGACGTTTTGAGCTCGATGCAATCGAGCACGCCACAGGTCATAGGCGTGCTTACAGTCGTAATTCTCGGAATAATGCAGCAGCGAAGAACCTGGTCTGCTTCCTCTGTCGTAATTCTGGTCATCGCGCAGCCGTTTGCCGCCCGTCTGAACCAGTGCTCGCTGTCAACGAGTCTGACGTCCGTCTCCCTCGCCGGGCAGCCAAAAGACGGCGAGAACTAGTAGGCGCGGAAAGTCCTACTGGGCGAAGACGGAAGAACATGCCTACGGTGGCGACACGTTATTCAAGCCCCGCTGTGCATTATGCGCAGCTGAATGCCACCACGTCCAGCAATGACTCCGCGTTTGATTGTGCTCAGTGTTCATGTCGACGGTGCGTCGCGTCCACTTCGCGCTTTGCTGGACGCCGGCGCGACGAACAATTTTGCCGTGCCGACAGGATGTCGATCCTCTCCTCACGGTTGCGTGTCCGTGAGTCTCCTGAGGAGATGGTCGTTTAGCATGCAGACGGAAAGCCTCGAACGCTCCGGAAACGTTTGATGGTGTTTCCTTACCGGTTCGATACTTTTGCCAGAAGTGATGAATTTCAAGTATTGACTTGAGTAGATCCTTTGACTATATCCTTGGGATGCCGTGGCTTGCGTGGCATCGCCCCGACATTGATTGGCTGAACCGTACTGTCCAGCCACGTGACATCGATGTCAAAGCGGTTCTCGCAGTCCTTGATTGCCCTGCCAGTACGTGGCAGCATGTTGCCGTAGTTGATCGCAATCCCACGACTCACCATACCCACGAAGTGTGCGATGGCCCTTCGCTGGTGGTGTGCAGCTCCGCAATATGCTCCTTCTCAGTCGAATAGTGGTTCCTGAATCAAAAATCTAATTTGCAGCAGTGGTTTCTGGTGTCGCACGGTCGAGCAGCGGCTCTGGCGCATGCGCATTCTTCCAAAACCGTGCCGAAGCAGGGGATTCCGGTACGCCACATGCGTGCGGTGGCACCCGTGTCCGTCCATGTAGCGTACACCACGACGAGGCAGGTGCCTCTGGCGAGTTCCGCGGAAGAAGTGGCTTCCCTACGTCCGGATGAGTATCCAGTTCGTGTTTCTGTGTCGCGACGACGCATTCGGAGACGTGCGCGTCTCCGCTCCGCTGTGCCGTCGAGCACTATTACGACGGCTCCGCTTCTTGAGACCATTAATTTAGTCAACATGACTGGTGTTGGTCCATCCAGCCATCCGTATCAAGTCGCGAGTCCGCCTCGCGACGCGTCTGGAATTACGCAGCTTCCAGAGATTCCTAGGGAAAAGATGCTGCGTGACTTGAAGGGGTGTAACGGGCTAAGGACCCGTTACCGTCTTACACTAAAAGGGCGTTGAGGAAGCGCTCTTAATTAACTCGTAAATATAACTGTTTTATTTTTGTTTTAGTTTTAATTCACAGTAAGTGCGAATATGTTCCCTAGCTCATGGGAACCACTCAATATGGAAGTCAATTTATTATTGGCTAATTATTGGGTCTGGAACCCCAATAATAAACCAATAATAAAATGACGCGCAGTATCCGCTAATCGGATACTGCCCTATGCCTACTTATGTAATTATGTATTATCCCTATAACTACTTATGTAATAGGTATACCCATTACATCACCCCCCTCTTTAAGTTGCGCTTACCTCAACGTAAGCGCGAATCGCAGAAAGTTTCTTCTCGACCAACGGCGCAGCTCCGAACCTGCTCAGTTAGACTTAACTGAGCAGCATGGACCCTAGGCGTCCACGAAACAATGTCTCTGAGAGCCAGAACTGGGAACACCAAGCGACAATCCGTAAAGAGCAGGCGCCGCAGGTCATGGATGGGGACTTGAAACCGTGGCGCTTGTATGGTCTTGAAGGTGCTGTCGAACCCGAGCCACTGGAGGTCATGAAGGACCTTTTCACGCGATACCGTACAGTGAGAGGCAAGGCTACGAACAACGCATATACCGACGATGCGTTGCAGAGGTCTTGGTGTGCCTTCATCAGGCGCTGGAACGCGAGCCGACGTGAAGGAACGTCCTTCACGTCCTGGTTAGACGGTCGAGAGGGAACGCGTGATAGACACGCTATTGGCGACCTGCGCCGGCGCATCTGTCGTATGTCTTGTGACGAGTATCACCTTTGTTACGTCCACATTCGTGAGGGATGTCCAACGTGCAACGTGGGCAGATCGCGACCGGTCCGGCAGGAATGGGACGACTTGGTGTGTGCGAGGCATGCCCGATCATATTCGTTCATGGATCGCTCGTTATGAGAGAAGCCTTTCGGAGCTCCAGGTGTCCGAGCTACGGCGAGTGAGAACGCGTCCTTACGATCGCCGACGGCATTCACGTAGCCGAGGTCGTCAACCGTATCATCCATATGCTCCCGAGCCTCGTAATAGGTCTCGGTCTCGGAGTCGCTCGGGAAGTCGTCGCGATTTCGTTGCTCGCGAGCATTACGGCTCGCGAGATCGGGGATGGAACCGGCATCGTCGGTCGCGATCCCCGTCTTTCTACGGGACTCGTAGTCCTCGACCACGTCCGGGACATCTTGGGACAGCGCATCGATGGCTCCCATGTATCGTCCGCCGGGGAATATCCCAACCAGCGAACCCTGTAATGTTTCTCGACATAAGGCGCCCGACGTAGAACGTCGGATGCAAACGCATAGATGTAGGTATGTCTAGCGTGTAAGCGTCACCATGCACCTTAACAACCCGAAATGGGCCAATATATCTTGGCGCTAACTTAATAGCGCCCAAATTCGTCACTGGTGTGTTCGGTAATCCACTTGTTGATAACAATACTCTGTCACCTTCTCGCAATATCAGCATATTCTTTCGTCCTCTTCTGTCAGCATTCTCCTTTTGCTTGTCGACTGCCTCGTAATGCATCACGCACAAACGCGTGAATCCTTGTCGTAATAGTAGGAATTCGGTTACTGCAGCCGAACTTACAGGCGACGTATTCTCTTTTGGAGCAAAATTGGCAACGGGAGACGCGATGGAAAGCATCGCGTCAGTAGTGGATATGCCGTTGGCCACAAAATTACCAGTATTAGGTGCATCGGAAGCAACATTATCCTCATCTTAATCAATATTCAATAGTTTCGGCGCAATTCCATCCGTAGATACTCCCCCACCAAGCTTGGAAACAGAGTGTTCTGAAGCTGAGAGAGCTAGCAGCGCCAGAACGCGAGGATGCCTCGCGTGGTTAACGAAAAAGGGGGTCAACCCGGTTGACGCATGGACAGCATTGTTGATTGAAAACTCTGCAAGTGGAAGAAATGAACTCCATGATGAGAACGATGTTGCATAACAGCGCAAGACATCTTCGAGCACTCTGTTCACACGCTCCGTTTGCCCATCCGTCTCTGGATGGGCCGCCGTAGACATAAGCAACCGTGTGCCTAATAGCTAGAATAATTCGGCCCAGAAAGCCGAATTGAAACGTGGGTCACGGTCCGAAACAATAGATTCTGGCAAGCCGTGATGCCTAAAGATAAGATCAATGATGATCTTCGCTGTCGTCTCCGCCGTAATGTTGGCGGAGACCGGAGCAAAATGCACCATTTGCTAAATCGATCCACTAATACCAAATACGCCCGTGCGTTTCTGTTCATCCGGTGGAAGGCCAAAGATAAAATACATGCTGACCGAGCGCCAGGCTTCCGTAACAATCGGAAGCGAACGAAATAGGGCTTGTGAGGATGGCGCGGGCTTCACACGCTGACAGGTTTCACAGGAGCGCACCCATTTCTGGATGTATTTATACATTCGCGGCCTGAAAAATACGCGAGAAATAGCTGCAAACGTCTTCTCGCGACCCAGGTGTCCGCAAGCTGGGCTGTCGTGAAACCTCTGAACCAATCGGGCTCGAAGGTCGTCATCAGCAGGAATGACGACACGCGGGGAATCAAAGACGTCCATCGTGTACGTCAGCAACAGACCGTCAAGCGCGTAACGCTTGATGTTATCGCGTGTTGGTTTCGTCAACTTCGCGAGTTATTTTTCGCTCGGGTACCTGAGATAGTTGATAATTCCTGCATAGAAGGAATCATTCGCGTAGGATTCAGCGATCTGAGTTAGGATCGACAGCACGGGGGTCGACATCATCGCATTAAGTCCCAGGTCAATACAACACACACAGATATCTTCGTCGTCATCAACATACTCCGTTTGATGACCCATATCACGCCGAGGATCGTAATCAGGACGACGAGAAAGCGCGTCAGCGAGAATGTTATTCTTGCCAGGCTTGCAATGCACCACAAAATTATACTCGGCAAAAGATGACAACCACCGTGCCATACGCTGGGACAAGTGAGGACTCTTGACGGCGGTACGCAATGATGCGTGATCTGTGTAGATAGAAAACATCATTTCGCCGAGCAAATATACTCTAAACTTGATTAGCGCGTAACGCATAGCCAAAAGTTCCTTGTCGTGTACCGGATAATTTTTCTCGGCAGGTTTCATCTGTCGTGATTGAAAACTCACGACGCGCTCTCGACCTTCGTCATCAAATTGCATGAGGGCACATCCTATAGCGAAATTGCTCGCGTCACACACGACGTGGAATGACTCAGAGTCATCAGGTAACATCAGCACCGGTGCCTCAGACAAGCTCTTCTTTACGGAGTCGAAGGCAAATTGATGTTCTGCCGTCCATAACCATACTGCATCTTTCTTGAGCAAAGTCGATAATGGCTGAATTAGCTCAGCATAGTTCTTCGTATACTTATGCAAGTAATTCGCCAGACCGAGCCATTGACGCTATTTAGCTTGGTTCCTGGGTGTTGGCCAGGAACAAATCGATGAGATCTTTTCAGGATCAGCGCGGACACCTTCCTTGCTGACGTAGCAACCGAGTACTGGAATCTCGGGAGCGCAGAAGACACATTTCTTCAAATTCGATTACAATTTATTCTCGCGCATAACTTGAAACACCTGCTTCAAGTGTCGAAGGTGTACCTCCGTAGCGCTGAGCTTTTGCTCAGCGCGGCTGTGAACGAAAATGTCGTCAAAGTAGCTCGGTGCAAAGTCGCGAAGTGGGCGGAGTACTTGTGTCACCATCCGATTGAACGTAGCTGGAGCATTCTTAAGACGTTGTGGCATGACTAGCCACTCCCAAAGCATCCCGCTTGGGGTGCTGACCGCAGTGAACGGAATGTCACTGTCCCTCCTAAGGATCTGATAGAACCCGTCTGTCAGATCTATGGCGCTGTAGATCTCGCTCCCGGACATGGTATTTAATACCATGTCTTTTCGAGGGATAGGCGTTTGAGCCGGGATCGTGGCGTCATTTAGCTTGTTGAAGGCGTGCACAATGCGCCAACCGCTGGTGGCTTTCTTCACACAAAAAGTCGGACTCGAATGTGGCGAGATACTCTCGCGTACATGGCCAGCATTGCGGCGACCCTCGAAAAATTCATCAATAGCGATGACTTGGTCACGCGGTAACGTCCACTGCCGTGTCACGCAATATTTCGATCCTGGCACGAGATCTATCTCGTGCCGCACACCACGATTCGCCGGAAGCTCAGCTGGAATTTTCTCCGGGAAAATATCGGCGTACTCACGGGCGATATCGTGTACAGGGTTGCCCGAAGCACGAAGAGCATCCCAAGACTGTGCCGCGAAGCGTTCTTAGCGCGCTGATTTAGGATCGGCGCTCTTCGGGCGAGCCTCCAGAACTTCTTCACTGGCTGCTTCGGTGGCTGAAACGATGCACACTTACTCGATGTCGCCAGCCTTGAGGTCATGAAGGAAGTCTTTCCATGCAAGTTCTGGCATAGATGTGATATCTGCAGCAGTGCACGGTGGGCTCGCTACCTCAATGTAGTGGCCACGATGTGGGGATCCCTCTACATATTCATGCGCTCATACGGATTCCGTCACTACGGAATCAAATGCATCAGCATCTTGACGTGGATTTCGTCGTCTCGGTGATCGGCGTGCTCCTTTCTTGCGTTTTCTCTTGTGTCTCGAGCCCCTGCTCAAGACTGGCACGTCGCTATCACGCGAGGATGATGTAACCCCCACTAGACGTGGGAGGTCTGTCTCCACCACGTCGGTCTCATGCGGATCCATAGTCCGCCCATTCTCGTCAGTCAAAAGCGGGAGCTCGTCTTCGACCGCGTCACTTGTTTGCGGGAGCCCCTGCTAGACCGCCTCGATATTTATCGGGAGCCTCTGCTCGTCTGATGTACTTGTACGCGGTAGGCCCTGCTCGACCGCCTCGAAAATGATCGGGAGCCTCTGCTCGTCCGATGTGCTTGTATGCGGGAGCCCCTGCTCAACCACCTCGTTGAGAATCGGGAACCCCTGCTCGTCCGATGTGCTTGTATGCGGGAGCCCCTGCTCGACCGCCTCGAAATTGATCGGGAGCCTCTGTTCGACCGATGTCTGTGTGTGCGGGAACCGCTGCTCGACCGCCTCGTTGAGAATCGGGAACCCCTGTTCGACCGATGTCTGTGTATGCGGGAACCGCTGTCCTACCGCCTCGTTGTGCATCGGGAACCCCTGTTCGACCGATGTCTGTGTATGCGGGAACCGCTGTTCGACCGCTTCGTTCTGTGGCTCCGTCAGTGTAACGGAACATACTGCGCACAGAGGGCCATCGCTCTCTCTGTGTTGACTACTAGTCGTGGCGAGTTCGTTCACGACCCTGACGTGAGGCCAATCGGATGAAGCGACCAACAAATAAGTAAAACTTCACTGACGTCATAACCGCTTCGTCGTTTGACGGACCGAGATAGCCAATCTATCTTCGGCTGATACCGTGACAGCCACGGTATCCCAAGTATGCAATCAAATGCATAGTTCATCTCGTACACCAAAACTTCGTCGTTGCTCTGGAAACCGTCGAAAGTTTACGGTAAAACCACTGTTTTACGCGGGGCACGTTTTGGTTGTCCATCGGCAAGTTTGACAACGATGTCACCTGGACCTTCTCGAACCGTGACAGTCGACGGGAGAAGGGACAAACAGGATGCACGAAAGAAGTTGTTGGAAGCGCCAGAATATAACAACGCTCAAAGTGGTCGCTTCACTCCAGCAACGATGAGACTGATAATAATCAGTCTCGAATCATCGCGCATGGTGGTGGCATTGAAGTGGGTATGAATCACTTTGGGGCTAGGAGCCCGAGCTGCCACCTGAGTACTCGGGGCTCCATTTCTGCCAGTAGGGCGCCCCACGCCTACTGGAACCGCTCGTTTTTTGGCGGGACCACCGACGACACAGCGTCTCCTCGTGAGACAGCTGTGTTCATCGTCACCGGCGCAGGTGCACGACAGACAGCCGCACGTAGGCCTGTTTTACCACAGCGAAAACACTTCATCGTGTTAGGATTGCGAATGTCGCGGCTTAATGATTTGCTGCGACCACGAGAGGATCAATTTCCATTGGCTCTGGGCCAGACGTCCGGGAATGTTGTGACGCTGCGTGCAGGTACGACGACGCGACAGTGTAATCCTCACGAAGCGCGAGGGCAAATGCCTCCTCGAGGGACTTTGGCTAAGCACGTGTGAGGCAGTAACGCGTCATGCCCTCTTGCATACCAAAAATAAAGACATGGACTTGTGAAGCCATGTCAATTGTCTGCGTGGTAATGCACGAAGCAAGATGACGTGTCTTCCGCACGTAGTCACGCATCGACAGCTTGCCCTGTCGGAGTGAGAAGAAATCTGCACGCAAGCGAGATTCATCTTGAGGAGGCTCGAAAGCCAGTCGTAAGTCACGCTGGATATCGTCCAGCGTAGGAAACGCCGACTCATCTACGACGAGCTTCCCGAGAGCCCATTCCTTGGCTTTGCCGGCAAGACGAGACAACAGGAAATTGACCTTGGCCGTCGGAGCGTCAATTAATCTTGACGCTATTGCAATATCCACCTCGCGAAACCAGCGATTGAGGGGGAGACGATCCGGACCATCACCGGAGTACGTTGACGTTCCCATCTTGATAGCATCATGGTGCGAAGTGCGCGAGGGAGTCAATACTCGCCGATTCGCTTCGGCGAGCTCGCGCACCATAAAGTCTTGGATGGCGGCACGTTGATCATCAGGCGTCGCTGTGCTCAGCAGAGACGTCACAATAGTTTCACCAGACACCGCCGCGAGGCGATGTAGTGCCTGCCACTCCACCGAGGTGAGATGTGTAAATCAGAGTGCTCCAGCGAGACCGCTGAAACCACCGAAGACTCGCCCATGTTCATCTCGAATCTGGTCATTGGAAGGACTACAAAATGCTACCAGGTGTAACGGGCTAAGGACCCGTTACCTTCTTACACTAAAAGGGCGTTGAGGAAGCGCTCTTAATTAACTCGTAAATATAACTGTTTTATTTTTGTTTTAGTTTTAATTCGCAGTAAGTGCGAATATGTTCCCTAGCTCATGGGAACCACTCAATATGGAAGTCAATTTATTATTGGCTAATTATTGGGTCTGGAACCTTAATAATAAACCAATAATAAAATGACGCGCAGTATCCGCTAATCGGTTACTGCCCTATGCCTACTTATGTAATTATGTATTATCCCTATAACTATTTATGTAATAGGTAGACCCATTACAGCGAGGTCCCCACGTATCGCTACTCGGGGAACAATCGAGCCAGTGAGCGAGATAATATTGCGTTTCCGTAACGAGTTTTGTCTGAGAGCGGGCGGCGCCATGAACAGTCTGAGGCGGGTCACGATGTTCCAAGATTCTTTCCACAAGCCAACGTCGATTTCAATTTTCAGCGCTGTCAACCAGCGGTGGTGTAACGTCGCGCTGAAACGCAGCGTGAGGCACCGGAGTCTAATAGACCGGTGCTGACTCCTTCGGTCGTGGCGCAGCTGTAGGAGGATGATCGGCGGGTGACGTTCGTATACTATGATGCGAGTCAAGCACGGGAGCTGTCTGAGGCTGCGGAGAGTCTCGCGGAGGAGTCTTCTTCTGCAATTGCTGGGTTAGCTCAGTGACTCGAGCGCTTGGATCAGTCAAATGCTGCTCTTCGACGGGACAACGCGGAGTTGCGCGGGCTGCGCCAACCCGATCCGCCAAGACCTCCGCCTTATCGGGGACCGCGTTATGCAGCAGCATAGGATCAATCGACGACGGGAGGATCCGCCGGCCAGTAACGCTTGAGACGACCGACTTAGAAAGTAGGGTGTAGACGCATCGACGAAGGGATGCCCAGTTCGTAAGCATCCCTGTTCACATTAGTTACTTTGAATGGCCAGATATACCGTGGTGCTAGCTTTGGTGTGCCAATATTTATCACTGATGCGTCGGGTATGCTTGTCGTCGAAAGGCGAACCAAATTACCAACCTTGAACTTCTCAAAGTTCTTGATTTCGCGTTGGTCTGCAGATGCCTACTGCTTATCGACCACAGCGGCAATGGCGTCACGCACAATCGCGCGATAGATTGACGATGTATCACAAATTTGTCGATCAAAAAAGAGTTCGACAGATGGAGACTGAGCTGCGCTAGCTGGGGAATAAATGTCTTGAGACTCAAAACGCGTTTGCACCGCATGTAACGAGTCGGGTAATGTCTTTTGCGAAGATGTAAGTGGCACCGAGACATCTGGTTCCCCTCCCCCAACAAGAGTAAAATAATATGCCAAACCAAGAAGATCCGGGACGCGCGGATGACGGGCATTATTCACTACTAAACGGGAGTTAAGCCAGTCGAAGCGTGAACAGCGTTGTTCAGCGCTAACTCAGTCATTGGGAGGAGCTCGCTCAATGACGCAAAAGACGTGGCGTAACTGCGCAGAACGTCTTCCAACACGCGATTGACACGCTTGGTCTGCCCATCCGTTTCAGGATGCGCGGTGGTAGAGATCATCAGACGACTGCCGAGAATTTCGAACAAGCGAGACCAAAATGTGGCCGTGAATCAAGGATCGCGATCGGATAAAATCGTGGCGGGCACGTCATGATGTTTGAAGAACATGTCTACGAAAAGATCCGCGGTGTCCTCGGTCGTGATGGAAGTAGCGACAGGTGAAAGATGCGCCATCTTACCATATCTGTCCGCGATGACTAGGATGCCTGTGTGCCTCTGCGCATAGCTGGTAATTCAAAGACGAGATCCATACTCACGGAATTTCAAAGGCTCGTGGATATCGGGAGAGGGCGAAGCGGGGCCTGTGCCGACGGGGCCGGCTTCACACGCTGGCACACCTCACAGGACCGAACCCACTTGCGGGTTCACTTATAAATGTATCTCGCGCTGTCTCGGAACCTTCATTGGGGCCAATGAAGGTTCCGAGACAGCGCGAGATACGTCTTCTCTCGACCCTGATGGCCACTGCTGGCGCTATCGTGGTTCTCGTGGAGAACACGGGCACGAAGATCGTCGTCTAGTGGGACGACGATCCGAGGAGTGTCAAACTGAAAATTTTGATACATGAGCAACTTGCCATCGAAGGATCACCGCGCAATGTGGGCACGAGTGGAAGCTCAGAGCGAACACAATGCTTCGTTAGAGGAGTCGCTACAGTAGCGGACGATCGGTGAGTAAAACATATTATGTGAATACGTTTCCGCGATGTCATCACGCAACGGTTTGACCGCGGACACATCAATGGTATTAATTCCAAGCACCGCACACGCGATGCAGTCGTCGTCATCAGCGTCCGTCGTGGCCACAGCTGGTGTATCGTAGTGGAGATCATCGTCAAGTCTCCGCGATAAAGCATCTGCGATAATGTTTGTTGATCCAGGCTTGTAATGTACCACAAAGTTGTACTCAGCAAAAAATGACAACCAGCGCGCCATGCGCTGGCTGAGATGCGGGTTCTTAGTCGCGGTCCGCAAGGACGCATGATAGGTGTAGATGATGAATTTCTGTTCACCCAAGAAAATAAACGAGAATTATCACGATTGCGAAACGCATCGCTAGCAGCTTCTTGTCGTGAACTGGGTAATTGCGCTCGGCAGGTTTTAACTGCCAAGTATGGTAACTCACCACACTTTCGTTACCATTTTCATCATGCTGCATTAGCGCACATCCTATGGCGAAGTCACTCGCATCGCAGACAACATGAAACGGGGTTTCATGATTAGGCAGCGCTATATTGGCATCTCGTCTTAATCTCGTCAAATGCAGACTGGTGCTCCTGGCGCCGAATCCATAAACCGTCCGTCTTCAGCAGTTGTGACAGCGGATAAATCACGGACGCGAAGTCCTTCCACGTATTGATGACGGTAGCTAGCCAAACCCAGCCATTGAAGAATATACTTTCTGGTCCTTTGGGACTGGCCAAGAACAAATTTCCGAAACCTTTTCTGGATCAGCGCAAACACCCTTTGCGCTAACATAGCTGCTCAACACGGGAATCTCAGGGCTCAAAAGATGCATTTTTTCAGGTTCGCAAAGAGTTTGCTCTCGCGCATCGCTTTAAACATCTTACGTAGGTGGCCCAGATGCGCATCCATGTCTGTCTCTCCCTCATTGGCGCGACTGTGAGCGAAGATATCGTCAAAGTAGCTCGGCGCGAAATCGCGAAATGGGCGAAGAACGTGAGACACCATACGGTTAAGAATAGCAGGGTAATTTGGAGCCCCTGCGGCATTATAAGACACTCCGGTATGAACATACCGCTAGGCTTGCTGACGGCGGTAAGCGGAACATCCGCAGGAAGCATCAGGATCTGGTAAAGCCGTCCGTCAGGTTTAAACACGAGGAAATCGTGCTTCCAGACATGGTATCCATAACCATGTCGTTCCGTGGAATTGATATCTGCGCCGGAACTGTCGCGTCGTTCAAAGCGTGAACAATACATTATTTACCTGTCGCCTTCTTGACAAAGAAGGTGGGACTAGAGTGTGGCGATGTGCTCTCGCGAACATGGCCAGCCTGACGACGCCCTTCAAAAAAAGGCGTCAATCGCTTTAACCTGTTCACGTGGCAGCGACCACTGACGTGTCACGCAGTAATTCGACCCAGGAACGAAATCTATCTCGTGTCGCACACTTTTGTAAGCACGAAGAATTGCTGGAATGGTGTCAGGAAAGAAATCAGAGAATTCACAAACTAGTGGGAGAACAAAGTTCCTTAACGCGTCGAGTTCTTTCCACGATTGAGCCTCAAATCCCTCCTCACGAGCGGACTTCGGTTTCATTCCTTTCGGGCGCTCATGATTTTGAAGTGCCGGAGCTTGAACAACTACACATAGTTGTTCGATCTCTCCCCTCTTGTAATGGGTCTACCTATTACATAAGTAGTTATAGGGATAATACATAATTACATAAGTAGGCATAGGGCAGTATCCGATTAGCGGATACTGCGCGTCATTTTATTATTGGTTTATTATTAAGGTTCCAGACCCAATAATTAGCCAATAATAAATTGACTTCCACATTGAGTGGTTCCCATGAGCTAGGGAACATATTCGCACTTACTGCGAATTAAAACTAAAACAAAAATAAAACAGTTATATTTACGAGTTAATTAAGAGCGCTTCCTCAACGCCCTTTTAGTGTAAGACGGTAAAGGGTACGTAGCCCGTTACAATCGCGCAACACTTCTCGCAGATGTTACGGATATCGTGAGCGACTGCTACCGGGAGGTGAGCGGGATCGAGAGCGCCGCGCAGGTCGTGATGTTGGTACCTCCGCCATTAAGAAACGAAATCTTGGGTTCAGTGCAGATATTTGACGCACACTTACGTCCATTCAAGTCCACCCATGCGCTCATTGGTGTTCATCATGCACTCGCTCATACCTCCCAATCCACGCGCTCTCCTCCTCGGAAATTGGACAATCGCCAAGAATGGACATCCACTGAGCACCGTTTGGCCGCGCTACACCATGGCGCTCACAATGATGACAACGTTCTCGCCATTGTACAAAGCAAGAAGGACGTTCCGCGACCCAAGACAACTCACACACCCGCTCGCGTGTCTCCGCAATCCCATAAGGACGACGTTGCTCTTCGCGTATCGGTACGAGCTCGGCAAAAGACGTCCTGGTGTTCCACCGGCGGACGAATGCGGTCCAAGACTCGTCCAGCGAAGCTTGCCTACGGCATAAGTAGCCGAGGTCGGTTTTCCCCGAGTACGTCTCCATCGTCGCCACATCTCGCGCATCTCTTCATCGCCACGTGAACGTTCGATTCCGCTGCAGGCGTACTGCTCCCAGACGCGAAGACTCTCCGCATATGTTCGCGGGATGGTTGCGCACCGCCACGTTTAATAGGTGCCAGGAGTTTCTCTCCTTCGTTTTTAGTTTGCCGATATGGAGTGTTTCCAGTGGTGTTGTTTGTGGTCATGATTGTCTGCGAACGCCCGATGATGCCGTGGTTTGATTAAGTCGGATTCTTCTTGTGTTTTGTCGCCCCCAAGAGTGTGTGATATTTTGTGTGTGGGGTGGTGTAACGGGGTGTATCGTTACATACATGTAACTAGCTATAGCTAAACACATATTATATAAGTAGTTATATGCTACACCCGAGATAGCGGGTGTAGCCATTCGTATCTCTATTCGCAGGTAAGTGAGAATCAGTCTCATTGTCAGCCAATAGGAGATAGATCTATAGTTGAGTGGTTCCCATGCATTTGGTTCCCACTCGTACTTAGTATAAAAAATATATTTTAGTTGAAATTTACCATAGAACGCTAGTTAGTTCTGCGTGCTCCATTACGCTTCCTCGTAAGACCTAAAGTGTTTATAAGTAACGGAGCTTTAGCCCCATTACATTTACTGCCGTTTTGGCTTCATCAATATCTCTCATGAGAATCTAATATAGGTCCAACGCAAAAAAAGATAGCTGACTTTCTTATGTAATTCAACACGACATCTTTCCGCGGAATCGGCATTTGCGTCGGAATGGTGGCCTTGTTTAGCTTATTATAAGCATAAGCCATGCGCCATCCACCTGCTGCTTTACGCACACTGCTCTCACGTACATGTAACGCCTTGGCTCGCTTGTCGAAGAAATAAATTGATCCAATCGACTTGTTCCTTCGGCAACGGCCATTTTCTGGTCACACAATACTTGGTGTCAGGCTCCAGGTCAATCTCGCGCCTGATGCTCCTATTGGCCGGTAGGCGGGTAGGCACTTCTGCTGGAACCACATCACGGTGTTTCCATAGAACATCATAGAATGAGCTGTCCTTCAAGGCTTCCCAGCCTTGAGCAGCGAACCGTTTCTTTTTGTCGGTCTCCAAGACGCTCTCGCCCATTGTCAACGACGAGCCACAGTCCACCACGTTCTCTTCTGGAACTGGTGTGACTATCTCGTGGATCTTTCCTTCCTTTATTTCGGACAGGAACAGATCCCACATCATCTCCGAGTGATATACTATCTCCTCAGCTGATGCCAAGACAAGTTGAAGCACCTCGACTCAGGATGCCTCCGGCATCTTGTCTTCGACGACCTCGAAAAACTCGTTCGTAGGTCCGTCCTCTTGGACCGAGACTGATCCAAGGGTCACTCGTTTCGACGTGCTCTTGATCGTCTTAATACGTCTGGTGCTCGTTCTTCGAGTCACCACGACCTTTGACCTGGAAGAAGGTGTCGTTGCTATTTCAGCTAACGCACTCCTTCCAACCGCACCAGGCTCTCGGCTCTGTGCAGGACTATTGGACGCATGAATAATTGTCATCGCCTCACTTGCTAAACCAGTCTCCTCGAGCTGGGTAGGAATTTGTGTCGTCTGACTTTCTATCTGGGTACTTCCAACTACTTTAGGCCCCACGAGCTGGGTAGTACCTGGTGCCGATTGACATACCGTCATCGCACCCTCGACTGTGTGTGACACAGCATCAGTCACATAAGCATCTCGCAGGAGCACACCCTTTCAAGTGTCCTACGTGGAGTAAGAGACTGAGTCTACGCCAGTCAATCCATGGTTAATGTTTAGCTAGCCAAGGCATGCCTAAGATGAGGTCATACGGACTCTTCATACCTAGCACAGTAAACTTCTCTTTACAAGAGAAGTCACTAAAGCTGAAGGCGAGTTCAACTTGAACTCCCTCCGATTTAACGAGCGCGCCGTTCGCTAAACGAACGATCGCCTCTTCTCGCTTGCCATTCTGGCAAAGCGACTCATACCTCGCCGGAAGCTTCTTTAAAACCGCGAGTTTTACAAAGTTCTACGATGCACCCATTTCAACGAGAAGGTTCATCACGCTGTCATAGCCTCGTACTCGAGCTCTATAACCAAAGGGTTGAGGTCCGACATTTCGGTACCTCATAGACTATGCTAACCATTTGTTCGATAACTCTGAACTTAGGAGTAGCTCTAGCGTCCGCGATAGTAAGGCATCCCGCCCCTACTGCGCTCCCACATTTTCTGACCCATATTGGGCAGGTGCTTAACCCATGCATCGTGAACGCTGGGTTTTTGCAACTCCTTACGGGTAGGGAGCTTTCTGCTAATTGCCTTAGCACCAGCAGCTACTTTGGCATTGCAGCGATTCATCATATGGCCGCGCTTTCCGCACTTGTAACAGATCACGTCTGTATTGCCTACCTCCAATGGGGGCATCCGACTTCTTGGACGACGGCTTATAATAAGTTGTCGCCGAAGCACTGTTGTAGGATTGTCCCTCACCCAATGTCAGTTGCCTCTTCCATCGTCTTTTGTACCTTTTTGAATAGCGCCTGACGCAATGGGACGTGCCGTAGTCCATTCATGAACGTAGGCACCTTTATGTATTCCGGTATCAGACCCACAGTTATGGACGCCGATATCGAACGCATCTCCTTCACATATTCTTGCAGAGATCGTTTCGCCTGTCGAGCTCCAAAAGAGCGGGCCTGAAGTAACACTTCATTGTTAGGCGGCTGGTTTATGGCGCTATTCTTTTTGACTTAAAGATCGCCCATGATGGAAACGCATCGTATTTTCCATTAGAGCAGAGTATGCCCACTCTGACGCTTTTTCACGCAAATTTGACATGGCATACGACACTATTTTGGTGTCGTCTTCGATGATCTGTGCCATACATCATTGCTCAAATGCTAATAGCCAGTGAGCAATCATATGTGGGGAAGTTCCATCGAACTTCGGAGGGTTCATACGAATGGACCTTGGTTGATTAGGCCGGGCAGAGAGCGTCTCAACAGTTTTGTTGAGCGCCTCATTCCGTTATTGCTCAAGTCTAAGCTCATCCTGAGTCTTATTGATGGACTCAGCTGTGGCTTGGCTGTTTGCCTCGGACGCGTTTCTACGCTGTCCGAGCACAAACGCCTAAAATTGCTCCAACTGAGCAACATGTTGCTCAGGAGGACAATTAAGAGGTTGACCAGGGATTGTTCACCATGTCCCTGCGCCAAATTCTCAGCCAACTCCCTATGATGCTAGGAGAGGTGAGTAAAATTTGCCCAATTTATATTGATGGACATCCGTAGCCACACACACGCTCAGAAAGACGTATCGTGGGAAAACTTACAAGTGCTACCAAGTGTAGACGGGCATTTCGAGAAAAGCTTCCACGTACTACGCAAGCACACACCTTCGAGCACGCGAGGTAGCGGTTAAATTTCCACCCTCTGTAAGCGGTGATGGGGTGCTTGGCCGACCGCTTAAGCGGTTGTGGTGGAGGGGGATTCGCAGAATTGCTGATGCGATTCCAACTCTCCACTGGCGCCCTGACGACCGACTAACGAAGGGGGTACCCTATAAAGACTTCCTCACCTTGTGTACCCGTCGGTAGGGCGGGTTGCTCTCTTCTCGGTGGACTTGAGTCGATGTTGATCCTAATCGGGTTAGGGATAGGGTTTTTTTGGTGATCTTGTGGAAATCTTCACAAGATCGACCGAGTACTTGTTTGTTGATCGTACTAATAGATCCCAATAGTCCAATAAGGCGAAGCTTGAATCTTCTGACCACTTGAGCAGAGCCTTCTGACCACCTTGATCCGTCCTGCACTTGCTTGCCTTGCCCTTACTTGTTATTTCTGCGTCCTGCGTCCGATCGCAGTTGAGTTGTTGTGTTAAGATTCCCTTCACCTGGCCAAAACAATCCAGGGTGCACTTGTAGTCGATATTCTCGGCGTCGGGAGGCCAAATATCCTGCCCGGAATAGAGAAGTCGACACGTGTATTTAGAAGCAAATTGAACTCTGTTTAATGTTAACCAATCAAATACCAAAACCTATGATCTTGCCTATCTGTAGCTTAAAATCTATTGCCACGTATCACCCTTTCGGAAAAATCAGATCTTGTAATGTGGTCCACTCCAATATCGCCGCGATCTGGATCGCTACCTCGCTTGGATCTAATACCATTTTTGTATCGGATCGCGGTACTTATTTTAGTATCGGATCGCGGTACTAATAACTAGTATCGGATCGCGGTCCGCTGGATCACGACTTGTCCTCTTCACCGTTCCTCGGATCATGTGAAATGGTACATCTATATGACATGTCATGTCCACATAATACCAGTCTTCCATACCGACGTGATCTACACCAGACCGTCTTCCACATACTTGGATGTACCAATCCTCCTTCTTAGCGATCTCGCTCACACGGACGCCATCGAAAAATACCGGAGATCGCAATTGCGTAGTTTCTAGGCCATAGTTAACTCCACATAGAACTACGAACTCCACCATTCAATGTTCCCATCCCATTTGCCATCGTCTCGAAACTTCTTCTGCGAGATCGCGATTCATCAATATTGGCCATTTCGGACTTAACCGAAAAATATGCGATTACACTTTGCCAAATTCACTCCTTCGCTTCGCCACAATCGTCTCCTGCACCGTTAGCCCACATACAGTTTTGGCCTAGCTGTGCACTGTCTCGTTTCACCTTTCTCGTCACTTTGTCCCCTATGTCCAGATCTCCACCCGAAAACGATCGCCACCCCCGAAGTGGTGTGCTCGTCACGCGCGATCTACCGATGAATTCTTCTACCGGATTGCGTATCTTGCTCCCGTCTACCCGGATAATCCTTCCTCCCGTTACGGATCGTCAAACCGCGATCTCGTTGGTTTCTTCGCTGTATGACCGCCTGGATGCCCAAGATACCATTGTGGACAATTATCACTCCATAGAAAATGCCTTGCAGGAGCAACAATTTCGTGGAAATCAGCTGGAGACGTAACTCAATTTGTATCACAAGCTGGTGCCTCGACTGTGTACATTTGTCTTGCGTCAAGATGAAGAGTTGCGTCAACAGCTTGACACTGCTATCAATATGGCCGAAGATCTCGACCAAGAACTGAACCAGATGACGGATCAGTCTCAAGAGATCGCGGATCTGAAGAATGCCTTGTTTTGAGCCAATGCAGAAAAATATCGCCTGCAGGATAAATTCCGCCGTGAGGCGGCCAATCTTCAGCGATCTCTGGAAGGAAAATTTCGGCAGCAGATCGCGTCCCTTCAACAGCAACTGGATTTTATACTCGCACAGCGTAATGCTGCAGACAGTACTTTGGCTGCTGACTTTCGACGCATAAAAACAAGGCTTCCAAGTTCAAAAAGCTCGCTCTCAGGCCCAGCAAGCCGCGAAACAACTACAAGAACACGCTGAGCGCGCTCAAGCTTGATCATGATCGCCTCCTCAGTGCGAGTATTCGGAACGACGCAGCCTTGGGTCGAATTCGTACCAAAGATGCAGATCGAGAGGCGGAGCGCGATCTGGCCATCCAGGATCGAGATTTACTTCGTTCGCATTTGGCAGAATTGTCTACGGGCTTAAATCTTCTCCGACCAGCCTCCCCGCGTCTTCCAATTCCTTGTCGCCGAATCGCAAACGTGCATCGTTTTTACCGACTTTGGACGTTCCCTGCAAACGTACACGCAGCGCTTCGGGTAATTTTACTCAATCTGCGACTACGGAGCGATCTGGCATTCCAACGCGATCTGAATTTCCGGCGCGATCTGGTACCTCAGCGCAATCTGGTACTCCGGCGCGATCTGATACTTTGGCGCGATCTGATACTTCAGCGTGATCTGGTACTCCGGCGCGATCTGATACTCCGACGCGATCTGGTACTTCAAAACGATCTGTCAAGTCGGTGCGATCCAGTATTGCAACGCGACCCAATGTTTCGTCGAAAGCCAAAGGGAAACGCAAAGCTTGTCCCTCGCCTTCGCCTGACTCTTGAGTATGACGGATGGTCTTCCAATCCTGAAGACGCTACACTTGCTGCTCTCTTTGGATCGCGTTCAACCGCGAGGCGTCACACCACCGTGACGAAACTCTCTGGCAACACCGGATCGTCTCAATCTCCTATCATACTTCACAATGGTAGCCCACCATCCAGAAAATCGCCAGTATTGAATTTCGATACGCCTCCTAGCCTTACGGCCAAGATGTCCAAGGTCGACCTTTTTGGCAAACCTTCCAGCAACTCGGACAGGAAGATTAGCGTTTCCAGTGACATTCGTGAAGATATAAACCCGTTGCTCACTCCCGCTCAATACGCCGATCTGCCTGATCTTCAAGAATCACGTGATGCATGGATCCCAGGATATCGTGAGCGAAAACCTCGATCGTCGATTCAGGTTGCTCCGTGGTCCGCCCGACGGGTCAGTCTGACCAGTGTTACATAATTGGGAGTGGAATTCTTCTATAGACACTTCTCCCGACCGAAATGGTATCCCTTCACCCTCAAGCTAATCTCAAGTTCTTGATTCTGAGTGGATCCCACGCCAGATTACCCTAGCACAAGTTACTGCGCTTTACGATCAGGAACCGTGGAACGTGACTCGTCGACCGATTACTCCCATCTCTTTCCCTCTGACCGTTTGGTGTAAAGATTTTGCAGCGATTTACCTCGAATATGAGCCTCCCACAAACCTTGCCGATCGACATCGGCAAGCTTTGTGGGAAGCAACCCACTTCCTGTATATCTCCCGCGAACATCGGAAGGAATATTTAGAGCTGGAACAATTTTGTCAACAGCGCAAACTGCGTCGATCGAGATATGGACCCCGCTGGAAAACTAATCTTCGCGTTATTCTCCAAGGGATGATCGAAAGACTGCGATTTCTAAACATATTGTTGAATCCTTATTTTCGCCACTTTCCAGTGTACGCGGGGGTGCGAACATGGTATCCAGGTCTGGAGTGTAAGAAGAAGAATATCTCTAACCTGGCCACCGCGCTATCGATGTAGGACTCTGCCGAGCCGTGGCGAAACCAGTATCGAATTTCGATTAAAGATCATCCGGGATAGCTGATACCTCGTCTGGCCGGTTAGTTTTTTCAAATAATCTCTCGCGATCCGATCTTGAGTAGCACTTCGTGATCCGATTTCATTTCTTCAGCATTCAATATTACACTGTTTTCGTTTCATTCTTCTGTTCGTTCTTGCAATTGTCTCCTTAATTTGGGCCTTTTCAGCCGCGATCTGGTCTTCCAGACCTTCAATCGACACTCAAATTCACATATATCCTCGTTTCCCCAGCTATACAACCATCTTGTACAGCCATTTACACTCTCCTTAAGCGAAATAACCAAATCACTAATCTTCTGCTTTTTCCTCTTCATGAGACTGCATAACTTTGAAACGATTACGACGAACTTGTTTGCGCTCAAATTCCTGCAACAATGCCCCACAATTTAGATCCGCCTCATCAACGCACGATGGATCGATATAACACTTCCAGTAAACCTTAAATTGACGATGCACCCGTCCAAACGAGTCTTTCTACCGGATCGCATGTCCTCAATCTTCTCCACTTCGAACTCGTTATTTCTAAGTTGCCGCTCCCAGCTATCCTCCGGCAGAAGTGCCTCGTCATAATCAAAGCGATCTTCTTCGTCCACCGTCAGCAACTGCTTCGGGCAGTCGGGGAATACTTTTACACATTTCAGCTTGGATATATACACGATAGGGAATAACCGATACGGCGTGCCAGCGATCTCCAGGCGAACAGCGTGATCACCACACACTTCACGCACTCGAAAAGGTCCATGTCACATATGCGCTATTTTCGAGCAAATCCTTCCTTCACTCGATCTAGGTACAAACAGACTTGGGTACCGGGCTCGATCTCGTGAGGTTTTAAACTTCGTTATGATGATCCGCTCGAGTCTGGATAGCCATTTTAAGTCGTTCGCTGACTACATCTCGTGCTCGCTGGTAGTGTCGTTGTACATGATATCGCCACCTGCGAGGTTCTAGATCTCGTGGCTGAGTACTTCCCAGTGGAAACGTAGCTTCCAACGTAGATCGAGGATCCCATCCGTGGATTAAGTAAAAAGGCGTGTCTCCACGAACTCGATCTTGGGCGGTGTTTATCGCGAAAGTCAACCACTCAGCATATTCGTCCCAATCTTGTTGATTGACGTCCGATACGTACATTTTCAACGCTCGGGTTAATGTCTGGACATACGTTTAGCAGTTACATTTGCGAGAGAGCGATATGCCATAGTCGCTCTTTGCTTTTGCCCAATAAGTCGATTGAACACACGAAAAATATTTGACATAAATCCAGGTTCTCGATCGTGCCGTATCGCTTCACTTACACCGAATCGTCGAAAGACGCACTACCCGTAATTCTCGGCGATCGTCTGAGCCGTTCTAAATTTGCTCGCCTTGGCAACCACATAGCCCGAAAATAGATCGACCCAGACCAATAATTCAGTGTTGCCTTTAAACGATTTGGGCAGCGATGAAATATGATCCATGGCAATAATCTGGAACAGATAAGTAGCTTGTAAATTTCCCGGCGACTCCATTAATAACAGGACGTCCTTTTCCAGTCTCGCAGTCAGTGCATTCGCTCACATATCGCTGTACACTGCGGTACAAGCCTCTCCAATGAAAACGAGATTGGATCCGTTGATACGTCCTGCCGATCTCTTGGTGCCCTCCTTCCAAACTGGCATGTTAAAGATGCAGAAAATTTTGCTGAAGAGTTTCTGGCACCACCAAACGAGCTGTTCCATCACGATCTTCCGAGTTTCTCACAGCCCCCGGGCAGCAAAATAGAAGATCTCTTTCGTCCACTTCGTAATTACTTGAAATCTTGGCGCATGACTTCGCTTCTTCCATACTGAGATTCGTTATATCACCAATCAGAAATTTCGTTAGGTTAGCGATCCAACATTTCTCATCTTGAGCTTGTCGTATACGTTCACTTCGCATTTGCTGCACAAATTCTTCTTGCAAAATCTCGAATGGTTGACATTTTCTCCTGGTTGATCTGGCAATCGCAGCAACTTTAACCACCGATTCGGTCTGTTTCGACTTCAACAACTCATCCAGTCTATTAAGGTAAATGAGATCTTGGCGATCTCCTTCCGAAGTGATGACCGCACCTTGTTCCTTCTGCAAAGCAGTACTCGCCAGTCGATCTGCACTTTGGTTCCAGTCGCGCTTCATATTTAAGAATTCATGGATCGGCCATGATCGAAGCTTCTCCATTGCTTTCTGTCGCAACAACTGCAGTCCAGGAGCCTTGCAATCGATTTCACCCTTCATCTGTCGAATCACTAGGTTGGAGACGCCACAAATAATAACGCATCCCCTAGTCTGATTCTCCAACAGATCAAAGCCTAATAGTAAACCCCGATATTCGGCTTCGTTAACTGTTAAGTCCGTTGCATATTCCGATGCAGCAGCCACAATAGTCCACTCCGGAAGTTTCCATAGTATCGCACTGTATGATCCACCCTTTCGCTTGGTTCGTGCCGATCCATCGAAACTGACGACCAAAAGACCTTCATCTTCTTCCACCGTAGGCGGTGGCATACTTAAAGTTTGCCTTGGCTGTTTCCGGGGGACGATTGCGATCAACACTTCATCGACTTCTTCACGGGGAGTCACACTTACAGCCAGGGCACCAAGTATTTCATCTTCGCCCTTTTCACATTTCTTGATCTCCAACGTCCAAGTAGATAATAATGCAGCCCACCTACCTATCCTGCCATCGAGACCGGAGGATTGCACCAACCAGGCCATCGTCGAGAAACGCGTAAGAACTTTAATCTCTCGCGAGACTAGCATGCAATAACATATATCCAATATCCAAAGTAAAGCTAATATCTCCTTCTCGACCATTCCGTAATTGATCTCATTCGGCTTCAGCGTTCGGCCTTGTAAACGTAACTGGCCAGTATGTGCCATCATACTCCTGCAACAAAGCTGCTGAAACTGCCCATTTACTCGCGTATATGACAATTACCGGAGGCCGATCTGGATTGAAATGTTTGAGGATCGGGGTATTAGCGATCTTGGCCTTTAACATGGTAAATGCGATCATCGCTTTTTCCCATCGAGTCCGACCTTCTGGATCTGGGTCGTCCCCAATATCACAATTTTGATCCGAATCATTCCTGGTGGCGATATTCGAATCCAATGCATTCATCTTTTCAGAACAGCGGATTTCGTGGAAATCTGCTTCCCTTAATTCATATAGCACTGACGCATAAATCGCAAAGTCTTCGACAAATCGACTATAGTAATTCAAGCTTCCCAGAAACGATTGCATCGATCGCAACGTTTTTGGGAAAGGAATGTTCACCAGCGATCCCAAATCCTTCGGATGAGCTTCTATTCCTGCAAGTGAGACTTGATGACCCAGGTAATCTACCTTACGTCGTCCCCAAAAGCTTTTAGCGAGGCTGATCGACAAATTCCATTCATTGCATACTTCTAACAATCGCTTCACCTAATCATGTAAGGAGGTCCACGATGTTGCTAGAACTAGTATGTCAGCAATATATGACCTTCGGCCGAGTACAGAAGGCTTCTGGCTGGTTTCCGGTTCGCCTTCGGTGAACACATCAACCAGCTTTGGCGATCCCGTTACCGTATCAGCGGAGTCGAGTGATCCTGTAGCTATTGCATTTGGATCCGTACCGATCTTGAGATGTCCATACAGTGCATTATCAAGTAGACGTTAGTTAATCTGTGGAGCGTTTTTTTAGCCCAAACGGCATTCGTAACCACTCGAATAAGCCTGAAGGCGCAATAAAAGCAGAATCATTCTTGCTCGCTCGGTCATTACCACGACCCAAAATTCACTGGCCATATCCAACGAACAATACCACATAGCCTTATCCATGTCTTGCAATAACTCGCTAATCAGCGGCATAGGGTACACCATCAATCTTGTGAGTTGATTCACCCGCCAATAGTCAATACATAACCGAATGTCGACACTATTCTTTTTCATAATTACTACAATTGGCGAATTCCATGGTGATGTCGAAGGTTGTATAATCCTGGCTGATAGTAATCCTTTGATGAGGTCAGCTAGCTTCTCGCGAAATTTAGGAGCGACCGGTAGTACTCGTTGTGCGATCGGGTGTGCTCCGCCAACATCGATATCACATACTGCTCCTCGAGCTGCGGGAGGAAGCGCATTTCCTTTGCCGATGAGTAAGTGTCGGTTCGCCCAAATCAATTTCCGTAGATCTTCTTGGTCTTTGGTTAAAGGAACTCCCGGATCGCTCACTTGGATATCATCAATCGTAACTTCTTCGGTGTATGACACAATCTCAGGCAAGACAGCCATATGATGATCCACGTCTTCGGCATACAATTCCCCACTCTCGTGATAATACATCGAGTCTTTAGGCTTCATCTTTACACTTCGTCCGGCTAAATTACATTCGTCGTTGATAGTAGTATCACTAGCTTGCTCCGGTTCTCGCAGATCGCGATACAGATAGGCCGGATTGCGGTCATTAATTACCGGATCGGCCAGATCGCGGTCCTTACTTACCAGATCAGCCAGATCGCGGTCCTTACTTACCGGATCGGCCAGATCGCGGTCATCAACTACCGGATCGGCCAGATCACGTTCATTTACTACCGGATCGGCCAGATCGCGGTCATCAACTACCAGGTCGGCCAGATCGCGGTCATCAACTACCGGATCGGCCAAGTCGCGGTCCTTAATTACCGGATCGGCCAAGTAGCGGTCATTAACTACCGGATCGGCCAGATCGCGGTCATTAATTACCAGATTGGGGTCATGATTGCCAGATCAGCCAGATCGCGGTCATTAAATGTCGGATCGCGCTCCATACGTTCCTGTATGTAGTTTATTGTGAGTGTAGTTTTCTTCACCCCACGGCGCTTGGGCGTGATCGACATTTAAAGTCCCTCTGATCGCATTGATCACCCTTGGAGATTGCGCTAGTTGTTCACTTTCCTCTTCGATCACCAAATCTTCCACATTGTTGCCACCGACTTCTCTTATCGCATATCATTCATTATTGGATCGTGATGCGAGCTTCACCGTTTCCGTGGTCCTTTTTTCTGCTTCCTCCTTTAAACGTGCTAAGATCCTCTTCGGCGTAGGGTACGAAGGATGATCCACTAGCGGTCCGGTATATTCTTCCAGTAGTTCTTCTTCCCGATCCGTTGTTGCCTCGAGCGCTAATGTCTGCCATTCGTTATACCGACGCGATCCCACCGAGACATATCCTGGGGACCGAGGTATCATATCAGCGACCATCCACCAAACTAATGGCGGTCCATGAAGTAAAATAACTTCTTGATCGCCGATATTAGTTAGCTGTAGATACTTGATCTGACCCGGTCCCGTAGTTACTGGAGGTACCCACTTCGGATCGCGCCTCACCCAGATCTTGGCTTTAGGAGTACTAACTCCGATCTTCACTTCGGTCGATTTACTCACGGGAATCACCACATATTGATCTGGAATTGTGATCGCTTGTATGGTTGACCGATAAGGAGGTCTTCGTCCATTCGGAAGTATCCTGACCTCATCAGGCAAACAAAGCTTTCCATCTGCTAAATCCAGGCGTATTCCAGCTGGGACCATGAAATCCATTCCTAGGATCGCGTATTGACCTACTTGATTTCCTACCCAAGCATCGAAATAATAGACTAGCGATCCATCAGCGTAATCTTGATTCTTGTACGATGTATGTGTTCTCACCAATCCCAACACATTCTTGCTTCTGACTCTCGTCAATGACACATCCTACCTTACGAGCAAAGGTGGTGTCGACGATTGAGACTTCGGCTCCAGAATCAAATAGCATAGTTGTTTTTAACATTGTTGATCTTTCCCGTTGCCTTGGCTTGTTTGAACCATTTTCCTTGGGTATGATATTTCCAATATCCCCGTGATTCACCTGGTGCTAAGTCGAGCTCCATTTTCGCAGGCGATCGGGCATAATCATCCACTCTTACGACACGTGATATATGAGCGCAATTTTTTTTAATCTTCACATGTATTAGTCGGGTCGATCCGAGTGTTAACACTTTGATCTGTCGATCTTCTTTCCACAAATGAATAAATGCAGAGCCTAGAACGCTCGGCTCGTACCAGATTCCAACCTGGCGAGCGTCCTAGTTTAACATTTCTTCAGCCTTCGGCGAAAGCATTCTGGCATGCTTGGTTGGGACATACCACTTGCGTATCATGTTGTAGAATTTCGACATTTTCCATGCTCATGGATATCTCCGCAGGCAGCACAGGTGTAAAAACACTTGTCCGAAGGATGTCCCTTACGACCACACTTCTGACACGTTAGTCTCTTCCAGCATCCACGATCATCGTGTTTCTTCGACCCACAATGGGTACAAGCCTTCTGATTCACCACGCGATCTGGACTGCGATCTTAACCCAAATGGTCCGATCCCGCACGTTGATCACTGAATTTCTTCACGCGATCCGGTACTGTAGCCACACAAAGGTTACGTCGATCTGTTTCGGCGTCTGATCCACTAAGGTCTGAGTATGAATCACTGCTACTGCCCTCCAGATGAATCGCTCTCACGGCGAGAGTTGTTTTCGAGGGTGCCGGAGCGGAAGCCGACGCCGATCGCTGACGAAATTTTCTTGACCCCATTGCACTCGGATACTGTCTTCCCTCCATGCGTTGATATGTTCGCAGAGTTTCTTCCATATCATCGGCGTCTCCAAGGCGTAGCAACGTCAACTGCTTAGCCAGATCGCGATCATCAAGTGTACCAATGAAATGCTTCACATGTTCTCGGCATATTGCAGGCGATCCTTCCCGAATGTGAATATTCGCTTGGATTGCAACTACGTTCAGCCGATACGATTATTCCAATGGCGTTTCATCGGATCGCTTCTTCGCATGGAAATATTGTCTCAGACAGACATATCATATCCTTAATACTGGAGTATGAAGTTTCCAGCAACGACTTTTAAGAATTTCGAGTGGATCTACTAAGCTGGCTATACCAATTTTGCACCGGCCCCGCGAGTAAATCGCCAAATACTATACATTTTTCATCATCCGGGGCTTGATCGCGTAAGAACGCCGACTTGGCCTTGTTGACCCAGATTCTAGCTCGATCTTCATCCTTGTCCCGTCCTGTAAATTCTTTCAGATCTGTGATCGTAGACATTTAAATTCGCTGCGTGACAAGTCCACTATTAGGTACAGTGCCTGCACTTGCCACTTGTGGCCGTCTTAGATCCTCCAGCCCCAAATCATCTGGATCGTAATTATTGGATCGCGATTGACGCGATCCGGCCGATTCCATATCCACATCCAAAATGCAAACTTTTGAAGTGTTTTTGGGGATCGCGAATCGACTGGCGATCTGGCGAGCTTGATCCTGCTCGTACTTTCTCATAGCAGCCTCAAAATAGGATCGCAGTTGACCTGATCCAGTCACATTCATGTCTTCAGCTGTAAGTGCCGTTGTCGAGTGTGGTCCGGCCTTAATCGGTTCCAGTCGTTCGCGAATATGCACTGCACCAGCCGGTCCAAGTGACATTCGCTGCATATTAATCGAGTCGTCCGACTCCCGTTCGAATTTCGCTGACATATACTGCGAAGATCCAGTATGATATCCTTTTGATATATCTACGATCGGCTGGATCGCCTGGTCCACCGGATCGAGCTCTCCAGTTAGCGGAACTAGCTTCGAAAATAGAGATCGCCCTGCTTGGATCACCCGATCATGATCGCATTCCAACAGCACCTGCGCGTCAAAAGCTCCAGCGGTGAATCCAGCGTTTTGGAGCAGCTCCATAAGCCGACGGATCGCTTCTAACTGGTTCGGTGTCGGAATGGGAGCCGAAATTGGTCCTCGCAGCGATCCAATTAACTTCGGTTTCAAAATCTTTAGAACGGGATCGCTCGACAACAGATCTTTAAGCGCCTTCCAATGAAAACACCATTCCAGCTGATCCAGTTGCCATCCTTTCGCCTTGTCTTCCTCATGCGCCAGCTTCATGTCGGTATCATCATGATCCGATTCAGTCGCCTTCATCTTCACTCAAGATGGCTTCGAATTCTTCATCTTCTTCGAATTCAAAGTGGTTTTGGATAAAAGTCCTTCGGTTATAACCGAAGGATTAATATCCAGTGGATCGCGTTTTACAACGCGATCCGCAGGGGTCCTCGAAAGGATCTGGGGAGGGGGTAGAGGTTTTTCTTCCAGATCAATTTCTTGATCTTCCTCTTTGGTTTTCTTTTCATCTGCGCCCCTTCCAAAACGCTGATGATCCGGAGATCTTTTTTCTTCACACGTCTGCGGTGACCCCTTTGCCGCTGGCGCTTCAATTCCAGGTTCAATTTTGACCTTTACATCTTCTCTCAGGGACTCACGACAAAATCCCGAGTTACCAGAAGATCTGGGCACGCGCGCCATTGTGGTGGAGAGTGATTTGCAAAATTGCGGGTTGCTCTCTTCTCGGTGGACTTGAGTCGATGTTGATCCTAATCGGGTTAGGGATAGGGTTTTTTTGGTGATCTTGTGGAAATCTTCACAAGATCGACCGAGTACTTGTTTGTTGATCGTACTAATAGATCCCAATAGTCCAATAAGGCGAAGCTTGAATCTTCTGACCACTTGAGCAGAGCCTTCTGACCACCTTGATCCGTCCTGCACTTGCTTGCCTTGCCCTTACTTGTTATTTCTGCGTCCTGCGTCCGATCGCAGTTGAGTTGTTGTGTTAAGATTCCCTTCACCTGGCCAAAACAATCCAGGGTGCACTTGTAGTCGATATTCTCGGCGTCGGGAGGCCAAATATCCTGCCCGGAATAGAGAAGTCGACACGTGTATTTAGAAGCAAATTGAACTCTGTTTAATGTTAACCAATCAAATACCAAAACCTATGATCTTGCCTATCTGTAGCTTAAAATCTATTGCCACGTATCACCCTTTCGGAAAAATCAGATCTTGTAATGTGGTCCACTCCAATATCGCCGCGATCTGGATCGCTACCTCGCTTGGATCTAATACCATTTTTGTATCGGATCGCGGTACTTATTTTAGTATCGGATCGCGGTACTAATAACTAGTATCGGATCGCGGTCCGCTGGATCACGACTTGTCCTCTTCACCGTTCCTCGGATCATGTGAAATGGTACATCTATATGACATGTCATGTCCACATAATACCAGTCTTCCATACCGACGTGATCTACACCAGACCGTCTTCCACATACTTGGATGTACCAATCCTCCTTCTTAGCGATCGCGTTCACACGGATCGCCATCGAAAAATACCGGAGATCGCAATTGCGTAGTTTCTAGGCCATAGTTAACTCCACATAGAACTACGAACTCCACCATTCAATGTTCCCATCCCATTTGCCATCGTCTCGAAACTTCTTCTGCGAGATCGCGATTCATCAATATTGGCCATTTCGGACTTAACTGACGTTCCATAGAATCTCATTCGACATATTTCCTCTTAGAGGTAGTGCTTTAGCGAACGTTAAAACCTTACGGTTTGTTCACGGCACATTACATGACGCCTCCTGGCATTGAGTCACAGACTATACGGGACCTCATCGAAGGCGACCTTGACAAAGCGGTTATTTACGATAGTGACACCGTCTTTGCGGGACCCGATGGGTCCCATTTAGCCACCCTTACGGGTGAAGATGACACCGAATCCGTTCCCTGAACGTGGTGCTGCAGATGCGCTAACAGCGTTACGTGAACCGCCTGACGTATCGTCAACGGCGACGGTTACCAACCCACTCGACGAGCAGAAACAACAGACCATCGACCAAGAGGAAGGTGCCAAGCGCCGGACGAAGAATATGGCGAGACTTCAGGACCACCGACAGTACAGGTTCAAACCACCACGGTGGAAGAACGCCTAAAGAAGGCATTTGGTCAATCCCTTTCTGGCTGGGCCATTGGGCCTGAGGCCATTTCACCCGAGGATGTTGCTACGCGAGCGGCCCTTTGACAACGATATCTGGAACCTCATATTACTACGCAAAGCCAATACTTGGCACGCCTCAACAGGCAAGTGCGTGGTGCGCCAGTTCCTCCCATAGAGGGCGTTACCATCTTTCTGTTCGCGGGGGAACCGAGGAAGAAGAAGACACAGATTGTTTTAGTTTTAATTAAAAAAAATTAGCAGAATTTACATTAACAATAGCTTTTAAAGAATTTCTAGAAAGTTGTTTATAGATATTTTGTTTTAATTTTTTTTCTTATTGACGCTTATATTTTCAGAATAATATTTAAAATGATGAATAAATGATTTTATAGTACCTAATGTGGCATAACAAGTTAATAAAATTAACACTTTAAGCCGCTGGGCGCATAATGCGCGACGATTAAGCAGTATGTAAGCCCTACGGGCAAGTGCCGATGTGGCAGATGTTCGTCTCGAACGGAATATGCGTTACGATTACGCTCAACCGAAGGCCCGAGAAAAATTGAAATCCCAACGAACGCATTATGCATCTGCTACCCAGCACCCCAATGTTTCGTCTACACCTGTAGCCGCGAGTCCACGACAGGCCGAGGCCGCTAACTCGCCTACCCCCACCACTACTGGTGAGAAGCGTCACCGCCAACAGGCTGACCCTGCGCACGACGCTTAAAAACGTCCACGGCGTATGGGCAATCCTGCCGAAGGGGAACCTCAAACTCCCATGAGTTCCACGACTCGGGATAACCCCTCCACTTTACCAGATACTGGTTTTGACTGTGGCGGCGACGTTTCTGCAGAAGACGCTCAACATGGAACTGAAGGTTCCCCTGTCCATCAAGCAAAGCCGGAGGAGGCCGGTGTACCGGCACAAGCTCATGCCGAGCTACTTTAAGAGGTGCGGTCTCTCCGTGAGACTGTGAAGACGATGAATGCTCGTCTCGAGTCGCTGGAAAAGAGCCAAACCAAATTGAAGGGTCAGCTTGACCTGTTGGTGCAGATGATTCGTCCCGCGACAATACCGATGGGCTCGGCGCGGGCGCCTCAGTGTTTATTTGGGACGGATCCCGATATGGTTTGAGCATGCCGACGTAGAACACGGGATGTGTACGCAATTTGCGCGGCAAATTAAGCGTATACGTTGTGCCCTTCTTGGCAATGACCGTAAAGGGTCCGATAAAGCGCGGACGCAACTTCGTCTTAAAGACAGCAGATACTACATTGTAGGTAGATTTTTAGCATTTAATAATACTTGGTCACCGACCTCATAATCATCAATACAACTTCTGCCTTTCGCATCTGCATATTCCTTTGGTTTGTCTTGACTATCAGCCATTGCATCTTGCACATGTCGTAAGACATTTAGTCGCGTTGCGAGAAACGTATTCACCTGTTTCTTAACAGTATTAGGGCTGACATCAGAAAGCCGATCGGCAACCTCTCCTATACCAAGCCCTGAACCACTCGGTGGTAGCGTTAACGGAACGCGTGGGTTCGTTAGACCATTCACATAGAACGGAGTGTAGCCGGTAGAGGCGTGCACGGAGTTATTGAGTGCAAATTCAACTACAGGGATCATAGAGCTCCATCGCTTAGGCGTTTCAGCAATAACGCTGCAAAGGATATCTTCAACAACGCGATTTATGCGTTCGGTTTGACCATCGGTTTGCGGATGATCCGCTGTGGACATGTCCAAACGGGTGCCCAGCAAGACGGACTTCCAAAATGTACTCGTAAAGCGAGGATCACGATTAGAAACAATTGCCACTGGCAAGCCATGTTGGCGAAACATACGATCGATAAACAGCTCCGCTGTACCCACACCATCGATCGAGTCTGTTACAGCCGCTAAGTGATCCATCTTGCTTAAATGGTTAACGAAGACCACAATACCTGTATTGCCACGCAAGTCTTTCGGTAGGCCATAAACAATGTCCATACTAATGGACTCCCAGCACCCAGTGGGAATAGGCAAACTAGCCAGCGGCGCTGCCGAATGGGGTGAGGGTTTCACCCGTTGACATGTTTCACACGTACGCACATATGTGCTCACCCATTTATATAATTTGGGCCACCAATAACGTTGGCATACTGCCCCTTAGGTCTTTTCACGATTCAAGTGACCACCGATGGCGGTGTCATGTACCTCATAGAGGATACGATACTTCAGGTCCTTGTCATGAGGAACCACAATACGCGGAGGATCCGCCACATCTGTACGATATTACAACAACTCCTGATCGATCGAATATAGATGGAGGTTCGCACGTAATCGTGCCGACAATTTAATGTCCGAGTCTTTAACCTCCTCACTGCCCAGAGCATGTAGCAACGCTATACAGTGATCATCTTTAGCATACGCCGATCGAACGAGATAAATGATAGAAGACGACAACGTCGTAACATGAGCAAGCTGATAATCAGGTCTGCGTGACAACGCATCAGCCAAAGCATTTTGCTTACCCGGCTTATATTTCGCCTCGAAATTATATTCGGCAAAGAGTGACAGCCATCTGGCCATTCTCTGCGAGAGATGCGGCGACTGAGTCGCAGTGCGTAAAGACGCATGATCGGTATAGATCACAAAAGGCTTTGAGCCCAGCAGATGAACTCTGAATTTGACCAGGGCATACTTAATCGCAAGTAGATCTTTGTCATGAATCGAATAGCTTTTCTCTGCAGCTTTCAGCTAGCGAGATTCAAAAGCGCTCACACGCTCACGGCCTTTATCATCTGTTTGTAACAGATCACTGCCAATGGCAAAATCCGACGCGTCACAGACGACGCTAAACGGTCTATCAGGGTCTGGCAAAGCCAAAATAGGAGCATGAAGAAGGCTAGCCTTCACCGCGCGAAAAGCATCCTCATGTTCGGCATGCCAAAACCATTCCACATCATTTTTAAGGAGATTGGATAATGGCCGAGTCATATCAGCGTAATTCTCGCTGTACTTGTGTAAGTAATTGGCAAGGCCAAGCCATTTACGCAAGTCCTTCTGAGACTGTGGAACAGGCCAATCGACTATGGCTTTGACCTTAGCGGGATCCGCTCTGAGGCCTCGCTTCCCAATGAAGCACCCTAGAAAGGGATTTTCTTCGGCCCCGAAGATGCACTTAGATGCATTAGCATATAACTTATTAGTGCGCATGCACTCGAGCACAGCTCGTAAATGAACAATATGGCTCTCAATATCTTACCGCCCATTTTCAGCTCGACTATGGACAAAAATGTCATCAAAGTACGTCTGTGCATAACTTCGATGGGGTCGAAACAATTGCGTCACCAAACGGTTAAACGCAGCCGGAGCATTCGATATCCCCTGGGTGCATCACCAACAATTCCCAGAGCATACCACTCGGAGTACTAACAGCAGTAAGCGGAATATCACTAGCTCGCATGAGCAATTGGTAATAACCATCGACTAAGTCGAGTGCACTGTACATGGTACAACCAACCATATTGCTATGAAGAACATCATTTCTAGGTATTGGCGTCTGTGTAGGTATAGTGGCTGCATTGAGCTTATTATAAGCATGAACGATACGCCATGTATCATTCGGTTTCTTATTACAGAAAGTGCGGATATTTGCTCTCGCGCACCATGCCCGCCGCGCGTTTTGCACGAAAGAACTCGTCCATGCCGTCACACTGTTCTTTGGGTAAAGGCCACTGCCGTGTTACACAGTATTTGGCTCCAGGAACCAAGCCAATCTCATGACGTACACCCCTATCAGGTGGTAGAACCGACGGTGGATCGTGACACACCACGTCCAGAAATCCCTTAACTAAAGGATAGTAGGTATCTGAAGGGTTCTTCAGAATAGATGCCCCACTACGTGCACTTAGTGCCGCCTTTGTATCTTCGAGGACTGTCTCATCGACAAGCGAGGATGAGTTCAGCTCGAGGTTAGGTCGAATGACCACCATATCGGATAGAGCACCAGCCTTTAAGGCTTAATGAAATTCATCTACAGACATTTCGTCTAGCTCTGAGAGAGCATTTAATGATGGGAGGGCCTCAAGTTCAACTTTACCATCTACGTCGCCTGTCAATCCGTTGACCAGGGTATACAACTGGTCACTGACATCACTACGTGAAAAAAGAGACGACTTGCGTCTCGCAGAAGCCATCTGAAAACGCTGCCGTCTCATTGATGAGACCGTATCTTTTAAAGTACTTGGGATACCATCATCCCCAAGGTCAACAGATTCCTTGACCTTAACCTGCCCTATGCGAGAGCCGATGTCAGTATTGACATCCAGTAAATCAACATTTACAGCCAATATCACTAACAAGGTCATCGACCTTAACTTGCTCTATACAAGAGCCGATGTCATTACCGACATCCAGTGTCTCAATATTACTGTATGTATCACTCAACGGAGTACGTGCCGTTCCACTAGGTGTAATTGAGCTCTACTCGACACTATTATTATTGACATTGGAGTTTATCAATTCAGACACTCCAATGTCCATCACACTAACTGACTCATTTAATGACTCGCGCCAATAGCACTTTCGTTTCCTAGCGAAGGTGGGTTCATGACTCTCCAAAGCTTCGCTAGGAACATTGCGCGTGGCGCCTAAATTTTTGGATCTCCAATCGATCCACGGCTCATGGCGTTCCAGCAAGGCCATACCAAGAATGAGATCATATCTCGAGTCCAAATATAGGACAAGACAGCGTTCAACGCTATTGAAGTCTAAGAACTTCACACCTAAGTTCAACGGAACTTTAGGAACGGTGACACGTACACCTGTTGCGAGACGCAAGATTATACTGTCACCCTCTTGCGCTTCTAGCGCCTCAGTATACAGCTGACTCCCTTCAAGGGAACGACGTCGGACATAATTACCTGACGCCCCTGAGTCAATTAGAATTGACCATGGTTTCTGAAAACCCTTAACGGTTGCCGAAGCCTGGCTTGTAATCCTGTTCCATGGAAGCATCCACAGAACCACCTGGGGCTAATCCCTGTTCACCTTTAGCTCCTAGAGGTTCAACAGAACTTAGTTCTTTCCCAGTAGGGCGCCCCGCGCCTACTGGGAGCTGACGTTTTCCCCTGCGGTGCTCGCCTTTTGGATAGTAGCAGGGTTTCGGCTCTGCCGATTTGAACGTTGCTTTCGCAACGGACAGCTAAGGCGGAAATGCCTAGTGCTTCCGCACATGTAACATCTACGGATTTTGCCTTGTTGCTCAACAGCTTGAAGCTCAGCTTCTTCAGCATGGCTGAGGTCCATGGGTTCCTCCCTGTTAGAGGTTTTTTGTAATGGGTTACATTACACATATAGCATTAACACAAATAAAACAATTACATATGTAGGCAGGTGCTGGGCCCGAATAGCGGGCACAGCGTGGTAATTTATTATTGGTTTATTATTGGGCCTAAAGTCCTCAATATGGACCAATGATAAATCAACCTGAAATTGTGTGGTTCCCGAAAGGCGGGAACACTGTCGTATTTATTACGACTAAAATCTTCGTAATTAGTACGAATTAAAACCAAAATAAAAATCAGAGTTAAATTTACTTAATACCTAATACTTGGGCTTGAGTCTTCCTCAAGCGCACGTGTTAGCTAGTGACGGTACGTTCTAGCCCCGTTACACCTGGTAGCACTTTGTAGTCCTTCCTATGCCCGAGTTTGGGATGAGCGAATCGTCGTACTTTGACGCTCCAGATTTATTTCTAGAGCACGCGACCTTCCCCCATCTTACTGGTGTTGAGTGGGATGCCCTTAATCGCCTCGCGGCGATATCGGGAGAGGCATTCGTCGCGTCGCTGATGAGATCAGCGACCCCTGACGCGCAACGTCTCGCCATACATGAGTTTATGGCACGCGAGCTCGCCGAATCCAACCGGCGAGGCTTAACTCCCTCGCGCCCTTCACGTAATGAGGCCGTGAAGATGGAACCTCCTCCTTCTCTGGAGAAGGTAAGGACCGGTTATCGCTGAACCGGTGGTTCCGAGAAGTTGATATCGCCATCGCCTCGAGACTTCTTGAGGCTCCACAGGCGAAGGTCAACTTTCTTCTTTCCCGCCTTACCGGGAAGGCCAAGGAGTGGGCCCTTGGAAACTCGTTGTGGACGAGCACGCATTTCCCACCTTGGATACCATCCAGGACGATCTCCGTCTTGCCTTCGAGCCACCACAAGAGGAGAAACTGGTGCGATCAAGATTCCTGTCGATGCGACAGGGTAAAATGGCGATGCGCGACTACGTACAGATGGCTAGGCATCTGGCGTCGTGTATTATCACGCACCCCATGGACATGTACACACAGGTGAATGTCTTTGTGGATGGTATGCGTGAGGGGCAGAACCGCTTATCGCTGGAGCGCGCCGAGCCTGCCACATTGGAAAAGGCATTCGCCATCGCACTTCGTGAAGACTTAAGGGTCACAAAGGCCTATGCCAAACCCTCGGTCGTCAGCGTTCCCCGGCCTTCTGGCCCAGAACCTATGGAGATCGACGTTATTGAGTCGTCGGGTGACCGGCGACGTGTCTTTCATCATAAAGGTGACGCTCGCACCGGGCGTCCAATGGTTTGCTTTCGTTGTCGCAAGCCAGGACATCGCGCGGCAGAGTGCCGTGCGCCAGCCCCATTATCGGTGCAAGTAGTGGACGCCAATCATGAGGGTGCTGTACCGGCCGCACGTCCAAAAAACGGTCGGGACCAGTAGGTGCAGGGCGCCCTACTGGTTGGAACGGAGGTCCGGGTCCCCCGGTGGCAGCCCAACCTTCCAGTCCTCCTGCGCTACGCGCACGGTTAAATGCCACCACTACAAGTGGTGATTCACGTCTGATTATTGTCAGTTTGCATGTCGCCGGCGTCCGGCGACCTCTGCGAGCACTCTTGGACTCAGGAGCAACAAACAATTTCTTTCGTTAATCTTGTTTGTCGATGCTGCCTCCCAGCATTCAGGTCCGTGAGGGACCTGGCCAAGTCGTCGTCAAGTTGGCTGACGGGAAACCACACCGCGTATCGCGGCGCGAAGTGTCGTTGCCGTATACGTTTGATGGCTTTCGCAGTAATGATGATTTCTTGGTGATCGCGATGAGTTATGCATTCGATTGCATACTGGGCATGCCATGGTTGGCACGTTATAAGCCCCAGATCGACTGGTTAGCCAGATCAGTGAGACGTCGACGCAAGTTCGATGTCAGTGAAGTGTTTACCCATCTCTTGGTATCTCCAAGTGACTGGCCAAACGTCACAGTCGTGGATCGCGATTCCACGACGTTGGCGGTGCACAGAGCGAGCGATGGCCCTCTCTGCACTGCTTGTGCTGTTCTTCGGGACACAAGTGACAGTGACTCCTCGCTACAGAGCGAAGAGGACGACGAGGACGACGCGGTCGAACAGGGGTTCCCGCGCGTCATTAATGCGGTTGAACAGGGGTTCCCGCACGTGAATGCAGTGGTTGAACCGGGGTTCCCATCTGCACCTATTGTGGTCGAGCAGGGGCTCCCACAAGGGCATTGTGGCGACGAGCAAGAGCTCGCCAGCGAGTGTGACGTGGACGGACTTGAGTCTTCCTCAAGCGCACGTGTAAGCTAGTGACGGTACGTTCTAGCCCCGTTACATTTTTGATAAATACCATGGCAGACCATATCGAGCAGATTTAAAATTAAACTCAACGTTAAACGCTATGCTTACTGCCTCTTCGAATGTCGAAGGCTGGACACGGAAAATTTATGTCCTGGCGACTCCAGTACGAAGTCCTTCCATAAAAATGGTTACTCGAACTTCCTCTGCCAGAGGGTCCTGCTGCATAGCAGCAATGAGAGTTCTCAACTATTGGACATAGTCCGACAATTATTTCTTACTCTGTCGGGTAGCTAAGAAGCGTGAGCGCACACCATAAGCCTGATTAGGTGGTGCAAACACAAGTTAATTGCTTTCTAAGCATTTCCCATGTGGGGAATGCGGCATTTACAGAGACATCGCTCGTTAGATCCCACTCTCTAGCTCTTCCACCGAGCTTCGAAATGGCCAAGCCAACTCTTTGCTTATCTGACACAAGCATGGCGGCATCCATTGCCATTTCAACTTCTCAAATCCAGAGGAGAAGATTTTCTCCCTCCTACCCCTCAAAGGTCTTTACGTTTAAAAACGAGTGGGCGAGCCTTTGGCTCTGCATCGGGCACAGGTACCGGGTTGTACTGTGTAGGCGCAGCTGACGCTGCCTGGTCATTTCCTTGCCCGAGTAGCGTTGCTTTCATAACGCATAAAGGCCTCAAGACGAGCATTTAGAATCTCGGGGCCTTGGGCCAAAAGGGCCTCGATTTGATCGGTCCCAACGAACGCAGATAATTTATCTAGCGCGAGTCGTAGCGCCTCAGAGAGGTGATTTTGATTCTCCATCCTCACAAAGGGTCAGTCTTTAAAGACTCAGGTGTAGGATTGACTACAAGTGCTACCAAGTGTAGCGAAGCTGCACAGTTCTTTAGCCAGAGGAAGACTTTCGGCTGGAAGCCTCTTAGTTCTAGAGAATTAATTAAATTTACGGCTAAAAGCCACTTAGTTCTAAGGAACTAATTAAACGACTTAAAGTCACCCTGTTCTAAGGAACGAGGAAAGAGACTTTTAGTCAGTCAAGTAATAAGCTTAAGGTTTAGAGAACCAACGCACAAAGTGCAAGAACAAGCTAGAAATGTAAAGGTTCAGAGAACCAACGCACGAAGTACACAAGAGAGCAAGTCAGAACGACTTGCGATCTATAACTCAAAAGGAGAACTGAAGTTATGTATGCATTAAGATTTTATGAATAGTCCTACTCTAAGTACCCTACACTAGATTAATTACTATAATAGTAATTATTATATGCAGACTTTGCTATTGGACGACGTATCGTCTAAACATCTGTGTATGATGTACTTAGTACAGCGATATCGATTTAACGAATCCTAATCGATAAGATTCGGTATTGCCGAATACCGTTTCTTTAACGCTTATACTTAATACCTCTCTAAAGAGAAGTATTAAGAATGCATTATATGCAATAAAGGAAAACTTCAACCGTAAACTTTCGAATGATGTTCCAACCGTCGTGTAACCCCGTTACACAGACTACGTCAACCAATACTGGATGGCTCACACAGACAGACTTAATTTTGCAAAAATGGTAAGCTAATTGGTCGCGGCCACTCGTGCGTGGAAGTTTTGTCGTTTGCTGAAATATATCGTAACAATTTGAGACGGTTATGATACACGCTGAGTCCTTGTAGAACAGTCCCTTCAACTACGAGATTGTGACACTCACTTGAACTGACCATCGCATGCTTTAAACCGACAGCCAAGGTGCACAAGATATCTCATCATGATTACGCTCGAGTTGAAAATCGGAGCGGTAAGCTTTGCGGATGCTAACTAGTACAGTTGATTACAAAACAAAACGGCCAGCTATGTTTCGTTCATCATGCTGCAATCATCGTCATTGCAGCTTGATGAATTAGAAATTTAGGCTCGATCTGTACTTGGGATTGTATCCCAAAAGGGGAGAGAGACAGAAGAGTCTAATTAACCGTTTAGGGGTTGCAAGATGTGTTGTAAAGGGTTAAATATTACACGAGTCCGTTAAATATATGATACTCAACGGAAAGTTTTCAAAAAGTAAGTGGTACCTTGGACCTCCTATTTGGGTGGGACATATCAATATGATCCACTTTCGCTAATGCGATATCCATTAATATATTTATTCGACGGAGATGATGTAACGGGGTTACATGACGGTTGGAACATCATTCCGAAAGTTTACGGTTGAAGTTTTCCTTTATTGCATATAATGCATTCTTAATACTTCTCTTTAGAGAGGTATTAAGTATAAGCGTTAAAGAAACGGTATTCGGCAATACCGAATCTTATCGATTAGGATTCGTTAAATCGATATCGCTGTACTAAGTACATCATACACAGATGTTTAGACGATACGTCGTCCAATAGCAAAGTCTGCATATAATAATTACTATTATAGTAATTAATCTAGTGTAGGGTACTTAGAGTAGGACTATTCATAAAATCTTAATGCATACATAACTTCAGTTCTCCTTTTGAGTTATAGATCGCAAGTCGTTCTGACTTGCTCTCTTGTGTACTTCGTGCGTTGGTTCTCTGAACCTTTACATTTCTAGCTTGTTCTTGCCCTTAACTGATACAGTAGTACTAAGTACTACTCCAGATACAGACAATGGCATACTACAATTACTATAATAGTAATAATCTAGTGTAAGATACATAAAGTTTACGATGTTATGAATAGTTCTCATTTTAAGTCGTAAAGATTAAGCCAGTATTGACTTGTTTCTCTTGCGTACTTCGTGCGTTGGTACTTTGAACCTCTAAGCTGCAAACTTGCTCTTGCACTCTGTACGCTGATTCTATGAACCCTTAAGCTTATTGTTTGTCGGCTAGAAGTCCCTCCCTATTTTCACAGAATGGGTAGACTTCGTAGTCGTTTAAATAATTCAAAATAACACTAAGTGGCTTTTAGCCGTCCAATTTTTTGTTTCTTTGGAGCTACAACTTTGTGCGTTGGTTCTCTAAACCTTAAGCTTATTACTTGACTGACTAAAAGTCTCTTTCCTCGTTCCTTAGAACAGGGTGACTTTAAGTCGTTTAATTAGTTCCTTAGAACTAAGTGGCTTTTAGCCGTAAATTTAATTAATTCTCTAGAACTAAGAGGCTTCCAGCCGAAAGTCTTCCTCTGGCTAAAGAGCTGTGTATCGCGGCTACAGTCTGACCATGCATTTGCGTCATGAAGCTCTGAGATGAATTACGTTAGTGCACACATTTAGCTTTGGACACGTCCTACGAAATCATCAAGTTCTTGTTGACCGATATCACAATTGTGTAACGCAATTGTGTCCATATCACAATTCTGTAACGCAATTGTGTAACGCAATTGCGTTCATAGTCGATGTCGTCTTTTAATACGCTCTTATTGATACCAGCACCTTTTGTAACATTACTGTGTAAAGTGTGGTTTTAGCCTAAATATTACAGCCGCTGTAAAGTGACTGTCAATTCAGGGTGCGAAAACGATAAGATAAAATGCGTAAAGTGTGACCAATCATATTGCGTCGTACGCATTTAGTTTGCTCATTTATTCTGGTGGAATATTACAATATAAAGCACAGCTTTATGAACTAGTCGTACATCCGTACATAAAACTTAGCTCGTAATTTGAATGCTTATTTATGAGTAGGTTACCAAACACTGCATACCTGCGGTGTGAACATCTATTTAGGACATAGTATACCTAAATTTCATGATTTGAATCCAAGTACAAGCCATACTATAATATTTTTATGTGAAAATCATACGATCAAAGAGTTACTCCTTTTTCTTTAAAGCCAAGTACTAACAAAATCTCGTTCGCGTCAATCAAACCAAGCTAAACTCTCGCCTTGCCTTAAGCTCGTCTACGCCACCCTGTTCCACCGCAATTGCCACCGCTAGATCTTTTCTTCCTTGTCCTTGACCAATGAAGAATACGATGGGACATAAAGTACAGTGTCAAGTACTACTGGAAATGCAAAGCTGCCACGTACTTACACTGACGTGAACCTCCCACTTCTAATCGACGACAACGCAACGACGCCGTTAAACTACCATGCAAAAACGGCCCATCGCTTCCTGTTAGCCTCTCTTTCTTAAAATCTAATGCAATATATCCTCGTCCTACCGTAATGCATTGGACGCACGACGCACTCATTGTTGCGTCGACGCTGCCACGCCCGATCGGAGTGACGTCATTGTCTTTGGATCACCACTCCAAGTCGCTGGGTGAAAGGGGCAAGTTCGACCTAGGATTTACGTTCTTTAAGTGCAAATCGTCACGAATTAGTCGTAAGACGCTTTTTCTGTTCAGTCCGTGGGGTATACAGCTCTCGACCAATGACATTGCAGCCTGGCAGAGCGAAACTGAACGTACAAGCAGCCGACAGCAATTTGCGCCGTCGCCGAGTTGTTTAACTGCAGGTGTTATAATTCCTTAACCGAACGAAACAGAGACTAGTTTTCTCACGCGGCATCAAACAGCGGTCTCTCCGTTTGTATCACTTTAAAAGCAATCGTATTCCCCCCTGTCGCGTTAGGTAAATCACAGAGCAAAAAAAATGGAAAAAGAAGCTGTTCCCTCTTTCGTATCATTTTTTTTGGTCTCTAACTGCAATAAACAGTCTTCTCTCTCTATTCTTATATAGCAGCCTAGAGACAACATGGGTACACCCACACGAACGGACCGCGTGCTGTCCGAAGCCGCTGATAAAGTGGCCAAAGCAGAAGAAGCTGCTCGTCAATACGAGGCTCAGTTGTCAGAGGCGGCGTTCAAGAAGCGTCAATTAGAGGAGGAGAATGAAAAGCTGCGGGCTTCCATACTTAATATGGCACTTCAGAACGCCAGTGTGGATCTGCGACGCGAACATGTGCAGCTGCGTCAGACATTGGACTCGTACCAGACGAAAATTGATCAAATGAGAGAGATCTCGTTGCTTTCGGCCAAGGTGGTGGACAGGTAAGTGGCATTTTAACAAAAGGTGTATGTTTTGCTGGGAAACAAACATTGACAAAAAGGTGAATGGGTTTGTGTAGCCGGATTAAAACCAAGCAAGGCCGCCAATATGTGGAGTACAAGCTACAAATTGTGACAGACGTTCGAGGCACATTAGTGCTTTGGCATCGATACAGCACGTTTTTGTAAGCTGATGTTTTTTTTCATTGAATCTGTCAAAAGGTGTATGTTTTTTCGTGTCCTAACTCAAGTGTCTATTTTTTACAGGAACTTGGCAGCGACGCTTAAGGCTAAAAACCCAAGCAGTGATCACGATATTCCGGAACTCCAAACCCAAAGTCTCACTGGATTTTTCTCGGATCAGCTGATAATTGATCGCATTGCGAAACTTAATGAGTTTCTGGATGTCGTGACGAAAGCTGATGAGTTTCAATGGGGCATTCGAATAGATAAAGACACGTGCGTGTACAAACGCAAGAGCAAACGCACGGACCGTTTGTACAGTGTTGGATCTCGGGAGAGCATTTCGACACTTACGCCCAGTATGCGAGACAGCATGTTTATGCCCATGTCTTCGAGAGCATCGACTATCTCTATGGATTCTTATTAGCAGAGCTTTTTTTTGGTTCCAGATATTGGGTATAGCTGGTGGAAAATTGGACTGCAGAGATGACAAGGTAGTAGTGTATTACAGAAAACAACAATGTGGCAAGACAAGGAAGGAACAATGAAGCCGAGAGGAGGAGAGAGAGAGAGAGAGAGAGAGAGAGAGATGTCGAGCAGAAAAGTTGATACACTTGAACGTGCCTGATGTACAGGGTAGAGTGTTTGTCGAGTTGCATTGCCAGATTAACGACAAGAGAGAGGAGAGAGAGAGAGAGAGAGAGAGAGAGAGAGAGAGAGAGAGAGAGCGAGAGAGAGAGAGAGGACAAGGAAGTGAGAGAGAGACATAATACAAGCGTTGTTTTTTTTACATTGGCGTTGGCATTAACCTTTCGTGTCTTTGTTTGTTTATATGACCTAGTTACTATAATGAAACTAACTGTATTCGTTAACCATTCCTGCCACCTTTTTTCAAAAAACAAAAATAAAAAAAAATCTCTCGATGCAATTAAAACTCCCTTTCAGTTAAGTGAAAATCAGGTTCATCCCATGTTGATTGGCTAATAAAACGGAGGGGGGGGGGGGGCTATAAAGGCCAGACTAAAAAAAGAGGGAGAGACTTGTAAAAGAGTCAGTGTCACAAATAGAGACACTACCTATACGACAACTCGACGACCTTCTCCAACCTTAAAACAACACTATCATAAACCTAAAAGAAGACTTAACGAATAGTATTATAACGGTTTTTCTCTTCTTCTTCTTCTTCTTCTTCTTCTTCTTCTTCTTTTAAAAGAAAGAATAAAGACAATGGCTGAAGATGCAGTGGTTCTTCCTAGTGGAATGTTAGATAATGGAGCGATGGTTTGGGTTCCACATGATCACCATGTTTGGAAAAAAGCGGTTGTGATGCAACGTGTCAATGACGGAACAAGTGCACAAGTTCGACTTCAACCAAATGATGACGGAGAATGGGAACCAGATGATGGCGTGGAAAAAATTGTCAACATTCGAGACATTGCACGTTTAGCAGGAGAAGTTTCGGATGAAGCAATGCCCATTTGTAATGTCTTTGAAGCTGAAGGGGCAAATGATATGTGCACGTTGAATCATTTACATGAACCAGCTGTACTGAAGAATTTAGAATTACGGTTTGCCAAGAAAATGCCATATACTTATACGGGAGCAATATGTATTGCAGTGAATCCATATCAATGGCTTGATCTTTATGGTCGTGAACTCTATGAACAATATCTGGATCAACCACGAGATTCTTTGGCCCCTCATCCTTTTGCTTTATCAGCTACTTCTTATTTGGACATGAAGAGAACACAAGTGGATCAAAGTATCCTTGTAAGTGGTGAATCTGGTGCTGGAAAGACCGAGACGGTCAAGATTATGATGAATCATTTGGCTTCGATCTCTGGTGGTGGTAATCATGGAACCAAAGTCATTGATCAAGTCTTGCAATCTAATCCGTTACTCGAGTCATTTGGTAATGCGAAAACCAAACGCAATGACAATTCGAGTCGGTTTGGTAAATTTGCACAGCTACAGTTTGACAACATGGGTTTGCTCGTGGGTTGTCTGTGTGAAACCTATTTGCTTGAGAAAAGTCGCGTCGTCGGCCAAACGGAAGGTGAACGCAATTACCACATTTTCTACCAGATCTTTTGCTTGCCAGAGGATCGAAAGAAGGAGCTCAAGTTGAGTGGTGACGTTACCAGCTACAAGTACGTGACCGAGGGCGCGGATGCAGAACTCACGGGAATAGATGATGTGCAGTGTCTCAAGGAGACACAGAATGCTTTGGATACGATTGGTATCTCGACTGAGGAACAGAATGCTATTTTTGAAATTGTGGCTGCGATCCTGAACCTTGGTGAAGTGGAGTTTGCACCAAATGCAAATGATAGTGAGAAAAGCCACGTGAGCAATGAGCACATTGTGGACAACGTCGGTGCCTTGCTATGTACAAAGAGCGAGGCACTCTACTCGACGTTGCTCGAACGCTCGATTACGGCTGGTTCCGAGTCATACACGATTCCGCTGAACGCTGAGCAGGCCTCGGACCTGCGTGACGCTCTGGCGAAGGGTATGTACACGCAGCTGTTCGACTGGTTGGTTCACCGTATCAATAAGGCTATTTGCTCCACGAGCAATGCCAAGACGCACATTGGCCTATTGGATATCTTTGGTTTTGAGAGCTTCGACCAAAACGGTTTCGAACAACTTTGCATAAATTACGCAAACGAGAAGCTGCAGCAGAAGTTCAACAGCGATGTCTTTAAGGATGTGCAGCAAGAGTACGTGGATGAAGGCATTCCGTTGACTCTAGTGACCTTCGAGGACAACCAGCCGATCCTTGACCTTATTGAGGGTCGAATGGGAATTGTTGGTATGCTGAACGAGGAAGTGCTTCGGCCTCAAGCCACCGACAACACCTTCGTGAGCAAGGTTCTGGACGCTTGCAGCGATCACCCGAGCATTGAGAAGAACAGAATCAATCCGCTGGAGTTCACTATCCATCATTATGCTGGTGACGTGACATACAACGGTACGGGCTTTTTGGAGAAGAACAAGGACACACTGCCTACGGATATGGTGCAGCTGCTGTCTGGTAGCAAGAACAATGTCGTTTCAGGCATCTTTACGTCCACACAGACGAGTAAGCGCAACAGCCGTGGCAAGAAGGGGAAGGAAGTTCGCCAAAAAGGTTTCCTCGTCGGTAACACTATTGCTGGTGCCTTCCGTAAACAGTTGTCTGAACTAATGTTGACCATTAACAAGACCTCATCGCAGTACGTGCGCTGCATCAAGCCTAACGCCAACAAGAGTGCAGTGGAGTTCGACCGCCTCATGATTGTGGAGCAGCTACGTTGCGCGGGTGTGATTGCTGCTATTCGCATCAGTCGTGCAGCCTTCCCGAATCGTTTGCAGCTTGTTGAGTTCCAGCAGCGCTTCCAGATTATTTGTCCGTCGGCCTTACGCGATGCGAAACCTTGTGATATGGTTGCTGGTCTGCTAAAGGAATTGATTCCCGATATTGCTACAACTATGCAGAACACCAAATTCGCCGTGGGTACGACAAAGGTGTACTTTAGCTCGGGTCTGTTACAAAGATTGGAGGACCGTCGAAACGTGATTCTCAAGGACCACGCAATTCTTCTTCAGAAAACGTTGCGCGGCTACGTGCACCGCAAGCGCTTCCTGCGTCAGTGCACTGCAGTAGTTCAGATCCAAGCCATTACTCGTGGTGGTCTTCAGGCCAAGCGCTACCGGACGCTGCGTGCCGGTGTTATTAAGCTGCAGTCTCTGGCGCGTGGCCGCAAACAGCGTTACTTGTTTGCACTTCTTGTCAAGCGTGTCCGGAAGGAGCGCGAGCTTGCGCAGGAGCGCCTCCGCAAGATTGCGCAGCAGGAGGCGATGGAGCGTATGCGTCAGAAAGAGATGGAAGAGCGCGAGCACAGCGACCCCCAACCGGTAAGCTTTACTATTGCTGTCTTGACGTAGACCGTGCAGCATTACTTAGGATATTGTTGTGTGATAGGAGCCTGTGGAAGATGATTGGAGTGACGAGGAGGAAGAGGAGGAAATGATGGAGGGATCGGCCGGCCCTGTATCTCCGCGTACGCTCCGTGCCCTCACGGAAGCGGCGTCTAAGGTCGCCGAGGCAGAATCTGCAGCTCGAGACGCCAAATCGGCCGCTGAGGCGGCTCTAGAGTTGAACCACGAACTGATCTCTCAGAACGACCGTTTGCGCTCTACTCTGTCGTCCAACGTGGCTGAGTATGCTGACGCCGAGCTGCTGCGTGAGAATGAGCGTTTGAAACAGCAGGTGGTGCAACTCCAGACGAAGCTGGTGCGTTCACAGGAGGTCTCTCTTATTTCCGCCAAGGTGGTGGACAGCCGAATTACCTACCGGGAGGGTCGACAATTTGTCGAGTACAAGCTGCAAATCGAGACGAACACGCGTGGTACGCTGTATGTGTGGCACCGGTACAGCACGTTCCGTAACCTAGCAGCCACTCTGCAGACTAAGAACGGATACAAACGCAAGGAGATTCCAGAGCTGCCAAACAAACAGCTCTTTGGCAACTTTTCAGAAAAGATTATCCAAGACCGTGTAGCAAAGCTGAACCAGTTCCTTGAGGCTGCTACTAACGCTGAGTACCTCCAGTGGGGTATTCGTGTGGACCAAGATACGTGCGTGTACAAGCGCCGTGTGAAGAGCGCCTCGCGGGACAGCATCTCGAGCGCTAATATGCACTCATCGTCACCGCGTTCATCATCACGGTTGTCGATGAAGTCATTCAGCTTCCGTCGCGGCAGTACAGTTGGAAATTAGTCTGTTTCATCTTGTAAGTGTATCGTCGTGCAAACGCGCGAATGGACTAAAGGATAGGTACGGCATGTCAACACCAATTTCGGCCAAAGATTCAGCGGCGTTAACGAGTGGAGTTGCAGTGTTGCACTCGTATGATACTGCTGCTCGCAGTGAGTTAAAGAGAATCCAGATTGCTACGGCGTTGGAGCCTATTAAGGAAGACATAATGGAACAGCAAGTAAAAACACACATTAGATGGAAGTTCTGCGTAATGCTTTATTCTTCTCAAGTTTGTTGATGAGTCTGGATGGCGCTGCGTTAGACTGATATTTGATATACGTTGCGCTAGAGTACATAAAAAAAGAGTGGCAAAATTACACAACGACAGTCGATAGTGTGTGCTTGAATGTAGCAAGCAGCAGCGAACATCCGAAGGCTCAATGCCTTCCTCAAAAGACTGCAAAAGTCCGACACTCGTAAATGAATTTGTCAAATGACGAGTTCACTTTTCATTTTGTGGCTTCCAACTCCTGCATCTGTCACGTACTGACAGTACTACAATAGAACCACTAGCAGCTTCCAAATAATCATCAGCTGCGTCTTGCCGACACAACGTTCAATCACGCCGTGCGGAGGATAAGGTGCACTCCACTATCCGTGTCCACGACATTGCTCAGTTCACCCACTGCCAATGCAAACCTATTAAATCAACAACAACAATAACAATATACTCACATCATTTAGCATCATCAAGTAGAAATCCTCGATATAACAATTGTATTTCTACTCACGTGGCGTCTTCAAAGGGTTTTTGCATCATTCCACGACCAAATGGACCAAGGTCACCACCACGAGTACCACTGCTACAGTCACTAAATTTCACTGCCAAATCCTCAAATTTGGCCTCCCCCGAAACAATCTGGGTACGTAATTCTAGATAGAAAAAAGCACTTTTTTGTCAGCAGTCGACTTGTAAAACCTCAACATATAAATAAACCTTCCTACGTTTTAATTGGACAATAGCCTCTTCCTTCGAACGAGTGATGTGATTGGACAGACGTGAGGCTGTGAAGGGGTAGACAAAACACATCGGTTTAGGGCAAGAGGGTTCGTTACAGTTACTTCAGAGATACAACTTTATCGTACCCGGACGACGTGAGCCACTGTGCTTGATAAGCAGATGCGATGCACGGACTTGATCTATACATACCCCACAGACCCATATATACTCAGACTCACTCACATTATCAATCATCTAACATATCAATAGCACTACTTCGTACCAGTCATTTTTGCGTGGTAAAAAGTAGAATGATTGTAGCATCGTACTTAGTATCGATATATCCTGTGGTCCACACGAAAGAGTCCGTTACGAAACGCGTGGGATGCGACGGTGACAATCATTCTTGACGCGACGCATCGCACTCATTCTGCTTTTTTCGTCATCATGTGGACGCAAGATTTTATGCGAGTGTTACAAGGCGCTCGGAAAGTGACGGAGCAAGTCATTCGTACGCAAAGTCCAATGATAACGACAAAGAGTGAACAGCTGTCAAAGCACGCCATGGAATTGAGTCGAATCGTTCCATCTTTTGTCAATTCGAACGCGTCACCAGCTGGGAATGCAATGGCTACACGGGAACAAGAGAAAGGACCAGTGAGTACCACCCTCCTCAAAACGACGACAGAAAAGACACCAATGATTACGAATCACGTCAAAACGACTAGTTCAAAACAGAACGAACAGACGAGAGAACATTCATTGCAAACAGAAAAGATACAAGCTACAATAAACGTTGCACAAGACGTCCCAATGGCTACAGAAAAGAAAAAAAGAAGACGACGAGGAAGAAAAAGAAGAAATAGTCCCACGTAAAGTATGGGAAGAAAAACGAGTCCCTTCATCACCTTTATCTCGAATTTTAGGTTTTGGAGGTCTTGCTGCCAAACTTGCAGTTGGCACAGCAGCAGAATTTGTACGAACGGGTGGAAAGAATGGCACATATAATGCTTTAGTATCCGATGCCAATGTGGAAAAGTTAGCGGAGACTTTATGTACAATGAGAGGAGCAGCATTGAAACTTGGACAGATGTTAAGTATTCAAGATGAAGCAATGATTCCATCGAAACTAACGGTTGCATTGGATCGTGTTCGTGAAAAGTACGATTGCAGGATTGTATGTGTGATATTTGTTGCAAGTTTTTTAATGTTGTTGTTGCTGTGGTGGTTGCTGCTTTTTAGTGCACATGTCATGCCGAAGAACCAGCTGCATCAACAGCTTGAAACTGAACTTGGTGAAGATTGGCAAAGCAAGTTTCTAGAATTTGACGACGTTCCAATTGCTGCTGCGTCCATTGGACAGGTATTTCGTTATTACAGAGCTGCTGATTTTAGATCCTCGTCGTAGCTGAATGTAGCATTGACATACGTTTGCTTGTGGGGGCTGCAATTTTTTTGTGTTGTAGGTCCACAGAGCTACGCTTCTGAACCGTGACCGCGTGGCAATTAAGATTCAGTATCCAGGTGTGGCTGATTCCATCGGCAGTGATCTGCTCAACCTCAAACGACTGGTGACATACACGAACATTTTACCACGTGGACTGTACATTGACGAGATCATTCGTGTGGGCGAGGAAGAACTCACAGCCGAGTGTGATTACATTAAGGAGGCGGAGAACCAGGAGCGTTTCAGGGAGCTTATCGAGCAGAGTGGCATGGGTGAACAATACGTTGTGCCACGCGTGTACCCAGAATTGTCCACGGCACGTATTTTGACGACGCAATTAATCTCTGGAGTTGCGGTTGACAAAGCAGTGCATCTCTCGCAGGATGTGCGCAACAGTATTGGTCGTCGTCTCCTTGAGCTTACGATTCATGAGCTATTTAACTGGCGCTTCATGCAGACAGATCCAAACTGGAGCAACTTTATGTACAATGCATCCACTGACAAGATTGGGCTTGTAGATTTTGGTGCTGCTCGCGAGTATCCGAAGTCGTTCGTGGATGAGTACTTCAACGTTGTTTGGGCTGCAGCGAATGAAGACGAGAAAACGATGATTGACTCTTCGATCAAGCTGCACTTCCTGACTGGCGACGAGTCTCCCGCTATGATGCGCGCCCATATTGCAGCTGGTATGGTGGTTGGTGAGCCCTTCCGGTCGCACGAGCCCTTTGACTTCCAAAAGAGCCAATTGACAACCAGACTCGGTCAGCACACAGAGGCGTTCATGCACGGTCGTTTGACACCCCCGCCGCAAGAAGCTTATAGTCTGCATCGTAAGCTTGCGGGTGCTTTTTTGATGTGCATCAAGCTGCGTGCCGTCATACCATGTCGGAGTGTACTTGAAGACGTGCATCGCCAACATTACTCGTAGCCGAGTTCGCTTTGCAAGAAAGAAAAGAGAAGAAGCAGCAACAATTACTAAGACCAGATAAGAAAGCGCCCGACAGCCTCATAAGACCAACTTGAGACGAGAATTCAAGAAGAAAACAATTTGATGCGTTTTGGATGGGAATACAAATGAGTATTTGCCATCGAACTTCACACGAGCTTAATGATTGCTTGTTTGGTCGATTGAGAAAGGCAACTACAGAATTAATGAAGCTACACAGGACGCGAGTGCGAGAAAGGTAGTTTTTTGAAGCTGCAAACTTGCGAAGAGCTCTCATTTTCGTTTTTGTGGACTGCAAACAAGTTAGACCGTGTGCAACATGTTTGTGGCCCAAATCCGTTTAGCGGCCGTGGGGATGACGGAAAGCCGGGCTGGGATTCTACGACTCATTGGGGTGGTTATTATCATTGCTGTTTGCTCTAGTAACTATTAGATCTAACTAGCTATTGACGTGTACGTGTCGATCGAGAAAGGGAGACTCTCTCAAGCCAAGAGGAGTTTGGACGGAGGACAAAGTGGAGGCACAGGTACGAATGCATCGACTAATGACGGTGCTTGATTTCTCATGTGGTGGAGTTTTACAGGCAACTACGACTACAGAAAGCGAAGACGGCCAAGACGATGATGATGCTCCTACTGCATCTGGTGCTGAGGACCCCTACGAGCGCTATCGCAAAATGCTTAAAGTTGGCGTACCTCGACAAACGGTTGAGGAGCGAATGCGTATTGATGGAGTCAACAACGCGGGCCTAGATGGAGCCAATATGAAAGGAGCATTGCACCCTGAGCAAACCCTTGCGCCAATAGCGAGTGATGTTCCTGTGATGAAGACGAAGCGTCGTAGATGGCACTGGACGGAAGTCTCCAAAGCCGACCGAGCCCCTCCTCCATTGGAAGGATCCCTGTGGATGCAGGTCAATGAAAAGGAAGCACACCAGCGGCTCACGGCTCCATCGCAAGCGTACATTCAAGAACTTTACGTGAGAGAGATTGGCAATATAGTGGAGAGCTCCAAACGTGCACCGTTAAAGAGGAACGCTAGAACAGCTTCCACGATTCAGCGTCCTTCTCGACCTAAGAGCACGAGAACGGTGCAAATATTGAAAGGGAACAAAGCTGTGAACCTCGAGCTCGCAGTAAACCGCATCACATCTCCGTTCGCCGACGTGGCTAAAGATGTCAATATCCTGACGGCTATGTATCTGCAAGACACGGATGTTAGGACGATTCTAGCGATGTGGCCTAGCATGGCTGAGGAAATTGCTCTCGAAGAATATTCGGAAGATTTTGAAGCTCTAAAACTTGTACGTTTTTGTCTGAAAAATGGAGCTGTGAGACCGCGATGCTAATTGTCCATGTTCCTTCAGAGCGAGCAGTTTCTGGTAACGATCCGCGCTGTTCCGATGGCGAAAGAAAAGCTTGAATGCCTCCTGCTGAAACTAGAGTTACCTTCACGAGCTGAGAACCTCAAGTACAGTCGACATGTACATACACAAATGATGAGTGAACTCTAACACAAATTGTGCACATATTTTGACTTCGTAGGCAAGCGGCGGGTCTAGTAACCCGGGCACTCAACCAACTCTGTTCGAGCCCCAAATTCACAAAAGTGATGCAACTCCTTCGGGACTTTGGTAATCTTGCAAACGAGGAATTTGTTGAAAATTACAGAGCAAGGTTCTCGCTGGAATCGCTGGCCAAGATGAGTCATACGAAGTCATTCGACAATAAAAACTCTATGCTTGATGGATTCTTGCATGTCCTCTGGGTACGAACTTTGCGGAGCGAATGAAGTCATTTGTAAGAAATTTGACTTGTTTGAATGTTTTGCAGATGGAAAACGATGGAAAGTTGTCGGACTTTTACGATGAAATCAATCTTGTCTTGCAGTGCAAGAGTGTCTCTGTGGACGGTCTGACGTCCGAAATGAATCAGCTTCGTGAGGGCTACGATTTGGTGAAATCAGTGGCTCTTGCAAGCAGCGATGCTTCCGACGATGGCGCAAAGCTAGCACAAAAAGCTTTTACTCAATTTGCTGACGATGTGGACGACAAGCTCCGTGGTGTGCAGACAAGTTTAGACATCATGAACATAAGTGTAAGCCTTCGTACTGGATTGTACCAGCACGTTTTTTTTTGACATGTCTTAACACTGTTCGTTTGTAGAAACGCAAATTCCAGTCCTGGTTTGAAGAAGATGCAAGGGCACCACTTGATCAACATCTCAAAGCGATTGTCCATTTTGCATTAGCAGCTAAAACTAAAAACTCTCTACTCAACTAACACACTGTCATACCAATGTATCAAGTTTTGATTGATTTCTATGCTATGATGTTGCTAGTAGCGACAGTCTAAATCTCTAGTAGCAAGACTTGTGCTTTCGCTAGTAACGCTTTGTTTCAATGGAAAGACTTGTCAAATGTAGCATCATTTTTTCAAAAGATGCAAGTGGTATATTCCATATTGTGTGTACAGGAGCGTAGGGTAAGACAATTACTAGGATAGAAGAGTCTCAGCTCATAAGTTATTGAGATATGATTAGAAAGAGGGTACTAGTTACAGTCCAATCATGGCGGCGTTCTTGCCAATAAAGAGCATGAACCGATTGCGACATTCTCGTAGTTGATCTTGCATATCGATGAGTTCAAAATGATTGTAATGGACTTGACAAAGATGTTGCATCATTGCCAACATTTGTTGACACATTTCACGAATCTGTGGTACTGTAAATGTCTGTGACGAGGCCATAACTTCGCCTATTTGTTCCAATGTAGCGGAGAAACTCCGGACACGTGCATCATCACCACCAAGGTCTTTACATAAGTCCACAGCCATGAATAGTAAAAGTCCAAGCTCTTCACGTAATAATGTCGCTTCTTCAAGTACCATCTCGTACTCGAGTTCTGTCCATGAACAGCGTACGCGCTTTTCCCTGCAGTCATCAGGTAAGACGATTTTCCGTTTGCGACCAGTAGTGACCGATTGTGTTTGTTTATCTACGAGCAACATATTGAAGGTGTTTGAAGATGCTTTTGTTGATAAAATGGTGATGGTACCGATGGAATGACTGACTTGTGAGGCTGATACTGAAATGGTGATGACTGGTCGATCAGTCGGTCAGTCTCTTATCTGCTACTACTTTTATGATAGTGAACCTTGAACGACTTGGTAAATGTGCTACATGTTTTCATGGAAAAAGTGGAAAAAAAGTGGGATGCGTCCATCAAAAATTTCGAGCTTGAAAAATTCAACTGTCGACTCTGTGTCGGAATATTTTAGGATGGTGGGTTCGTATGAAGTACGGCATTAGTAGACTAACCGTATGATTTTGGCGTGCTGGTTGTTACATGGATCACAAAGCAAATGTACCGTAGACAATGCTGCATCAACAACTTTATCTCAAACGACAGTGTTTCTATGTTGAGAAAAACATGTCACGACAAATTGTTACGCTTTTGCTTGACTTTTACGTAGGTAGCACTTTCGCTATCTACCCCGGTCGATGGGATGCAAGATAAACACGGACTCATGTCCTTGTTAACGTAATGATGGAACGTGACACATGGAGTGTCGCCGTTTGCTGTAGCCGTTGCATAGAGCGAGTCCATTAATGTTCCACTCTACTAACCACTGCTATCGTCTCAGCCGCAATCAACAACTGCAACAAGAACAGTGTAATAGATACAAGACGTTGTTCGTATGCTATGGGTTTGAGGAAATTTTAGATCCGTTGGGACTAGGGATCAATCAGATCAAAGAATCAGCTTAGCCTACTTACGTAGCGATAGGTCTTGAGTCTCGTATTGGCAGCAGCCACCACATGGCTGCCGAATTATTAAAAGTTGTCGGATCTTTGGTGCGCCAGCAATCAAGTGAACGTAGCGTGAACAGACGATCGGTGTCAGCTGGCAATAGATTGCTCGTCTAGTCGTCAGGATCGAGTCGTCAGATGGATACTCTTGAACGCGTCCAAAGATGCGATCTTGGAAATTTTCATACAAGCTGCAGAACCGAATACCAATATGTAGTCGGAATCTATGGCTACTACATACACTCAATGAGATGTGCCTGTCGCGATCTCCACGTGACCAATGACATGGATAGTTGGTCAAATGCCAGCCGATTATTAAAGAGGTGTTCAGCCATTTCGTCAGCCTGTCCCAATGTGCCACTTGAACCAAGTGTCAGCTGAAGGGTTAGCGAATGCTTCTTATGGGATGACAGGATTGCGATAACGGAGGAGCACCGTGTACTCGGACCAAACAAAATTAAAGACTCTGACGTGGGTTTTCTGTCTTTAACTGTTGAGCATGACCCACCGAAACACTCAGCGGCTAGTCGGCACCTTGTGCAGCTAGTCGGCACCTTGTGCGGCTAGTCTGATACACTTTGTGCTGATATAAGTGATCGTAGCTCACAGCTGCTGCATGTACAAGATCGATGACTTGACCAGCAAATCTCTATGAAAAAAGAAATTTATTCAGCATTGTCAAACTCGATTCAACGACGCTGTCAATCTCCCCCCCTCTTTATCCACGCATTTTTTTCTTGCTGCGATTGTCTTTTCTTGTAACCAACGTCCTGCCCTGCATCAGGATATTCAGCGCCTTACGGTTCAAACACTCGCCAGTAGACGTATCCAATTCAAGTCTTCGACCGCCCAATGTAAAACTGTACGTGTCCTTGCCATCATGTCCCAATAACTTGAGGTCTGAATCACCAACAACTCCGTCATGAACTCACCCCCGGTCACAATATTCTACTTAGAAGAGCGCACCTTTTGGCAATGCCTCAAGCACCACTTTCTTCCCAACACCCAGTACCGTCACCCGCACAAACTCGTCAGGGTCACCCACTTTTCGACATGATACAATGTCCGTCACCACCTTGTCACAAAGCCGTTTCGCTCCAAAGAAAACAATCATCGACGCGCTGCAGATGGCTCCACTTGTAGCCAACACCTATACACAGTACATCAGCGATTTGTTTTCATATATTCTGATCAATAAGTAGATATGTTCTATCATTAACAAGCTCTTTACTTCTATTAGATTAGCATTGACATCAGCTTGGTAGACGAGACTTCCAGATAAAAGCAATGAACAATACATTTGAAAGCGGCTCCCAGGTCCCATCCAATGCATGAGGTCTCCACCACAGTTTTGTACAATTGGTTGTACATGCACTTTTGTCTTGTTTTTTATGGGCAGTCTGTTACATTTGGTACTTGTATTTTTAGAGAAATGTTTCCAGGGTATACAATGACTTTATGACGCACTGAATTTTTGGCTTGTGAGTATAGCCCTGGGTTTGTAAAGTCGTCTGTATTGGAGACACAACTAGTGAGCGCCGTAGTGCAGCAGTTCCACGAGCAAACATTGGTTTGGGACACGTGCAAATTGGACTCGCTTGTATAGTGTTGTGCGTCAATACAAGATGGAAGGTCGATATAGTTTTGGGGATAAGTTTACTGAGGTTTTTGATGGTTTGTACTAACTTGCTTTTCATTAGAGAATACAGGGTATTTACTTTATCGTAAATGTAAGAAGTGCTCTTAAAAAAAAAAAAATATAACAAAATTTCTCACCCTTAAGGGAGGTATATTATTATAGAAAAAAAAAAAAAAAAATGAGTAATGTTGTCTCACGAAAATAATATTTTAAATTTTTGTGCTACGTCCTTACTAAATGTCTCTACAGCAGCAATAATACACTGACCGCTAAAAAACTAATATTTATCGTCTAGAATTAATGTAGCTCTTTGTCGATAAGCTGTAGTGAACGTAATGTAAGCAAAATGCAGCGATATCGTTTCTTTTAGTCTTGAGCGATATCGATGACCTGTTCTTAGCATGAGTTATATTGTTGAACGTACAAGTACCAAACTAATGAGCTTTCAATCGTAGCTGACGTTTTAATCGAGTTATTGAGCTGCTGCTTGACGGAGTGTAGCATAGGGTGATTGTAGATCTGTGCTCCAATACGACAAAAACCGAGGTGTCTATGGATTGCAGGTTATTTTGTGTGAGCTAGGCAAGCACTAAAAGCTTCGTCGAAAATCATACGAGATACTACTGACTAGTGTCGTACTATTCATACATACCAAGCACCGACTGACTAGCTTATAGGTATATATTTGGTGTTGCTTTCTTTGACTGCAGCTGTAACTCTTATTATACAAGTTACTGTCAATCCTGATATTCTCTTATAGAGCTTTTTGCTTCGAACCTAAAGAGAGATTGTCGCCACAACTTTCTTTTGCCACTTTTAAACAAGATGACTGCTTTTGTAGCGCAGTATATAACTGTTGGAAGTTGAGGTTGAGGATTCTGAGTTGCGATTAGCGCCAGCCGTCAACTGATCATAGATGGTCAGTGCTAGCGGGTAGTAGACAAGTTGACTAGCAATCATCTATATCGAGATGTTTGGAGCACAAAGTAATTGGAGAAAGAGTGACTAGGAGACAGGTAGAAAAAAGACAATGCAATCAATATGCAGACTCTTATCGTCTTCCTACCGCAACAAGCTTACTTGCCAACAGGTTTTAAGCCCAATGGTTAGAGAGACTGAAGCGACCGTTAAGACACCAGGAAGTTTCTTACGATCCGCGCCAGTCGTGGCTCGATAGCGCGTGTGCCCTCATCAGTGAACACGCCGGCAGCCGTCGAAGAACCCTCCGCCCGCGAAAGGGGCGAGGAGATTAATAACAAGATCCTCGTGGCCCTCGCCGCAAAGACCGGCCGCCTGGCGAAGCTCGAGTCTACGCAGTGCGTCCAGGACTAAGACGAGAGGATGCTCGGAACTGTCAACAGCGGCATGTTTGCGTTCAAGCTTCGAGAGAACATGCGTGCACGCCCCATGAACATAGAAGCACTTGAGCCGCTGGAGGAAAAACCAGAAGTTCCTCGCGCGCGCGCTCGTTGGTCAGATGACGGTGAGTCCACATTCTCCTCTCTCGCGCCGCCGCGCGGACAGCCGTCAGCTCAGCATCGTATGCTGGTACGAGCAGCCGAGCCCATGGCCGCAGCGCGTCAAGAAGCGCCGCCACCTGCGACGCACACGGCGGCAGCGATAGACAACTACAAAATGCCTACCACGAGTCAGCGAAAACTCAACATTCGCAAGTTCGATGAGACGGAGCTCTACAAAGGGCTCAAGAGCGAGTTCTTTGACTGGGGACGCACTTTTTCATGCGCGCCGTAAGCTTAGCTGAAGCGTCGTGTTTTTTCTTGTGGACAGAGGACGTAGAGGTCGACCTCCTTGGCCGATTCTCGGCCGGTACTGCGGAGAGCTACTATCACAAACAAGTCTACACTTGGTAGGTGCAGCAGCCGAGTCTCGAACACGTCATGGAGCAGCTGTACCTAACGTTCAGGACGAAGATCACGGCGAGGCAGGCCATGAAGCTGTTCATGGCAAAGAAAGAAGCGCGAAGCACCTGGGTCGAGCACTTCCTTAACATGGTAGCCGTCATCGATGCGCGCGTTGGCGCCGCTTCGCTTGTGCTCGAAAACATCGTGCATCACGCGTCACCAGAGCTGATGAATGTCATGCGGGCGAAGTAAGACCCGACGCGGTCCGACTACCTGCATTACGCTGTGGAGTTGGCGCACTTTGCGCAGTCGATCGAGCTTGGTAGCGGCGCGGTCGGCCGCGAGGTTGTTACGGCGCATGTCGAGACAAAGCGCCAAGACACACGAACGTTTTGCTACGGCGAGAAGGGGCACGTCGTGTCCGACTGCAAGGCAAGGGTCGTGTTTGACGACGAGAAGAATAGTTTGAGCGGCGACATGGTTCTTGCGCTCACGGGGAAATCTTTAGTGGCTTGCAAGAAAGGAGCCAAAAGCAAGAAGAAGAAGAACTTTCGAGGCAAAGCGGCTCGTGCGAGCGACGTGAGCGACAAAGCGCAAGCCTCGACCTACGCGGGCGGCTTCGTGCTAGCCGCAAACGATGCGATTGACATTGATCAAGGTGACTGGATCCTCGACAGCGGTGCGAGCAGTCACCTCGTGAACGACGAGTTGCTTCGTTTCGACTTAGTGCCTGCGTCCACGAGATTGCCATGGCAGATGGTGAGTCACTGCGGCTGACTCGTGTCGGTAATGTGCATTGAGGGTTCTCGCACGCGGTGTGAAGATGGAAGTGACGCTAACTGAAGTATTTCTTGCGCCGCGTCTGGCGAAGAACATCTTTTCTTACGGGAAGCTGGAGAGCAAAGGGTTTGCCCTCGCAAAACAAACGAGCGCTAGCACGGCGCAGCGACGGTTTAGTCTTGTTCGACGTCGCGATCGACAGCAACGTATTGTACGTTGAAGCGACAGCGACATGAGGAACACAGCGCTAAAGATGCTATCATGGCCGTGCTCGAAGCACGTGCGATGGATGCTGATGCAGACGGCGTGCACCAATCCTCACTGCTGCACTGGCACCAGCAACTCGGCCACCTAGCGTTCGATACGATCGGCATATGGCATGCGATCCAGCGTCGGACATTCGACTGACCCATAAGAAGCGCATGGCGTGCGTGTCATTCATCGAGGGCAAGCAGACGCGAAACGCGCAGTCGCAGCAAGGCAGCGGCGCCAACTCGCCAATCTACAGGATCGGCGGCGTCATATGCTCGGATCTCAAGGGCCCAATGACGCCGCAGGATCGCCTCGGCAATCAAAATTTGGCCAACTTCATAGACTACAAGTCGAACTACTGCTGTATGTTCCTCGCGCGCTCAAAGGAAGCAGCGGCAAAGCATTTTCAAGCGTTCCTCGTCCACTTTGAGAAGCTCTTCGATTTCAAGGCTCACGTGCTGCGAACGGACGGCGGTGGCGAGTACACCGACGTTGACTTGTTCTGCAAGCGCACGGGTGTCGCGCGCCAAGTGTCGGAAGCGTGCAACCAGGCATCCAACGAAAAGGCAGAGAGGATGCACTGGATGGTGCTAAACCTCGCGCGCATCATGATGCTTGCGTGCGCGCTGCCGTTGCAGTTCTGGGGCGACGCGGTGCTGTACGCCGTCCACATCTTGAACCGAAGTCCAACGCGAGCGAACGCGAAGAGAGCGTCGTCTATCGAGATGCTGATGGGAAAGGAGCCGGAACTGCGGAGCATCGTCGTCTTCGGATCGTCGTGTAGCATCTATCGCGACCCGCGCAAGAGCTCGCTGCAGCAGCGATCCCAGACAGGCATCATCGTGGACGTCAGCGAGGAGACGAAAGGGTACAAGGACCTCCTCAAGAAAGATAACAAGGTGGTCGTCACACAGCACGTGAAGAGCATCTCCACGTTGTACGATGCGCAGAATGCACAACTGGAGTGCGCGATGAAGGTCGGCGATCGATACGACGAAGCAGAAGGGACAGCGCCAACGGTAGAGGCAGCAGTGGCGATCCGCGACGAAATTGAAGCAGTGCAAGATGGTGAAGGCGCTCGCAAGAAGAGCGAGAAGTAGCGGGAGCGACAAGCGCACCGTACGCGCAGCGAATCGAAGTGCGAGCAATTATCTGCACACCAGGAAGAGCGAGATGCGAGCGATGAGGTGGTTAGCGTAGTTTTAAGCGCGATCTACTTAACTATGGAGAGGCCATACGTAGCACGAGCGCGCGTAATGGCAGACAGCGATGTAAGAGGAGACCGCCACGCTCGAGAGCAACGACGTGTGGCGAGTCACAAAGCGCAGCCCGAGCGTAAATGCTCTCCACTACAAGTGGGTCATTAAGACCAAGACGAGTGCTTACGGAGAGCTCGAGTGATACAAAGCGAGGCTTGTCGTATGCGGCAATTAGCAAGTGCTCGGCATCGATGACAATCTGGCCTTTGTTGCTGTGATGGACATCTCGACGGCAAAGGTCGTGCTGGCGCTTGCGGCGACGTGGGGAGTACCGACCGAGCATGGAGACATCCCGAGTGCATACGTGCGTGCCGAGAAAGAAGCACAGCACGACATCTACTCGCAGGTGCAGCGCGGTATGACCTTGTCGGAGAGCACTCTGCGCAAGATCGGTGCTACGCATCCGGGCAAGGTCGTCTTGGAGTTGCAGAAAAGCCTGTATGGGATGAAGCAAGCCGGGCGCCTATGGATCCAGTTACTCCATGCGTGACTCAGCGATGCGGGGTACGTGTGCTGCTTGTCAGACATGTGTCTGTACCACAAGCGCGACGGCGGTGAGCTGGTCGTTGTCGGCTTCTACGTCGACGACCTGCTGGCGACTTGAACGAATGTCGCAGCGGTCGCGAGCTTCCTCGTGAGCCTTGCGTTGCTCTTGATCAAGGACCTTAGCCGCGTCAACAAGTTCCTGGGGATGTGTGTGGAGCTCGGGAGCGATGGCACGTACCGCATCGACCAGGAGAAGGCCATCAAGGAACTCCTTTGTGCTCATGGGATAGGCGATGCAAGCCCGGCGAAGACGACGAAGACGCCGATTGAGGACACCTGCTACGAGGTAGTTGAGGACGACGTCGCGCTGATGAAAACAACGAGCTCAGGTGGTGATTCGACGATCAATGCGTTTCAGTCGCTCGTCACAATCCTACTGTGGGTCGCGCGATGCTCGCGGCCGGACATTGTTTTTGCAGTGCAAAACCAACTAGGCAGACGCATTCTCCTCGGGTGCTCGACTGGAAGCTCGCCAAGCGTGTCGCGCGGTATCTCAAGGGTACCGCGACGACCAAGCTCGAGATTGCGCCGGCGCGAACGAGTCGTGACGCGCTGAAGCTAGAAACCTACAGAGACGCTGACTTTTCAGCTGACAAAGCGGACCGGAAGTCGCTAACGGAAGGCGTGGTGCTGTTCAAAGGGATGGCGGTGTCGTGGACCTCAAAGAAACTGGGCGTTAAGAGCCTCTTGACGATAGACGCTGATTTCGTCGCGGCGTCGGAGGTCGCTCGTGAGCTCATTGGCTTGCACTAGATGCTCGGAGAGGTTGTAATGGCGCCGGTTGTACCTATGCTGATGCACGTGGACAACCAGGCAGCCATTAGCCAGATCGAAGGCGAACCCTCCTCGATCAAGGCCAAGCACATCGACGTGTGGCACAAGTATTATCGCGATCTCGCTCGACGCGGTATCGTCGCAGCACGTTTGATCCAAGCTAATGATCGGGGACCTGATGACGAAGGCCCTCGACGCAATCAAGCTGGCGACGCTGCGCAGCCTGACGCGGCTTGGGTAGAGCGCGACGCGGATGAAAGACTAGAGAGCGAGAACGGGTGAGATGGATGCGTCATAGTGCGCGACATGGTGGAGTTGCGCGTGAGGAGCTTAAGCTAGAAGGATGTCAAAGACGCTAAGAAAGAGCAAGGACGTTGAAGGATGGAGGGAGAGAAGAAATGAGGCGCAATCGAGGAGGAGTGTTGGAAGTTGAGTCTGAAGCGTTATAAAATTGTTTTTGTAGTTGCACTCGTGCAAAGTTAGTAAAAAGTAGAAAAGGAAATATGGTTAGTGTTAACTCCTTACGTTTACTCCATACAACATGTGATCTTCCTGGAGCGCAACTTGACCTGGTCAAGTTGCAGATTGTCGTGCATCCATTCCGCACGTCTTATATGCAGGTCCCACATGTCGATTGTCTCTCCCGGTTCATCTCTTTGTCATTTTGGTTGTCCCATGTGGCGTCCGTCTCTCTTCGTCCAAACTGTCACGTTGCATAATTACGAAAAATCAGGTTACGTTGGACATTACCTGTAACAGGTCTTAAAGTTGGCGCTTGAACGCTTGACAACATGTAAGAAAGTGACACCTTCTAACATGAAGATCTTGAGTTGCGATTAGTGCCAGCCGTCATCTGATCATGGATGGTCAGTGCAAGCGGGTAGTACACAAGTTGACTAGCAATCATCTATATCGAGATGGTTGGAGCACAGAGGAATTGGGAAAGAGTGGCTAGGAGACATGTTAAACACGATCGTTTTTTTTTGACAGGTTGCAAGGTGTTGAAGGCAAGGGCTATACCCTGTGCCCGGTAAGTTGCGACCGCACCCGAATTGGCTAATGTTGTGACATCTTAACAGATGTGGCGAAGCGGGATAGACGAACTACAGACTTGACATGGTATATTCGCAGTTGACTCTATCGTACATGTTAAAGCACTAGCGAAGGAGAGTAGTTAATGCTTAATATATTTTACTTTTACTTCTACCTCTACGTGCACAAGTGCACCACTACTTCACTCCACTCTTACAGGGCTATGAGCCCAACGGAACGTGTTGTGGGCAAGCCCAAACAGGATGTGCCTAACGTGGCAATCGGCGACCTTAATCGATTTAACGACGACCACCTCGAAAAAAAGTCGTCAGTGCCTGATGCGGCACTGGGCAAGGTGCTTGTCATGCTCGGAGACTTATCTGATTGGCTGAATCGGATGGAGGTCTCCCAGAAGGAGCATGACGGTGGACACCAGAAGGACTCTGCGGAGTCAAGCGTCTTTGGTTCGGCTCTGGGAGCGGGTGGAGGGATGAATATCCAGGCTTTGGAATTTACCCCTCCCCGGAAGGGGTCACCGGACGACGTGTCGCCGGCTACGTACTTTGGATCCAGGAGACACTACGAAGCTGATGATGCAAATCATCAAGCAGGCCATGTTGCAGCAGACCGCAACATGGGATAAGCACCGGAACCTGCATATTTTATGGCAGGGGTGCCAGGCTATTACCCCGACGCGGGTATGCCGAACGTGATGCATGCCAACCCGAGAAAACAGGTTGTGGGGATTCCATACGCGCAACGTTAGAAGCTTGCACTACAACCTTTTGATGGGAAGGAACTATACCATGGCCTTGGTAGTGGTTTCCTCGGATGGGGCAAGGAATTTGTGCGTCAAGTTGGTTTTGCCGAGCGTGCGTGTGGATTCACGTGGCCGGAAGACATCAAGGTGGATGTCTTAGGACAACACCTGGCCAGTAAGGCACAGACGTACTATCGTCGTCAAGTGGAGACTTGGTGGTGTGAAAGTCAAACCCTGGAGCATGCTATGCAAGGCTGCTTCAGACCTTCAGCACCAAAATCACGCCTGCCCAAAGCATGAAATTGTTTTGTGGTAAAGTCGATTAGAGAATTTTGGCTAAGTCCATACAATAATTTTCTCGATAAATCCGGAGCCGAGTTGCTGGGATTTTTCTCTTTAACGGTTGAATCCCTTTCCCATAACGGCGAGAGTCTTTCCCATAACGGTCGGATTCCTTTCTCATAAAGTTCGGATCCCTTTCTCATAACGGTTGTATCCCTCTCCCCCATTAAGTCACTTACTAAAATGACTTATTGGGTGTGATGAAGTCGATCTCAATTCATGGACGATCGAATGGAAAAGCACCGTTGATCCAAGATTGTTTATTTGTTTGTTCAATAAAACGAATGAAGAAGGGATCAATGGTATCGAAGACGATGATGATATGGATTGAAACATACTTAAAGTGAAGACACATGGCATGATCACATTTCCGAATTATATTGAATAATCATGGAATAGGACACCGTTTGGATTATACTGGATTCCAGTATCGGTTGATCCAATTAGATGGATTGATTATAAAAGGATTATACGTGAATGTGGAATAGTGGAATTTCGCAAAATGTGGATCGCGACTGTGGAGAAGCGAATGAGCATTATTTCGCAAAGTGTGATCACATGTTTTCGGTTAAGTCCGAAATGGCCAATATTGATGAGTCACGATCTCGCAGAAAGGTTTCGAGATGACGTCAAATGGGATGGAAAACAGTGAATGGTGTAGTTTGCAGTTCTATGTGGGGTCAAATATGGCCTAGAAACTACGCTATTGCGATCTCCAGTATTTCCTATGGCGATCCGCGTGAACGCGATCGCTAAGAAGGAGGATGGGTACATCCAAGTATGTGGAAGACGGTCTGGTGTGGATCACGTCGCTATGGAGGACTGGAATGGTGGACATGACATGTCACATAGATGGACCATCTCACATGACCTGAGAAACGGTGAAGAGGATAAGTCGTGATCCGGCGGATCGCGATCCGATGCTAATTATTAGTATCGCGATCCGATATTACTTATTAGTATCGCGATCCGATACTAAAATAAGTACCGCGATCCGATACTAATTATTTAGTAACGCGATCCGATACTAATTATTTAGTACCGCGATCCGATACTAAAATACGTACCGCGATTCGATACAAAAATGGTATTAGATCCAAGCGAGGTAGCGATCCAGATCGTGGCGATATTGGAGTGGACCACATTACAAGATCTGATTTCTCCGAAAGGGCGATACGTGGCAATAGATCCTGAGCTACAGATAGTCAAGATCATAGGTTTTGGTATTTGATTGGTTAATATTAACACAGAGCTCAATTTGCTTCTGTAACGGGGCACCCTCCGACTATACTGATTACAGTATAGTCTACTTTCACTGATTACAGTGAAAGCAGGTGCCTCAATTACCTCTCTTACACAAGAGGCAGAGGAAGCTTTACTTCTAAACAAACGCTTAGAAGTAGAGGAAAAGAAAACTGTATTTAATATAGTTAACTATCTTAATAAAACTAATCTGTTATAACCTATGTTAACTATATTAAACTACAACTATGTATGTTGACGACTTGCCCTCCACTCATTGCGCGCGTCCATCGGTCATTGGTCAGCGCGTTGGTTGATATGATGGCCCATATCAACCAATAAGATGGCATCTCCAACTTCAAGGAGATCTACGAAAAATATTATAAGAAAAGGTAATATTGTCAAAATATTATTAGTTATAATAATATTTTATTGACACTTCATATAAGTGTCAATATTATGTAACGGGCTCGCCCCGTTACATCACCCCCCCCCTCAACCAACAGTCACATTAGTGAATGTTTAGTGACTATGGGAAAAGAGAACTTGTTGAATTTTCTTTCATTCAACAATTACGCTATGACAAAGTCAATGCGCGTCGCTGCTAAGGCAGCCAAGAGCTAGGCTGCACGCCTGTGTGCAGCCGCTACTGAGGCTTCACAGCCTCAGCCAGTAGACACTAATGTGTCTGCTGGAAGTCAACATCAGCCTGCAACGCCTGTTGCAGGTTCACGTAGCGCTTCGCCACGTGAAGATGTTGACCCAGAGTTAGTCGTTGACTACTCTGGTGAGTCGGATGACGCATCCGGCTCAAAGTCACCTGTGTCACTCCCGGGCTCTCCCCGGGGTGATACCTCGTCGTCTAATGCTACGAAGAGGGATCGTGGTACATTGAGTGAATCAATGTACCGTGAAATGTTCGGGTCGTCTGATTCATCAGACGACCCGCCAAACGAGTCGAAGGATAGTGACTCGGGTGGGGACCGTAAGGGTGATGTCAGTGCTTCTACTGACATCAATGCTCATATTGTTTGTACTTCTGTTGACACTAATGCTCGTGGTGTCGGTACTTCTGTTGACACCACGCAGGAGGCTTTAGACCGCAACGTAATGCGTCTTGCTCCTGATCGCAAGCCATGGATGCTACCTAAGCATCTGCTTGATCGTTGGTCTGGAAAGACCAACGAACGGTTCCCCATACCGTTGTTTGATGCGTCAAAGCTTCATGGCCTTGACGCCAGTGCGAAGAACTTTCGCACTGAGAACGATTATTACATCGATGTGTTCCTTGAACATCGATGGTCATGGCCCACACAAGAAGCGTGAGGCCGACGCGTTCCTCCAATCTTGGAACGCGTTTATTACCAACGTTTTAAACGTTGGGAAAGAGGCTTGGTTTCAAAGACTTTTTGCTAGCCGCAATAAGTTTGAGAAACGAAGTACGTCCGGTGCATGCTATCGTTTGCATCGGTTATCTAGAGAGGCAGGCCTGTTATGCATCTCTTAGGGCGACCCATGACCGGGGTGCCTAAGCACATCGTCAAGATCGCCTAAGGAGGCGTACCTCCTTACTGAGCCCTGGTGGAGGGCTCGCATCTCTTCTGAAATGCGTGAAGGGATTGCTACTTTGCAATCCCTTTACGAGCGCGCTGGGCGCTCGTTTCCGATGGTCCTTCTTCACCATCGGGTGTATCTTGTCGTACTGTTCGACAAGGCCGGGAACGTCGGCCATCAGTTGGGCCCGAGGTTCCCAGCTATCCGCCGAAGGCGGATAGCCACGCCACCGGACGAGATAACTCGTCCGACGTCCCTTCACCTCGCGATGCTTTAGTAAGCGTTCCACGAGGAAGCGCTTCCCACCATGGGAGTCCACCAGCGGATGCGGTGGTGGAGGAAAACCCCTGTCCGATTCTTTTATCGTACTTGGCTGCTGAGTTAGACGGGTTTGCCCGTGTAACTCGTGAGCTACGTTGTGATGTTGATCACGAACGGGATAAGCGTCGCCGCTTAGAGGACATTGTGCGACAGCTTGGGTTTGACCATGAGAAGTCTCGGACAAACAATGCTGTCGCACTATTGGAGAATGAACGGCGGCTTCATTCTTTAAGTAACGAGCTGGCGACAGCTCGTCAGAAGATTGTCCAATATCATGGGACGATCTCATCTCTACACTACCAGATATCGAATCTGGTTCGTGACAACAAGAATCTGAAGGGGATTCTTGAGAATAACGGCTATCTTCGTCGTTCGAAGAAGCCGCGTACTGAAAGTACGGACGAAGACGTCCCACGTAAAACGTAGGATGCGTACGCATCCTGCGTGGCAACTCGATCGTGTATGCGTTGCCTAGGCGGCGCAATACACGGAACGGGCCGATGTACTTGGGCAACAATTTATTGCTGCATAATTTAGTCACTATGTGTTTAGGTAGGTTTACTGTTGACAGTAAAACTAAATCACCTTCAATAAATGTTTGAGCATTTGCCCTTCCATTATTGTCTGCGTTTCGCTTTTGCTTATCCACCGCTTCTGCGATGGAGTCTTGCACGAAACGGAATACCGCTTCACGAGTCAGCAGGAAATCCTCAGCTGACTCGTTGCTTTTGGCTGCAGTACATTGTGAATGCACTGCAGAGATATCGGTTACTAATTCAGCGAGAACATTACTGTTCTCACTTGTGATAACTCGAACGATGCTGATATCTTCAGCATCGTTGTCAGTAAGAGCGTCATCGCTCTTACTTTCTTCCTCTTCACCGAAGTCGAATGGTACGACTTCAGTTACTTTCGCGTCGACCATAACGTCGTCGCGTGATGAGCAAGAGCCAGATTGGTTCTCGCTCGAGCGAGTTCCTCCCCCCCTTGAATTAGAGTCACCTTCTACTAAGGTGGGGACACGTGGATGGCGAAGGCCATTCACGTAGAACGGTGTATGCGTCGTGGACGCATGCACGGAGTTGTTGATGGCGAATTCGACCATCGACAAGAACTCACTCCAACTCGTAAACGAGTGGACGTACCCTCGAAGAATCTCTTCGAGGACGCGATTGGCGCGTTCAGTCTGACCATCGGTTTCTGGATGGTCAGAAGTAGACATTGTGAGCCGTGTTTGGAACACGGAACGCCAAAACTCAGCCGTGAACCGGGGGTCCCTATCGGACACAAGTTCACGGGGTAAACCGTGCAATCGAAAGATTGTATCGATTAACACTCGAGCACAGCCCTCTGCTGTGATCGAATCAGGTACAGCAACAAGATGTACCATCTTGCTGAACCTGTCCACAAACACGAGAATACCATTATTTCCGTGAGCGTCTTTGGAAAACCCAAAGACGAAGTCCATTGATACGGACTCCCAGCACTCTGTCAGAACAGGTAGAGGCTGCAATGGTGCGCGGAGTGAAGGACTAGGCCTCACTCGTTGACACACCTCGCAAGCACGCACGTACTTGCGCACAAACTTATACTGGCGTGGCCAGTAAAAGTCGCGACTGACCGTGAGGTAAGTCTTCTCACGGCCGCGATGCCCACTTATTGGTGCATCGTGACATTCAAACATGATCCGTAACCTGAGATCATGTTGTGGCGGTACAACGACACGAGGCGTGTCGTTGTTGATGGCTGTGTAGTACAGTAAGCCGTCCCGCTGGGTGTATCGATCTAGAAAAGATCGATACATGGCAGGCAAGCGCTTCTTAGCTTGCGTGTATGGGTCCTTGAGGTACTCCATCAGGCGTACAAGATCATTATCTTGTGCGCATGCCATTCTAATGTCGTCGAGTAAGCTCGACGACAAGACGCTGGTACTCAGCGTGGCGACAGTGGTGTTCACATCACTGTCGGATTGCACAATCGGCTCTAGGTCAGGCCGACGTGAAAGAGCATCGGCGACGACGTTAAGTCGTCCCGGCTTATACTCCACGGAGAAGTTGTACTCCGCGAAGAACGACAACCATCTCGCCATTCGTTGCGAGAGGTGTGGACTATTTACAGCCGTGCGTAGTGACACATGGTCTGTATATACAATGAACGGTCTATCTCCTAAGAGATAGACGCGAAACTTAGCCAGTGCATACTTCATGGCAAGGAGTTCCTTGTCATGCACCGGGTAATTGCGCTCAGCCGGTTGCAGCTGACGCGATTGATAACAGACGATACGCTCGGCGCCGTCTGTATCATATTGCATCAGTGCGCAGCCGATTGCAAAATCACTGGCGTCACAGACCACATGAAATGGTCTGTCTTGATCGGCAATCGTTAATACTGGCGATTGCATCAAGCTTTGCTTAATCGTTCAAAGGAACGCTGGCAGTCAGCGTTCCAATTCCACTTTACATTTTTCTTGAGTAAACAAGAAAGATGTACTGTCATTTCGGCGTAGTTGCGCGAGTACTTGTGCAAGTACGCCGCTAGCCCAAGGAACTTCCTTAGTCCCTTGACATCGACTGGCACTGGCCAGTCGGTGATCGCCTTGATCTTTTCTGGATCAGGGCGTACGCCGTTCTTTCCGACGATGAACCCAAGAAGTGGTATTTCACTAGCTGCGAATATACACTTCTTGAGGTTGGCGTACAACTTATGCTCGCGCATAAGTGTAAGAACCTTACGGACGTGGAGTCTATGGACTTCCACGTCTGTTTTCCCGTCCATAGCTCGACTATGGACGAACACATCATCGAAGTAACTCGGTGCGAATTCGCGCACCGGTCTCAATACATCTATTGAATGTGGCTGGTGCATTACTAAGCCCTTGCGGCATCACCAACCATTCCCAGAGCATACCACTGGTAGTGCTCACTGCTGTGTACGGGATGTCCCGTTCACGCATTAGGATCTGATAGAAACCATCCATCAGATCCATGGACGAAAAGATGGTACTCTTAGACATACCATCTATGATTACTTCCTTTCTCGGTATCGGCGTTTGCGCCGGTATCGTTGCAGCGTTCAACTTATTGAACGCGTGCACTATCCGCCACCCTCCTGTGTCCTTGCGCACACAGAAGGTCGGAGAGCTGTGAGGTGAGGTTGACTCCCTCACATGACCCGCTGCTAGGCGATCGGCAAAGAACTTGTCGATCGCCTCGACCTGTTCCCGAGGCAGTGGCCACTGCTTCATGACACAATATTTTGTGCCAGGAACAAGGTCGATCTCGTGTCGAGTACCTTTATCCTTAGGCAACTCGCACGGAACGGATTCAGGGAATACATCCTTGAATTCGACCAAATCCTTATACAAAGGATTTTACTTCAGCGACTCCCAGGATTGCGATGTATATCGTTCAATCCGAGTCTTCTCATCAAGGACACTTTCGTCTATTGATGAGCTGCTGAGAACCCGTTCGTTCTCGGCAAAAACTGTTGCTGACCGAATGTCAGTCATGTACTCGTCCTCTGCGACGAGCAAACAGATCTGCTTGACTTTGCCACTACGCAGATCACGCAAGAACCTTTTAGGTTCTAGCGTAGGCAACTGAGTTATCTTCGAAGTTAACTTCGGAGGCGCGATCAGATCAAGCGTATAAGCGCCTACGTTTGATCCGTCATTAACCAAGACGTTCAACGTCTCGGTTACTTCCTGGGGACTTATTCCCTCAGGGCATTGGGGACTTATTCCCTCAGTGATTATTTCCTGGGGACTTATTCCCGCAGGCTCGATGAAACTTGTTCCATCGACTTCCTCTAGCTGTGGTGGCGCAACCACAGCGAGATCCTCTACGATCAACTCTCCAGTTGATCTAGGATTACCGTGTTGCCGCTTCTGGGCAACCGATTTACTCTTCGGTGAATGCTGCCCTCTAGGCGAGCATTCATGTCCCGATCCACTCGACTTATTCGAGTGGTGTACCTTCGGCGCTGCCTGTGCTTGTGCACAGCCGCCGGCAGCTTGCTCCACAGCGTGACTGTCTGTCACGCTGAGTTCTTGTGCAGTCGTACTAACGGCCGAACCACAATTGAGGCCATCACACTCACTCGTAGAACATTCACACGCTTTTGAACGCTCCAAGACGTTCATCAGATGGCCATCTGATGAACAAGCGGCAGGCATCTTCACGGTTCGATGCTGCCAGCTGACCCATGGCTCGTACCTTCTGAGCCATGGTAATCCTAGGATGACATCAAATTTGTCATCCAGATCAAGTACGATAAAATCCTCATCGTACTTTTTGCCTTCAAGCGTGTAGTGAATTCCCACTACACGTTTCTTTACTGTTACGGATGCGCCCGTTGCAAGGCGCACCGTCATCCTCGTTGGAGGGGTCTCGCGCTCAACATATATTGAGCCTACGATCATCTAGCGATTGGCGTCGAACAAAGTTGTTCGAAGCCCCACAATCAACTATGACATGTTCTTTGTCACTTCGATCTTCAATGTGATGAGGGATACCTCATCACTGGGAGCGGCAACACACAGTGACTGTGTGTTGGGAGCAACCTTCGTCAAGAGTCCCGCGAACTCTCTTGACGTTGCTGGATCAGTAGGACGCTCCGCCCCTACTGACCCCGACCGTTTTTTGATGGTCCACCACGTTGTGGCGATTTCGCAGCAACGTGGGACCCACGTCTCTGGCCCTTCTTGGCAGACGGTCGATCGTCACTCCCAGTGTTACGAGACACTGGGCGTGGGGCACTACACTCATAAGCGTAGTGGCCCAACTTCTGACTGCGATTGCACTTTTGCAATCGCTTGTACCCTGGAGAGCGAGGTCGCTCGCTCTCTACATAGGAGAGGTCCATTGGTTCTGGACCTCCGCCCTCCTGTCGTCTCGGTGGACGATAGGATCCCGAGTGGACGTGAGCCTGCTGTAGGCTAAAGTCCTCCTGTTCCGCTGCAGAGATCGCTTGATCCAGCGATTCTAGTTCCAAGCGGAACAGGTGGGTCTTGACAGGACCATATGTCAGACCCTTGATGAACACAGTAACCTGCGTGTGTTCATCGATGGGGTTCAGTACGATACAACTAACGAGGTATCGCACGTGTTGGACGTAAGCGTGTATATCACGCTTACCCTGTTTCAAATCCAGGAGCTCAGCCCGAGCCCTGAATTCGGCGCGAGGCGGTTCAAACGTGTGTTTGAGCCGCGCCTTGAAGACGTCATACGTTGGGAAAACGTATGGGTCGTGCAGTTTGCGCCTTAAGGCCCAAGCTTTGGCACGTCCTGCCAAGTTCGACATGGCGAACTTGACCTTCATCGCATTGTCATCGATGCGACGAGCCTCAATGGCATCGTCGAGCTCGACGAACCATCTCAACAAGGAGTCGCTTTCGACTGCCTTGTACTTGGAGACATCAATCTTCAAGGACTCGGGTCGACGTGCATACGTCGACCCGGCAGCAACAGCACTAGCCTGCTGTTGTCTCAACAGTTCAGACTGTTGAGCACCCTGCTGCATCAACAAGTCAGCTTGTTGAGCGCCTTGTTCTCTCAACAGTTCAACCTGTTGAGAACCTTGCTTCTCTAGCAAGGTGAGTTTCTTTACAACTTCGTCAAGTTCATGTTGTATGAACTTAGCAATGGTTGCATGTTGGTCGTCTCCGCTAAGAGAGAGCAACATGGCACCAACGGTAGGGTTGCCGATGGTTTCAGCCATACGCTGAACCGCATTCCATTCGAGGTCACTCAAATGGCGGAAATCATCACGCGTTGCGTGATGACGTTCATCACCCGCTGATTTCATAGCGGGTGGTGCGGTGGTCGCTGAACGGACCACGAAGTGCTACCAGGTGTAACGGGGCACCCTCCGACTATACTGATTACAGTATAGTCTACTTTCACTGATTACAGTGAAAGCAGGTGCCTCAATTACCTCTCTTACACAAGAGGCAGAGGAAGCTTTACTTCTAAACAAACGCTTAGAAGTAGAGGAAAAGAAAACTGTATTTAATATAGTTAACTATCTTAATAAAACTAATCTGTTATAACCTATGTTAACTATATTAAACTACAACTATGTATGTTGACGACTTGCCCTCCACTCATTGCGCGCGTCCATCGGTCATTGGTCAGCGCGTTGGTTGATATGATGGCCCATATCAACCAATAAGATGGCATCTCCAACTTCAAGGAGATCTACGAAAAATATTATAAGAAAAGGTAATATTGTCAAAATATTATTAGTTATAATAATATTTTATTGACACTTCATGTAAGTGTCAATATTATGTAACGGGCTCGCCCCATTACAGCTTCTAAGTACACGTGTAGAATTCTCTTCCGGGTTGGATTCTTTGGCCTCCCGACGTCTCAAGGAAGTCTACATACTACACAGGTCATATCCCTGGATTGTTTGGCCAGGGATTACAAGAACTCTCAAAACAAACAACTTCCCCTGCGATTGGACGCAGCACAACAAGAAAAGGACAAGGTACAAGATCGCGAGACGGCTCAAGTGGTCAGAAGATCAAGTATATCAAGTGGATCAAGTATCTACATTTTTGGACAAGGCGATCTCAAGAGAGATCAGGGCGACTCAAATAGAGCACCCCAAGAACAACTGCGATCGTGTGAGGAATTCCACTCGATCGTCCCCCACCTATCCCTAACACAATCAAGTTCAACATCGACTCAAGTTTACTGAGAAGAGAGCAACCCACCCTACCGACGGGTACACAAGGTGAGGAAGGCTATACACACGGAATCGGGGTACCCCCTCCGTTAGTTGGTCGTCCGGGCGCCAGTGAAGAGTTGGGATCGCATCAGCAATTTTGCGAATCCCACTCCACCACAATGGTGCGCGTGCCCGGATCTTCTGGTGACTCGGGATTACATCGTGAGTCCCTGAGAGAATATGTAAAGGTCAAAATTGAACCTGGGATTGAAGCGCCAGCGGCAAAGGAGTCACCGCAGACGTGTGAAGAAAAAAGATCTCCGGATCATCAGCGTTTTGGATGGGGCACAGATGAAAAGAAAACCAAAGAGGAAGATCAAGAAATTGATCTGGAAGAAAAACCTCTACCCCCTCCCCAGGTCCTTTCAAGGACCCCTGCGGATCGCGTTGTAAAACGCGATCCACTGGATATTAATCCTTCGGTTATAACCGAAGTTGATTGGATCGTGCGAGGACCAATTCTAGCTCCCATTCCGACACCGAACCAGTTGGAAGCGATCCGTCGGCTTATGAAGTTGCTCCAAAACGCTGAATCACCGCTGGAGATTTTGACGCTTAGGAGCTGTTGAAATGCGATCATGATCGAGTGATCCAAGCAGGGCGATCTCTATTTTCGAAGCTAGTTCCGCTAACTGGAGAGCTCGATCCGGTGGACCAGGCGATCCAGCCGATCGTAGATATATCAAAAGGATATCATACTGGATCTTCGCAGTATATGTCAGCGGAATTCGAACGGGAGTCGGACGACTCGATTAATATGCAGCGAATGTCACTTGGATCGGCTGGTGCAGTGCATATTCGCGAACGACTGGAACCGATTAAGGCCAGAGAACAATCGACGACGTCACTCACAGCTGAAGACATGAATGTGACTGGATCAGGTCAATTGCAATCCTATTTTGAAGCTGCTATGAGAAAGTACGAGCAGGATCAAGCTCGCATGATCGCCAGTCGATCCGCGATCCCCACAAACACTTCAAAAGTTTGCATTTTGGATGTGGATATGGAATCGACCGGATCGCGTCAATCGCGATCCAATAATTACGATCCAGACGATTTGGGGTTGGAGGATCTAAGACGGCCACAAGTCGAAAGTGCAGGCGCTGTACCTAATGGTGGACTTGTCACGCAGCGGATTCGAATGTCTGCGATCGCAGATCTAAAAGAATTTACAGGACGGGACAAGGATGAAGATCGAGCGAGAAGTTGGGTCAACAAGGCCAAGTCGGCGTTCTTACGCGATCAAGCCCTGGATGATGAAAAATGCCTAGTATTTGGTGATTTACTTACGGGGCCGGCACGAAATTGGTATAGCCAGTTAAGTCGATCCACTCGGAACTCTTGGAAGTCGTTGTTGGAAACCTTCATGATCCAGTATTGTGGATATGGTATGTCTGTCGGGAGACAATACTATCATGCGAAGAAGCGATCCGATGAAACGCCATTGGAATATTTGTATCGGCTGAATGTAGCCGCGATCCGAGCAAAAATTCCCATTCGGGAGGAATCGCCCTCAATTCGCCCAGAGCATGTGGAACATTTCATTTGTACACTGGATGATCGCGATCTGGCTAAGCAGTTGACGTTGTTACGCCTTGGAGACGCCGATGATATGGAAGAAACTCTGCGAACATATCAACGCATGGAGGGAAGACAGTATCCGAGTGCAATTGGGTCGAGCAAATTTCGTCAGCAATCTGCGTCGGCATCCACTCCGGCACCCTCGAAACCAACTCGCGCCGTGAGAGCAATTCGTCTGGAAGGCAGTAGCAGTGAGTCAGACTCGGATAGTAGTGGATCAGATGCCGAAACAGATCGACGCAACCTATGTGTGGCCACAGTACCAGATCGCGTGAAGAAACATAGTGATAAACGCGCGGGATCGGACCATTTGGATCAAGATCGCGGTCCAGATCGCGTGGTGAATCAGAAGGCTTGTACCCATTGTGGGTCGAAGAAACACGATGATCGTAGATGCTGGAAGAGACTAACGTGTCAGAAGTGTGGTCGTAAGGGACATCCTTCGGACAAGTTTTTTTTACACCTGTGCTGCCTGCGGAGATATCCATGAGCATGGAAAATGTCGAATGGAAGAATTCTACAACATGATACGCAAGTGGTATGTTCCAACCAAGCATGCTGGAATGCTTCCGCCGAAGGCTGAAGAAATGTTAAACTAGGACGCTCGCCAGGTTGGAATCTGGTACGAGCCGAGCGTTCTAGGCTCTGCATTTATGCATTTGTGGAAAGAAGATCGACAGATCAAAGTGTTAACACTCGGATCGACCCGACTAATACATGTGAAGATTAAAAAAAATTGCGCTCATATATCAAGCGTCGTAAGAGTTGATGAATATGCACGATCGCCTGTAAAAATGAAGCTCGACTTAGCACCAGGTGAATCACGGGGATATTGGAAATATCATACCCAAGGAAAATGGTTCAAACAAGCCAAGGCAACGGGCAAGATCAACAATGTTAAAAACAACTATGCTATTTGATTCTGGAGCCGAAGTCTCAATCGTCGACACCACCTTTGCTCGTAAGGTAGGATGTGTCATTGACGAGAGTCAGAAGCAAGAATGTGTTGGGATTGGTGAGAACACATACATCGTACAAGAATCAAGATTACGCTGAATGGATCGCTAGTCTATTATTTCGATGCTTGGGTAGGAAATCAAGTAGGTTAATACGCGATCCTAGGAATGGATTTCATGGTCCCAGCTGGAATACGCCTGGATTTAGCAGATGGAAAGCTTTGTTTGCCTGATGAGGTCAGGATACTTCCGAATGGACGAAGACCTCCTTATCGGTCGACCATACAAGCGATCACAATTCCAGATCAATATGTGGTGATTCCCGTGAGTAAATCGACCGAAGTGAAGATCGGAGTTAGTACTCCTAAAGCCAAGATCTGGGTGAGGCGCGATCCGAAGTGGGTACCTCCAGTAACTACGGGACCGGGTCAGATCAAGTATCTACAGCTAACTAATATCGGCGATCAAGAAGTTATTTTAATTCATGGACCGCCATTAGTCTGGTGGATGGTCGCTGATATGATACCTCGGTCCCCAGGATATGTCTCGGTGGGATCGCGTCGGTATAACGAATGGCAGACATTAGCGCTCGAGGCAAAAACGGATCGGGAAGAAGAACTACTGGAAGAATATACCGGACCGCTAGTGGATCATCCTTCGTACCCTACGCCGAAGAGGATCTTAACACGCTTAAAAGAGGAAGCAGAAAAAAGGATTACGGAAACGGTGAAACTTACGACACGACCTAATGAAGAATGCGATGCGATAAAATAAATCGGTGGCAACAATTTAAAAGATCGGGTGATCGAAGGTGAAAGTGAACAACTAGCGCCATCTTCAAGGGTGATCAATGCGATCCGAGGGATGTCAAATGTCGATCACGCGCAAGGGCCTTGGGGTGAAGAAAATTACACTTACAATAACTACACACAGGAATGTATGGAGCGTGATTCGACAACTAATGACCGTGATCTGGCTGACCTGGTACTTAATGACCGCGATCTGGACGATCCGGTAGTTAATGACCGCGATCTGGCCGATCCGGTAGTTGATGACCGCGATCTGGCCGATCCGGTAGTTGATGACCGCGACTTGGCCGATCTGGTAAGTAAGGACCGCGATCTGGCCGATCTGGTAAGTAAGGACCGCGATCTGGCCGATCCGGTAATTAATGACCGCGATCCGGCCTATCTGTATCGTGGTCTGCGAGAACAAGAGCAAGCTAGTGATATTACGACTATCATCGACGAATGTAATTTAGCCGGACGAAGTGTAAAGATGAAGCCTAAAGACTCGATGTATTATCACGAGAGTGGGGAATTGTATGCCGAAGACGTGGATCATCATATGGCTGTCTTGCCTGAGATTGTGTCATCCACCGAAGAAGTTACGATTGATGATATCCAACTGAGCGATCCGGGAGTTCCTCTAACCAAAGACCAAGAAGGTCTACGGAAATTGATTTGGGTGAAACGACACTTACTCATCGGCAAAGGAAATGCGCTTCCTCCTGCAGCTCGAGGAGCAGTATGTGATATCGATGTTGGTGGAGCACACCCCCGATCGCACAACGAGTACGACCGGTCGCTCCTAAATTTCGCGAGAAGCTAGCTGACCTCATCAAAGGATTACTATCAGCCAGGATTATCCAGCCGTCAACATCACATGGACTTCGCCGATTGTGGTAATTATGAAAAAGAATAGTGTCGACATTCGTTTGTGTATTGACTATCGGCGGGTGAATCAACTCACGAGATTAATGGTGTATCCTATGCCGCTGTTAAGCGAATTATTGCAAGATATAAATAAGCTATGTGGTATTGTTCGTTGGATATGGCCAGTGGATTTTGGGTCGTGGATATGACCGAGCGAGCAAGGATGATTTCTGCTTTTATCACGCCGTCAGGCTTATTCGAGTGGTTACGAATGCCGTTTGGGTTAAAAAACGCTCCGCAGATTTACCAACGTCTAATTGATAATGCACTGTATGTATACCTCAAGATCGGTACGGATCCAAACGCAATTGCCACAGGATCACTCGACTCCGCTGATACGGTAACGGGATCGCTAAAGCTGGTGGATGTATTCACTGAAGGCGAACCGGATACTAGCCAGAAGCCATCTGTGCTCGGCCGAAGGTCATATATTGATGACATACTAATTCCAGCAACATCGTGGGCCTCCTTATATGATAAGGTAAAGCGATTGTTAGAAGTATGCAATGAATGGAATTTGTCGATCAGTCTCGCTAAAGGTTTTTGGGGACGACGTAAGGTGGACTACATGGGTCATCAAGTCTCACTTGCAGGAATAGAAGCTCATCTAAAGGATTTGGGATCGCTGGTGAATATTATGGTCCCAAAAACGTTGCAATCGATGCAATCGTTTCTGGGAAGCTTGAATTACTATAGTCGATTTGTCGAAGACTTTGTGATTTATGCGTCAGTGCTATATGAATTACGGGAAGCAGATTTCCACGAAATCCGCTGTTCTGACAAGATGAATGCATCGGATTCGAATATCGCCACCAGGAATGATTCGGATCAAAATTTTGATGTTGGGGACGACCCAGATCCAGAAGAACGGACTCGATGGGAAAAGCGATGATCGCATTTACCATGTTGAAGGCCAAGATTGCTAATACCCCTATCCTCAAAAACTTCGATCCAGATCGGCCTCCGGTAATTGTCGTATATGCGAGTAAATGGGCAGTTTCAGCAGCTTTGTTGCAGGAGTATGATGGCATATACTGGCCAGTTACTATTAAAAGCCGAACGCTGAAGCCGAACGCTGAAGCCGAATGAGATCAATTACGGAATGGCCGAGAAGGAGATATTAGCTTTACTTTGGATTTTGGATATATGTTATTGCATGCTAGTCTCGCGAGAGATTAAAGTTCTTACGCGTTTCTTGACGATGGCCTGGTTGGTGCAATCCTCCGGTCTCGATGGCAGACTAGGTAGGTGGTCCGCATTATTATCTACTTGGACGTTGGAGATCAAGAAATGTGTAAAGGGCGAAGATGAAATACTTGGTGCCCTGGCTGCAAGTGTGAATCCCCGTGAAGAAGTCGATGAAGTGTTGATCGCAATCAGCCCCCGGAAACAGCCAAGGCAAACTTTTAGTATGCCACCGCCTACGGTGGAAGAAGATGAAAGTCTTTTGGTCGTCAGTTTCGATGGATCGGCACGAACCAAGCAAAAGGGTGGATCATACAGTGCGATAATATGGAAACTTCCGGAGTGGACTATTGTGGCTGCTGCATCGGAATATGCAACGGACTTAACAGTTAACGAAGCCGAATATCGGGGTTTACTATTAGGCTTTGATCTGTTGGAGTATCAGACTAGGGGATGCGTTATTATTTGTGGCGTCTCCAACCTAGTGATTCGACAGATGAAGGGTGAAATCGATTGCAAGGCTCCTGGACTGCAGTTGTTGCGACAGAAAGCAATGGAGAAGCTTCGATCATGGCCGATCCATGAGTTCTTTCATATGAAGCGCGACTGGAACCAAAGTGCAGATCGACTGGCGAGTACTGCTTTACAGAAGGAACAAGGTGCGGTCATCACTTTGGAAGGAGATCGCCAAGATCTCATTACCCTTAATAGACTGGATGAGTTGTTGAAGTCGAAGCAGACCGAATCGGTGGTTAAAGTTGCTGCGATTACCAGATCAACTAGGAGAAGACGTCAACCACCCGAGGTTTTGCAAGAATTTGAGCGCGAACAAGTTCGTCGTAATCGTTTCGAAGTAATGCAGTCTCATGAAGAGGAAAAAGCTGAAGATTAGTGATTTGGTTATTTCGCTTACGGAGAGTGAAAATGGCTGTACAAGATGGTTGTCTAGCTGGGGAACTAGAATATATGTGAATTTGAGTGTCGATCGAAGGTCTGAAAGACCATATCGCGGCTGAAAAGCCCAGAAAGAAGACAGTTTCGGAGATGATTAAAGAAATGGAGTGACAAAAATGGAATTGTATTGAACGACTGAGATGTGTTACTAGTACACAAACACCGCGAGGAATATTAATCGAACAGATGGTGCACAACCAGATTGACACTGTATGTCGCCTACCGGTGCAGGGGACGATTGTGGTAAAGTCGATTAGAGAATTTTGACTAAGTCCATACAATAATTTTCTCGATAAATCCGGAGCCGAGTTGCTGGGATTTTTCTCTTTAACGGTTGAATCCCTTTCCCATAACGGCGAGAGTCCTTTCCCATAACGGTCGGATTCCTTTCTCATAAAGTTCGGATCCCTTTCTCATAACGGTTGTATCCCTCTCCCCCATTAAGTCACTTACTAAAATGACTTATTGGGTGTGATGAAGTCGATCTCAATTCATGGACGATCGAATGGAAAAGCACCGTTGATCCAAGATTGTTTATTTGTTTGTTCAATAAAACGAATGAAGAAGGGATCAATGGTATCGAAGACGATGATGATATGGATTGAAACATACTTAAGGTGAAGACACATGGCATGATCACATTTCCGAATTATATTGAATAATCATGGAATAGGACACCGTTTGGATTATACTGGATTCCAGTATCGGTTGATCCAATTAGATGGATTGATTATAAAAGGATTATACGTGAATGTGGAATAGTGGAATTTCGCAAAATGTGGATCGCGACTGTGGAGAAGCGAATGAGCATTATTTCGCAAAGTGTGATCACATGTTTTCGGTTAAGTCCGAAATGGCCAATATTGATGAGTCACGATCTCGCAGAAAGGTTTCGAGATGACGTCAAATGGGATGGAAAACAGTGAATGGTGTAGTTTGCAGTTCTATGTGGGGTCAAATATGGCCTAGAAACTACGCTATTGCGATCTCCAGTATTTCCTATGGCGATCCGCGTGAACGCGATCGCTAAGAAGGAGGATGGGTACATCCAAGTATGTGGAAGACGGTCTGGTGTGGATCACGTCGCTATGGAGGACTGGAATGGTGGACATGACATGTCACATAGATGGACCATCTCACATGACCTGAGAAACGGTGAAGAGGATAAGTCGTGATCCGGCGGATCGCGATCCGATGCTAATTATTAGTATCGCGATCCGATATTAATTATTAGTATCGCGATCCGATACTAATTATTTAGTACCGCGATCCGATACTAATTATTTAGTACCGCGATCCGATACTAATTATTAGTACCGCGATCCGATACTAAAATGGTATTAGATCCGAGCAAGGTAGCGATCCAGATCGCGGCGATATTGGAGTGGACCACATTACAAGATCTGATTTCTCCGAAAGGGCGATACGTGGCAATAGATCCTGAGCTACAGATAGTCAAGATCATAGGTTTTGGTATTTGATTGGTTAATATTAACACAGAGCTCAATTTGCTTCTAAGTACACGTGTAGAATTCTCTTCCGGGCTGGATTCTTTGGCCTCCCGACGTCTCAAGGAAGTCTACATACTACACAGGTCATATCCCTGGATTGTTTGGCCAGGGATTACAAGAACTCTCAAAACAAACAACTTCCCCTGCGATTGGACGCAGCACAACAAGAAAAGGACAAGGTACAAGATCGCGAGACGGCTCAAGTGGTCAGAAAATCAAGTATATCAAGTGGATCAAGTATCTACATTTTTGGACAAGGCGATCTCAAGAGAGATCAGGGCGACTCAAATAGAGCACCCCAAGAACAACTGCGATCGTGTGAGGAATTCCACTCGATCGTCCCCCACCTATCCCTAACACAATCAAGTTCAACATCGACTCAAGTCTACCGAGAAGAGAGCAACCCACCCTACCGACGGGTACACAAGGTGAGGAAGGCTATACACACGGAATCGGGGTACCCCCTCCGTTAGTTGGTCGTCCGGGCGCCAATGGAGAGTTAGGATCGCATCAGCAATTTTGCAAATCCCGCTCCGCCGCAGTTTACGGCGCCCAAGGCACCTCACAGAAGTTGGACGGACCATTTCCTGTACCTGACGGCAGTCAGTGATGCCTGCGGAGGGGCGGTTACCCTGGTGTTGGATAACATCGTCCATTACGCGGACCCGCATATGTGAATGACCATGATGTCCAGGATGGACATTCATCGGACCGACTGCTTGCGTCAAGCCGAGAAATTGGCACAGTTCGCCCAGTCAACGGAGATTGACAACCACGCGAAGCATGTCGGAAGTGACGTGGTCAATGCTGTTGAACCAAGGAAGGAGCCAAGAGACAAAGTCAAGCACAAGGTGCTGAAGAAATCGAATGACAATGACCAACGGACGTGCTACAGGTGCGGCGAGGTGGGACATATCAAGCCGATGTGCCCCAAGAGACAGATGTCCAAGGTCTCAGACCAAGTTTCACATTTGCGATCGACAATGGTGATCGTCTCCAAGAAAATCACTGGATACTCGACAGTGGGTCGAGCAGACACCTTGTCAACGACTTGTCTCTGATCGTCAACCCGAGCGACTGTCGAAACGAATGCTTGACAGCCGCAACGGATCGAGGTGTGCTCCGGACAACTTCAATGTTGACACTCCCTTGCTTAATAATCACCAAGACAAGGGAGTGTCAACATTGAAGTTGTTGCACTCGGGTTTGTGAATACTATCCAACTCCTCGATGTACAGTACGCCGCGAACCTCGAGCGAAACATCACTTCGTATGGTAAGCTCGAGGCTAAGGGATGTGTACTTGAGTACCGAGGAGGGAGACGTGTGTTAACCTCTGGGTTTGGAGGTGCACAGGTTATGGATGTGGGTTGCAACAACAATGTGCTAGTTGTTGCAGTGACAGGACCATGCAACAAGACCTCACATTTACCACCAAGGGAGATGACGGCTGCGATCAATTCACCTGAATATAAATCCGATTCGGATGTTCAGAGTGGTACCTTGATGCAGTTCCATCTTCGCTTGAGTCACCTGGGTTACGACACGATCATCAAGATGGCCAAAGACCCGGCATCTGGTATTAGGCTGACTGACACGAGGCGCATGCATTGCTTGGCCTGTGCACAAGGCAAGCAAACCAGGGCATCACAGTCAAGGAAAGACGCAGGCCAAAATTCTCCCATCGATGTGATCGGTGGAGTAATTTGCTCCGACCTCAAGGGCCCGATGACTCCAAGGGATCGTCTGGGTAACCGTTACCTGGTCAATTTCATTGACCACAGGTCAAATTATTGCCGTGTGTTCTTGGCCAGATCCAAGGATGCTGCTGCCCTCAAGTTCAAGCACTTCCTGGTGAGCTTAGAACGAAAGTTCAATTGCAAGATCCACGTACTATATACGGACGGAGGTGGTGAATACAAGACCTTGAACGTGTTTTGTAAGGCAACTAGAGTCTCGCGTTAAGTCAGTGAAGCCAGAAATTGGGCAAGTAACGGCAAGGCTGAACGGATGCATCGGACAATTATGAACATGGTACAAAGCATGGTGTTTGCTTCAAACCTGCCTTTGCATTTCTGGGGCGACGCTGATGAGTATGCAACATACATACTTAACAGAAGCAGGACCAAGTCGAATCCAGGTGGGGTGTTTCCGATGGAATTTCTGACCACGAAGGTGCCAAACCTGAACGACATCGTGGTGTTCGGCTCCACGTGCACCGTGCACGTGGATGCAAGGAACAAATCACTTGGATAGCGAGGAAAGGCGGCCATCATCATTGGAAAAAGTGATGAGACGAAGGGGTACAAGTGTACATCCCCAAGGACAAGGTGGTCGTGGTAACGCAGCACGTACGCAACATCGAAACACTGTCGGATGGGCGTAACGGTCAAGACGACTTGTACACCGAAAGGATTGAACATCAGGAGGAAATACCGAACGATGATCAACCGAAGGTTCAAGTACCTACAAGTGGCGGCGAAAGACCGAAGTGGCCGTAAGTCCGGATGGACTAGGGAGCGACACGGCACAAGGTCAACGAGCAGACGTGCTGAGGAAGTTGTTGGTGAATGCCCTGCTGAACGACAGGATGTCGTGAATGCAGTCATCACTCAAGATCCAAAGCATTATGGTGAAGCCATCCGAAGTGGTGATCGCCAGAAATGGACCACGGCTATGACTGAAGAGTTGGATGCTCTAAAGTCAAACGGCGTGTGGACGGTTGTACTACCACCAAAAGGTGCACACGTCTTGCACAACAAGTGAATCTATAAGACCAAGAATGATGCAAACGGGGACGTGGAGAGGTACAAGGCTCGCCTGGTGGTCTGTGGGAACGAGCAAGTGTTTGGTGTCGATTATACCCTCACGTTTGCTGCCGTCATGGATTTGGGAACGGTAAAGTTGATTTTGGTGCTCTCCGGCGTTGGAACGTGCCTGCCCGACATGGTGACGTACCCAATGCCTACGTCAAGGCTGAAAAGGAGGAGCACCTTGACATATACATGAAGTTGCCCAAGGGCATGGTTTTGAGTGACCAAGAGCTTATGTCGCACGGCGTGCGAACATCAAGTGACCTGGTTCTCCTGTTGAAGAAGTCACTGTACGGGCTCAAGCAGGCTGGAAGGCTCTGGAGTAAATTAATTGATTTAAAGCTACGTCAAGGTGGTTTTTAGCAATGCACCACGGATATGTGCCTGTACTACAAGTACAAGGGTGAGACGTGCACGGTGGTTGGCGTCTACGTGGACGACCTATTGGTTACAGGGACTGAACAAGGGGCCGTGGATAAATTTTTCATGGAGATGAGCTCGCTGTCCATCAAGGACCTAGGCGTCGTCAGCAAGTTTCTTGGTTTACGAATCGATTTGAACGACGTGACAGGATACGTTCTGGACCAATAAGTCATGATCGACCTCCTGTTGAAGGAGTTCGGACTGGATTCAGCTAATGGGGTGAGGACCCCAATCGGGGACGAGTGCAATGCAGACGACGAGGACACTGTGGAATGCCTTCCTGCGAAGGGTGCAAATGGCGAGCCAAGTGTGAAGTCGTTCCAGTCGCTGGTTGGGAGCCTGCTGTAGATAGCAAGGTGCACGCGTCCTAATATCTGCTTTGCTATTTACAAGGCAACTAGGCAGAAACACAAGCCTACGACAAAGGACTGGAAGATCGCAAAACGTATTGCAAGATACCTGAAGATGTCGAAGGGCTTGAAGTTGCACCTCAATGGTGTCGGACCTACATCCAATGATGTTCGGGTCGAATGTTGGAGCGATGCCGATTTCGCTGCCGACAATTCTGATCGCAAGTCAGTCTCCGGGTGTGTCCTCACTATGGACGGAGCCGTCGTGATGTGGACGTGCAAGAAACAGCCGGGGTGTCGTTGAGCACGATGGAAGCGGAGTTCATCTCTGCGTCACAAGCGGGACGTGAATTGCTGGGCCTACGGGAAGTACTCGGCGAATTGAAGCTGAAGATAAGCGAGCCCATGCCGATGTGGTTGACAACCAAGCGGCAATCAATCAACTCGAGTCCGAGAAGAGTACCTCAAGCGCGAAGCATGTGGACATCCGTTTCAAGTTCATACTCCACCATGTGCGTGAAGGTGTCGTGCAACCAAAATTTATCAAGTCTGAGGACTTGATGGCGGACATGTTGACCAAGGCGTTATCGGCACCAAGAATGAAAGACCTGCGAACGATGTTCAAGTTGAAGACCATCCAGGATGCAGTCGAGGAGGAGTGTTAAACACGATCGTTTTTCTGACAGGTTGCAAGGTGTTGAAGGCAAGGGCTATACCCTGTGCCCGGTAAGTTGCGACCGCACCCGAATTGGCTAATGTTGTGACATCTTAACAGATGTGGCGAAGCGGGATAGACGAAGACTACAGACTAGACATGGTATAGTCGCAGTTGACTCTATCGTACATGTTAAAGCACTAGCGAAGGAGAGTAGTTAATGCTTAATATATTTTACTTTTACTTCTGCCTCTACGTGCACAAGTGCACCACTACTTCACTCCACTCTTACAAGAGAGGTAGACTAAAAGACAAAGAAAGCAATGTGCAGACTCTTATCGTCTTCCTACTGCAACAAGCTTACTTGCCAACAATGAGCTTTGGCGTAGTTTTCAGCAATACGTAACGCACAAACAAGACTTAGGATCGACAATTTTGGCCACATTTCGATCATCTTCAACGAATAAAATTGGTCGAATTAGCAAATAAGTTTTTTGCTGTCAATAAAAACATCAATATGTATATTGCAATATTTTCCTTCTTCGACGAATTTGACATTAGGGTCAGGGTCACCATTTCATTTTTGACGTAACCAAGTCATGACCGATCGACCGACACTTGGTGTCTCACGACTGCGTATTCAATCATCCAAGGTCGCGTGGTTGCTTCTATTCTGGTGGACAAAGACGACGTTTTGGCTGCGTTACTGGATTAAAATCTGGTTGCAAAAGCCTCTTATGCGACTAGGAATTGGGTCTCAAGATGACGACGACGACGTTGAAAGTGTCAAAAATGAAATAGTCGATGACGACGCGTCGTCACGTGACGATACTGTCAAAAACCAGCTGGATAGTGCAATACCATATGGTCTGGGCAATAATGGCAATTTATGTTTTGTAAACGCTGTATTGCAATGTCTCGCTAGAGTTCCTGCCTTTCTGGAAAGTGTGGACCGAGCGTTACGTACGTGTACACAACTGCAAATGGTGCACCAAGCAGACAATGTTCACGTACAAAAAGTGCTATTAGCAGAGACACTTGTGAGTGTATTAAGAGGAATTTGTCAAGAGGAGAAGCTGGATTTAGAGTTGGAAGTTAAAGCAAAACAGGATCGAGTGAGAGATATTCGAGATAATAACCAACAAAAGATGAGAAAGTTTCGGTCAGTAGCAAGTCAATGTACCTACTTGGTATCAAGTGCAGCCTCAAGACAGGAACAACAGGATGCAGAAGAGTTTCTTTCATTCTTGCTGGAATTGCTACATAATCTGCTGCGGGCTCCAGCAATTCAGCCGGAACGACATGAAGAAGAACGTCAGCACTTTTTGCAATCGGAAAAAAGGTTTTTGAAAAAAATGCAATGCTACGACCCGAACGATCCTCGATCGTACGTGCATGCAGTGGGTGCGTGGAGCTTGGATGTGATGGTAGAGAATGGCGGCTGGACTGAGTTTTATGTTGGTATGATTGTGTATAGCAAACCTTGGTGAAGTGAGATGGAATCACTTTTTGCGACAGAATGCGTCGGTGATCACCGATCTTTTTTCAGGGCAGACTGTGCGAGGCTCTCAGTGCTGTAGCTGTGCAAACCTTACGTGTCATCATGAAGAACAACGGTGAGTTTGATTTTGATGGACAATGTACATAACTGACTAATCGTAGTATTTGTTGTTGTGTGCAGTATCATCTCTCTTACGATCGCCTCAGAAAAAGGCGACCAGACGCTGGCAGACTGTCTAGAGCATTATCGTCATCCAGAACAACTTAGTGGAGAGAACCGTGTGTACTGCGATGGCTACTGTCGCGTTAAGACTACTCGTCTCACGCAGATTCTTCTGCAGCGTGTGCCACCAGTGCTAGTATTCCGACTGCAACGATTTAAGCACACGTCGTTCAGGGGTCGAATAGAGAAAGTGGATACCCCGGTGAGCTTTCCATGTGGTAGAGATGATCTCCTGGATATTACAATGAACGCTTTCTTCCGGGAGGAAGAGAAACGCGCCACATTCAAGCTGATCGCAGTGTGTGCTCATCTTGGCAGTTCCATTGACTCTGGTCACTACGTTGCATATGTGCGGCATCAAGACTCACGACGAGATGCTACACCTTTCGATCAGTGGCTTCGGATCGATGATGAAGTAGTCACCGTAATTGATGAAGCAATGCTACGAAAGGAGACGCTGTCCTCTGCATACCTGCTCTTTTACGCTCAAGTGTGCAGGTAAAAAAAAGTCATGAAACAATATGCGTAGTTGCCCAAAACCAGACAAGTGATTGCAAGTGAATGGTGAATTTCAAGTGATTGCAAGTGAATGGTGAATTTCGAGCAACTTTCGTCAAAGCAAAGCTTACCATGTAATGCCTGTATGCGCTGACCACGTACGTAAAGTGCTTCACTTTCGCCACCATGGAGTTGCTCGATCATCCTCACTGTAGTATCTTTCCAAGTGACGGACCACGAAAGCAAGTCGACTTTTCCTGCGGACTTTGAAGTGCACCCGAGCCTAAGACGGGAAATAGCATTCTTGATCGTGTGCTTGACGACTATACTGCTAGATAGTTCCAGACTGAAAGCTTCAGAACATGTTGTTCATTCTCTTTTGCACGATCACATGCCATTCTAGGATAAAAATAATAACAAGACGGTTGAATGGATCTTGTGCAAATAATCTTGAAGATCAAAAAGTCTGTCAGGTGGTAATAGAGATCTACGATGCCGACGTGTAGAAGTAGAAGTCGTGATAATAGTCCAGTATAGCAGTTGTTCCGAAACGGAAGAGCTTGCCCACCCCTGGCACGTAGTCCAGAACATTTGCAGTCTGCAAAACATACGTGACACCACATATTGAGTATGTATAGCATCATGTACGAAACGAAAAGAAAAAAGGTACCTTTCCAGCCACGGGCTTCGTGACAGTCGCGAACACTGGGTCGCGAAGCAAGTAGAGAAGAAGAGTCATCTGCAGCAAATACACCATTGCGCGTTATTACCCGTTAATGGAGAGTCCTCGGCAGCTATCGCTAAGACTGTACAAGATGCATTCAAAACCTTCCGCGCTGCAATCTCGTCCCCAGCCTTGTCTGTGAAGACAGCCTTTGTTGGCTCCGTTGGTTTAACAGCCGCAGCAGATAACGCCAAGCTACCAAAGCGCACAAAGCACGGTAAGATATCACGTGAACGACGACCAACTTGTAGCCAACACAGTAAAAACGCACCCTGAAAGTTCCACGAGAAGTGACACAACAACGGGAGTCCACGACGTTTCCGATCGGCGATGACGCAGCAACGCATACATGACGGGCCGCAAAATGTGGCAGACCTCTCCAGCTACAAGAAGATCCTCACGCGATGCTTCCACGACTTCGCTTGTCGCATCCTAAGACATCATACAACAACAAATATAACCACACAAAACCATAAGCACCATATCACCTCGCACCTATCTTTGCTTTGCTCTGCTTACTTCGAATGTCATTTTGCTGCACGCTTTATCAACACTCGTTTTCGTCGATGGCTCAGGCTCCGACGCCGTAGCTACTCGAACGCAACAGCAGAAACAAAATAATGAGATGAAACCCAGCACTTATCACGCCCAAGACTGACCCGAACCTTTTCCAAAAGTCTTGCCCGTGCGAGCACCAGGCTGCTTGGTCTTTTGAAACCGCGCGAATACCGATGGTTGAGGATCTGATTCTTCACCCTTGTACTGTTCAAAAACATAAAAAATACAAGTCATGAGTCGGTTCTTTACCTTCAGCATCACTGAATTCTGACACACCTTTCCTCCATTCCTGAGCATGACACGACGTCGTTGAGCCAGAAGCATAAGACGTAGCACGCCCTTAACTGTTTCCACCCACACAATTAAACGCCACTTGCCTACGTCACCTCCAACTTTACGAGCCACAACTTCTGCCAGTACTTGCACGTGCATAATCAGTGACAACGGCACACGAATCAAGCGGGTCAATCTGTCAATAATAAACAATAAAGCATCGATCCACTTGACCCATTAACTTCTTTCTAGTTTGTAGCCAAATATCAAGTGCAATGCCACGCACTTTTGACAATTGGTCAGCAGCAGCTCCACCTTGTCATTCTTTTCTTTCTTCCATAGTACGTAATCATGGTATAAATGTAGAAGACCTATTAACGAGTAGCTCAAATGCGATGCTATCTCAGGTTCCATCACATTTTTCTGATACATTCAAACAACACGCTGTCAATAAACTGAAGACCTGTCAAAATCATGTCCTATTTCGTCAAAAATGTCAATCCACATCACCGGGATCAGCTGTGGTGCAACGTAAAGTGTGGTCTCCACATTACGAGCCAAGCCTTTGTGGTTTCCCACCCACGTCTCGTACGTTGCAAGAAGAGATGTAGTTTTACAGGTAGATGAGGCTTCCAAACCGTCCTTATTGGTCTCATCCGCCATCTTTAAAGTACTGTAATTAGTTAAGTACCGATCAATAACGAGATGTTTTTAAACCTAAATTATCAGATCGTAGGAAAACCTAAAACCTGAAGCATTCTTCGAAAACCTACGCGTGACCTACGAAACAACCTACAGCATGGTCAATTGCTATGCAGTAGCGACGGTGATAGTGTCCTCAGAGCCTAACGCGACCTACGCGCTGGTAAATGACCCTCAACATGTGGTTTTCTTACAGCACAAATGTCGCATTTATGGCTCGTCTGAAGTCTCCATTGCTACTGCATCTACAGCACCTACACGATTGCGTTTAGCACTCGAAGAGATGGCGGTCGGAGTCGCGAAAGGGTTTCTTCGTCTAGAAGCAGCAGTAAATTGTGATGATAGTACAACGATATGTGACAAAGAAGGACAAGCACTAGTGAAACAAATGACACAGGAGCTAGCAGGCGATATGACGCGCAGGGGACCTTGGAGATTATGTAAGGCGTTGCCTGATAAAGTGAAGAGATATCGCACCATTTTGTGGGGCAAATAGATACCTTAACTAGTCGATTTGTGTTTACTGTAGCACTGCGACGCCACATTCGCCTGCGCGTCTACAGGGACCTGTGGGAGCGAGGTTACGTTGTGACCTTTGGCTCCAAATTTGGCGCCGATTTTCTCATCTACAAAGGTCCAAAACAGTTATTGTTACTGATACACTCAATGAGAACGATACACATGTGCTTACACTGTGCTTGGACTATACAGACAATCCCGAACGTGCTCATGCTGAGGCTATAATCATAGTAAAAGATTACGAAGAGGAATTTGCACGCGTCGACATTGTGAGCTTCTGTCGTCTGGCCAAAATGGTGAAGAAACAGTTTTTATTTGCGAGTGTCCAAGCTATTGAAGGAAACGAGAGCAACGACGAGCAGAAGGATGGTAACAAAGTAGCTATGAAAAGTGTTGTGTACATTTCCTTAACGCACGCACTACTAGTATCACGTCAAGAAGAAAGAGATTCGGCATGAAGACATTCCAGGAAATAGTCTGGCTAGCTGAATAGCGGGTATCTAAGTCTTTATATTACTTCATACTCAAATGGCATTCTCTTTCCGTCCTTAATTGGGCGATTGAGCTGGATTTCTACCGCGCTATGGTTGCTGATGAAAAGTCTCCGCATTGAGCCCAACTTCAACTTGGAATTTCAGAGTGATGGTCCTTTGGTTTCCCTTTGGATACCGCAATCATTTTTGCATTCCGCATTCGAAGGAGCCTTTAAGATGGAGAAGCTCCGTTCGGACAAAGCAAGCGTCAAGTCGACCTTTGTGGAGGACGAAATTGGCGAATTGCGCAGATACATCGGTGGGGTTGCCCTTGTTCATCCTCCCTTCTGCGTCTTATCCTGACACCGCTCTTGTATTTCAGTCGAGATGATGCACGCCGAGATGGAACTCATGGAGAGCATCAAGCTGAATGAAAGCAAAGTTGCAGCTGCGAACGCCCGAATTAAACACTGCAAGGTGCGTATACAAGGGATCCACAGCGATACTGCTTAGGATCAAACTAAGACGAATGTTACCTGTACGCAGGAACTAATCACTAAAGAACGTCATCGCTACAAAACGCTAAGGCAGGAGTTGGAAGAAGATACGAACGAGCTTAGAAGTCTCGAGGAGAAGCAAATTGGTAGGGCGAGGTGCTATCATTCGTAGTATAATAATCAGTGCGGCTGACTCTTACATCCTGAGCAGCTGCTGAAGCAAAGCATCGGCAGTTCCGAGGTAGGTGACATCAGTTTGTCATTTCCGTTTCATCTAGCTAATTCATCTTGTAGACGCTGTGGTCGAACGGGAGAACGAGGTGCAAGTGCTTCGCGCACAATTTCAGCACCAGCGCACCGCTATGCTCAGCTTGAGGTGCCAGATCTTGAATGCTACTACGCAATTAGAAACGCTTTCGTCAATGAATGATTCTGTCGAGAAGGAGGCGCACAACGGTACGCGCATTGTGAGCGACGTCTACAATGGGAACAAGTACTGGGTATATGAAATGTTGATTGGTTATTGTATGGGTTGGTAAACAGTCTCTGCCGCCATGGACAAGTGCGAAGAGCTGACACCACAGCGGATCGCTCGTCAGAAGATTCGTGCCAAGACGAGACATATCCAGCAGTTTATTGCGCAAATGGAGCATGAAACCAATCAGCTTGTCGAAAAGAGGACGAAAACCGAAGCCGAAGTCCTAAAGTGCGAGCAGGAGGTTCACAAGCTGCGTGAACTCGTTTGTAACAAGGAAAAAGAAGCGGATATCCTGTTCGCTCGTCTTCGCCAAGACACCCTACGTATCATCCGAGAAAATGGTGCTCTTGTTTTTTGTTATTCTTTGCGATAACTTGTTGAAGCTTAAGTATCGTGTTTGGATCTGTTCAGATAAGATTGAAGGCAAGTTGAAAACCAAGCGCAGGAAGTTTCGGCTTAAATCTAAGAACGAGATAAGTTCACTTAAGCGTAGGATCTCCTTCGTCACTTCAGGTAAAACTTTACATCGTCCAGTTTAACTTAAATCGTGGGTCTGACGTCTCGCCATGCATGAATAGAGCTTGAAAAATGTCAGATGACGAACGAGGACGCGTTGTCAAAAATCGGCGCTTTGAGCACCAAGCGTGAAGAGCTAGAAAAGAGGTGCCCCAACTTTTACTCTTTTCTTTGCTGAGAGTATATTGTCGCCACTTATTTAGCACTGCTTAATTCAGACTACGCGAGCGTGAGGAGCGAGTAGCTGGTGTAAAGGTAGGGTATCCTCCAATTGTAGAAATTGCACCTTTACTAATGTCTTGTTGCGTACAGCGCATCATTACTGAGCTATCTACAGCACTCGCTACCGTAGGCCGAGCCGAAGCAAACTTTGACACGTCATCTCTTCAAAAAGAGTTAGCTACAAAGCAAATAGCTGCAACGAGTGCTCAACAAAAGCTGGAGGCAAAACAGGTGCGTGTGGAAGAGCATTCGTGTCAATAAGCGTTATAACATGTATTTCGGATTAGGATCTGCTCAAGGTGTTGGAGGACGACCACACACAAGTCAGTATGCTCTTCTAGTCACTGCATTGTTAGAGTGATACTGAGCTCGCTTTGCAGCTAAATGCGACCATGGAGGACATTGATATCCATATTGTAGAAGCAAAGAATACTGCCACAGCCCTGGACAGTGAGATCGCCGCTCTGATGAAAGATATTGAAGAGCACGAGACAAGAATTGAATATTTGCGTGCATCTGCAAACGGTGCAGAGAAGAAAAATGCTGACCTTCAGGCCCAATTTCAAGAGTATCAACGCCAGAACAAAAGCATTGCCAAGATGAAAGCAAAGCTTCGCCGTCAGAAAACCACACTGATCAAGCAGAAAGAAGATATGACATTGGAGCTTCGTAAAATTGAAGATCTAAGTAAGGTCTTAGCTGAAGGCATTAAGGTTTGTACAGTTCGCATGATGTCCTTTGGGTGCTTCTGATGGTAACTGATTTACGTCTACTCTGGTAGCATGGAACAGAACAAGCTCAACACTTTCGCGCAGCCAAAACACAGGGTGAAAGCAGCCAAAAACGCATTGAATTTGAACTTCGTCGCCAAGAGCTTAGCTTGCAGCAGCAATGCGCGCAGGAAGAGAACGACCTCCAAGCAGAGGTCATCGCTTGGGATAACAAGGTATGTTAATTAGTTTAGAGTCTGTGTTACTTGTATTCACAGTAGTATGTGAGCGAGCAGATCAAACGAGTGGAACAAGAACTTCTTAGTATTTAAGAAGCACAGTCGCGGAATCGAAGAAGCGAGTGCTGTGGGCATGCCATGCAGTACCTCAAATATGCAAGTCTAGTAGGACCTTAACTGTCGGGTCACAAGCCAATAGTAGTCGACTCACATTGTCATTCTCACTTTTTAGTTTTCCCTTTCGCGCCAAGGACAACCTAAACGAAGGTCATTTTCTTTTCTATTCCAGTTTTATTCATGGTGTAAATGGCAATGCACGCCACCTCTGTCAACTGTTGCTAACAAAAAGCAAATTGAATGTTTGTTGTCGTTGCATTGTCAAAACGTCTACAACGAGGTAGTAAATGTTTTGACGATGATGACGCCGGAGACGTGGACGATATCGGTGGTGTCGGTGGTGTCGGTGGTCTTGTCGGCGTCAGTGGTGTTGGTGGTCTTGGCGGTCTTGTCGGTCTTGTCGGCGTCAGTGGTGTTGGTGGTCTTGGCGGTCTTAGTGGTCTTGGCGATGTCGGTGGTGTTGGCGTTTTTTTGTTGTAATGTCGCTCTTGAGGTGAGCTAGTGCTGTGTCCCCTGTGTCCCTGATCGAGCAGGACAATACCGGCGCGTAACTTATGACACAAAACACAACATGTGCTTAGCTTGGCTGTAGACGACTTACCGGCGCTTTGCACTTTTCAGACTGAGCACTTAATGCATGCCCACTTTGCTACGAATGCCCGTTTGTTGACTCGTCCCGTAGCTGGTAGGGCCTGGCAGAAGCCGTTCCTATGAAGTACGAGCAAACTACTTCAACGAAGGTCTTGACTGTTTCAACTGCTAACAGAGTATCAGCTAGGAGATTGCAACATATTTGGGGGGGGGGCTTGGCGATGTCGATGGTGTTGGCAGGCTTAGCGATGCCGGCGGGCTTGGTAGTTCTGATAGGCTTCGTGGGGTGGGTGCTTACACGTGTGGTATGTGGCACCAATGAGGGCAGTATGAACTCAACACTGAATCAGCTGGAGGCTGCTCGTGAAGATTCAAAAAGGTAGTGCCATTAAACAGCAATGAAGAAATGGAACAGATAGGGTAGAATACGCTTTACGATTCATTTTTAACCGCATGAATATTCTTGCCACGCTTCCTTGAACTCTTCTCATGTGTGTGTCTTCCAAAAAAACGACGAAAACTGTCATCATTTACTCAATCTTGAGCAGTTCAACCTCGAAAATGAGCACCGAGTTGGGCTGAATCGTACACTTCATCAACACACAATTCACAATTAAGAAAATCTAACAACGTACAATATCACGAAATAATATGTGTAAAGACATTCAATATCACTATGAAAAGGATATCCCCAGGCCGGAAAACCACCCGCGCCGTACGCATAGTCAGGCGTACACGTAAGTCGGGCCGTCTCTCCGAGCTTCATACCCAGCACACCTTCATCCCATCCCTTGATCACTTGCTGGAGTCCGATATTAAACGTAAAGGGCGTCTGACCAGGGTCTTTGGTGCTCCAGAACTTTTCCTGCAGGTCACGATTCTTACCGTAACCCGTACAATGCACCGTCACAGATGCGCCCTTGGTGGGCGTCGGCCCAGTACCTGCCGATAGAATCTCCTTTGTCACGCCCATTTGATTGGATATTTAATTGTATTAGTGCCACCGAAAACTCGTTTTGATGTGAACCACGTAAGATAAACGCATCTCGAGTTTACAATCACGCATGGTGGTCAATCATCGAGGTCTGAGTAATCTGATACCAAAAAGATAGGAAAATTGGACTCCAATACTTGCAATATCGCTTTAATAAGTCTCAACTACCACACCCTGAACCTCCAACCATACGGAGGCAAGACGTCTTCTCGAAAAGCGACAACACGCTCACGACCGTCAAGTACATAAGAGCACTCAACAGCACAAGAATCACAATCCACCCCGCTGATGTACTGTAGCCTCCATAGTAACGCAACTGCTGCACCTCGAGCTTCTGGCGTGGAAGCAACCCGATGAATGCGAGACTCATAAGCTGGAAAGCCCATCCAATAGCGAACGTGTAAATGACTTGTAGCCGCGTAAAGTCAGAGTCACGATACACGTCCTCACTTGAGATGGAGAAATACGAGTCAATGGCTTTGTACGCTATTACACCAAACGGGATGGCCATATTGCGAAATGAATTCACGAGACCATAAGTGGTACCCTCAATTCCGCGCGGTACAAGCTCAACAATCGGGAATAAGAGAACCAGATAGCGTAGCGCCACTGCTGGTGCCGCAAGCACTTGCATGTACAGCCAAAAGTTTCGATTTCTTATGACATTAAACACCGTGCATGCCACTCGAATCACATCGATGCCAACCGTCCAGACAGTCGCAGCGCAATAAATATGTCTCCATGCCGAATGTAAGAGAAAGAGCCGAGTAAGAAACAACCCACCCATAAAAGCCAAACTCCACACTGCTGCCGCGACTGTTTTTGGCCAGATCTGTATATCGACCCAGTTCACTTCAATCGCCGTTTTTGCATTTGAATCGATCGTCAAGCAAAAGCTTGCAACAAGCTCAAACATTAAAAGCTGCCACATTGTGCGACTTTGCATCAGTCTCAAAATGAGCTGACAGCGCGCGCGAAAATCCAGGGATGGGTCGAGGGGGGCTGTATCAGGCTGATAGCGTTGCGGCGCTACGGAACATGATGCCATATTGGAGAAGGAGTAAATCGGTACCGTTTGAGCTGTTGGGTCTTCATGCAAGAACCAAATGGATCCTACAAGCGGCATCATCGTACACGCTGCAAGAATGAGGATGACCTGATCCAAACTTAACGACCACATAAAGCTTCCTCCATACTCCGGTCCATTGAGCGTCCCAGTTACAAAAAGGCTCATGATGATCATGCCAGCCGTTTTCGCCGCGTAAATGATCACCTGCGTATGCCCTCGTGTCGGTAAAGGTTCCCGTTGTGCTATGTCTACGACAATAGCATCAGCCGTTACATTCGCAAGAATACATCCAAGCGTCCCAAGCGTCATTAAGATTACATATCTCCATACTTCGTGTGTCTTCCCAGCCCTGGGTATCTCGGACGTTCCGAGAAATAGCAGACTTGTGATACACAATGTCCATCCAATAATCAAGTATGGTTTCCTTCTATACCTGCGTATTTTTACACTATCTGTCAATACTCCTAAGAAAAATTTGAAGCTCCATGCCATATTGATTAACATAGATGTAGCTCGAGTCTGGGATTGTTGCAACTTCAGGTGCCGATTCAGGAAAGGCACAAGAGCAATGTTGATGCCTCCATAGAGAGCACCAATAGCTACGTAATTCAATAATAACCCGATTCTTCGTCGGGTCAATAGGGATACCTGTCCCCCAGGTCGTAGAGCTCCATCTTGCTCAAGTCCATAAAAAGCATACTCCTGTAGCTCGCCCAGTGTGCACGGATTCGATGACAACGGGGGACGTAAATCCAATGGATCACCACGAAGCTCCGGTGGCATTGAGTCCATACTTAAGGAGAGTGATTCACACGACAGTGACGAAGTGCTTTTGAGCCAAATGCCCGAGGACTTGAAGGAGGCCATGAAAACGTCAAAATTAATGTAGTGACTTAGCAAAACTTCATTCACGTAGTGACTGATCGCTGAGCTGGTGACGTGGGAGATGAAGGAGGAAGGAGGGAGGAAGGGGGATTAATAAATGGGGATTGGGGGTTGACGGACGAAGTACCTTGCACTATCATCACCAGGTGTTGTGGCTCTCCAAGGACTGGGGACAAAGACATTTCAAATAGCGTTATAGAAGGTTTCCAAGCGAAAAGATGAGGGATGTGCTACGGTATGCATCAACTGTATGGTCAGACAGAGAGAAGCGCAAAACATCCGATCTTGATTCCATGTCGAAAGCCAAGGAAGCGCTAGCTTGACTTGGTGTAGGCACGGCCACACTTGGTTGGATCCAGCATTCGTTTTAGCAAAAGTCGACGGGTGTTTAAGGAACCGGCACAGTACTTGCTTTTTACAGTGTCATGGGGTTGTTCTCATTTAGTGATGCAAAGCTCCACGAAAGCAAATGATAGTCATACTTTTGCACATGGAAGCTGCACCTGTTCGCTGCTTCTTGTTTTGTTGTAGTATTGATAGACGTTTCATCTTTAGATGTATCTATGCACCTTGTCCGACTGTAGTCATCGAGAGAAACTCTCTCGTATGGACGCAGCCATGTCTCAGGCGCAGTAAGCTCTGTGAATTCGGTGGTAACGTGATGCTGACTTGCACGTGCTTCAATCCTGTGAATGATTGAAGATGTGGGAATGCAGGCTTTACTTTTTTTCGCGTCGATTGATATACAGAGAGAGGTTGTAGATTGCTTGAAGCTCGAGGGGAGAATGGCTCTGTCGAGGAAAACATTGAAGGTTATGGGGTCTCTTACCATTTTCGTGAACAAATTTCGCATTACTTGCTACGCATGATACGATTACGGCTTGTCAAGATGGTGGTAGTCCTGCATTGAGTAAGGGGATGCTTGACTAGGATCGAGATACATGAGAATGGCCCATTGATCTGGGCTGGGTACCATTTGAATCGTAGCAGCGTCAGGCACTTTTCAATTGGATTCGTACGGTCTACAACCTCTTCTCGTTCCCGTTTCGGATTTTTACGAGTTCGTCTGGGCAAAGATATTGATCGATACACACTCAACATATGAGCTACTACGGACAAGGTGTTACAATTAAGCGGTTCGGGATTATGGCCAAAGCCCCAACTTATCCACTACAAGTAAGCAAACTCCCGTCCAAGTAACGGAGATAGCCGAAAAATAGTCATGCCGAAGAGCAAGAAGCCTCAAGTGAGGCATGTGGAGAAAGAAAAGTGTCCTGGTATGATGATGGAGAATGAGCTCAAAAAGAGCAATGACTACTGTAGCATTATCTGTCGACTCAACACATATCCGTGTTTGAAAGAAGAGACTCGGGCATGCGATAGAATGGATCCAGATGGAGGCGTGTCATCTCGTAACCTGCACACAAGATACAACTGGTAGTCAACGCTGCGGCATAATGGCATGCAAGCGTCTGCGTCTTTCCTTGCAAATCACGTTTGGACATTCGGTAGCGATCCCACCATGAAAGAAAAGAGGCGTGTGCTACGATTCGTAGCACGCCTAGTATCGTACGTAGCCTACCATGCTTGACGAGACGGAGATTGTAAGAGCTTTGTGGGATGTGATGAAAGCTCTGTAGATGCGAGATGTTTTTCACACGAGATGGCGTCAGGATGAAAATGGGTCTAAACGAGAAGGAAGAGCGAGTGTTTTCATTATTTCCTGTGTCCATGAGGGAAGACGTGAGAAACTGAAGGCATTTAGAAGAACGCGAGACCTGATTTGAGGACATAACACTGTGCAATTGTCAATACCCGACGCTATACGACAGTACTGCTAATCGTGACGAACAAATCACTAGTAAGATGCAGTCGCGTCGTCTGTGCCAAGCCAGCCACGTGTTGTGGTTCGTATGGGACCCTCCAGGCATCGCGATCGCCTTGTTCGCTGGCCTCCTTGTCTTGGGTTTGTTGGTGGCGGTACTCATGTCCATCTCGGAATGGGTGGGGCTCCTGTCGCCAATGGGAATGACAGAGAGCATCTGGTTTACAGGACTCTTTGGTATGTGTCTCTGGAGCCACGTTGTGGTGGTTACTAGCAACCCGGGCACGGTACCGTCCAAGCTCAAGGGAATAATGCCATTTGTAGAGATTGAGAAGGAAAGAACCAAGGATGACGATGAGATGGAAGAAGTGGAGGAGGAAATCTCACTCAATGAATTCGAAGAATGTGAAGACGATGGCTCGCTTCTCTTCTACTGCGACGAGTGTGAGATCTACCGTCCACTCAGGTACGTTGCAAGGTGAACGTGCAACTGAGAGACTGAGCTGAAATCTATCTGACCTGTGAGTTGCAATTTTCCAGAGCTCTGCATTGTCACACTTGTAACCGATGCATTGTCTTACAAGATCATCACTGGTAAGTGGGACACTGTCAACTACAAGAAGCTCCGTTTTCTAGTGTATGAGGACGGCTGACTAATGAACTGAAATGTACTCTTGTATTCTGTGCAGTCCCTGGGTGAATAATTGCGTAGGAATTGGTAACCTCAAGGCCTTTTTGTTGTTGCTCTTGTACGTCACAGTTACAAGTGTTCAAGTGGCATTGCTAGTGATGATGCAGTACATTATGTGCACACGTGGCAAATATTCCTGTGGATTTGAGACAGACCAATTTCCAGGCAAATTTGGCGGTTGGATTCTGGCTGCAGCTGCTGTCTTTGGACTATTTTGTTCCCTTATGTTGGCTATGGAGCTCTTTAATATTTATCAAGATCCACTATTTACACTAATTGCTGGTCAACTTGCAGCTCGTCGTGGTGGAGACAAGTCCAAGTCGACGCTGGAACGTCATCTAAGTGTCATTTGTGGGACGGATGGTATGAGAACGTCCTGGTGTTTTCCTCCGCCTGAACGACGTTCACTGCATGATGAGGAGATTATACAGGGGTTCCGATGTCAGGAGGACGATGGAGGGATCTGTTAACGTTTGCGAGAGAATGCACAAAGTAACACAGTAGAATGTCCTTGGTTAAGTATACGTTGACGACGGTGTTACTTCATGAAGTAGGTTCTTGTAGTTCGACTTTTTTAGTTTACTTCAAGGTGTCCTACGATTACTACAATTTGCATGTAGGCCCTGGTAGGACGAAACACAGCTGGGATCCTGAAACACCTACCCACATCCTTACTACAAGCATATTCCTATTATGATGCATATACAATCAGATTATGTTTATACTTTAATCGCTATCTTGGTAATCCTCCGTTAAATAATAAACCTATTGTTTACAGCATCCGTTTTAGTCGTCTCATTTTTCGACCATTTCTAGACGTAATCAGTGTCTCCACAGCCCTATTTTCTCCATCTGCATTTGTATTTTTTCCTCCAGACAGTAATAACAACTCAAAACAGAGGCCTCAATCCATGGCGACACTATTAACGCACGATACAGATGACGATCTGTATATCGGACCCGTGAAGACCATTGAAGATGAAAACCAGCTGTTTGAAGCCATAGAACTGGACGAGAACGATGACAAGTTGACTCCTGTGAAGATCAAGCGTTTATCCGGCACCACAATTACAAGCAGCGACGGCGAGGCGCTCATAGGAGAAGAACGAGACCATATTCATGAGATGCACAATCGTCTCATGCTGGTTCCTACCAGTTGCTTGACACTGTCACCAATTAAGAACCACTTTCGACGAGCTACGACTGTAGCCGTGCCAACGCAAGGTCTTTTGCCCAAGACTGAGACGTTTGAGATTAATGCCGACAGTGACAGTGAGAACAGTGATATATCAACAAGTACGAGACTTATGCGGTCCAAGAGCTGGTCCGGAAGCTCTCAACGTGTCGCGGCTATAAAGGCGATCGAAAACCGTCAAGTGCGTTTTCGTTTCTCGACAGCTGCGTCGGCGCGTGAGACTGTACGTGAAATGTATTCTCATCGACTTCGAGAATTCCCTGAGGAATGTATGATGACGGCACAAATGGAGATGCAAGTTGGTGCCGTATGGCGCACGATGACAATGGAGGTGGATCGTGATGGTATCAATTGCCAACGGTTGTCGCTTTTTCGTAGAAAGACCAAGGAGTTTCAAATTGCCAAGGATGATCTACTTGCTGCAGCCCTTACGTTTGGAAATAAGTGCAGTGTGGACGTGCATTATATGCTTCCAGGAAAGGGAAAGCAGCATCGCCGACTTTTGCGCCGCTACCGCAGCGTGACTTTTCGCTTTAGTGATAAAACGATTGCTACCAAGCTAGTGGCTTCAGTGCAGCTATTTGTGAAATGGATGGCTCGTGTGCCGGAAAATATGACACGCCGCATCAAAGTGGTGGTGAACCCGTACTCGGGCAAACGTCGAGGACGCCAGGTCTGGGAACACTGGAGACCGCTGCTGGAGCTCGCCGACATCCACTGCGACGTGGAGGAGACAGAGCATAGTGGACACGCACGCGAAATTGGTGCGGCGTTTGACTTGAAGATGAAATACGAGGCTATTGTGTTTGTCGGTGGTGACGGCACAGTGAACGAGTTTATGAACGGCGTGTTTACTCGAGAGGAGAGTATGTGGCGTACCCTGGTTGCCACGACCCCGGTCTCGCTGTTCTGTGCCGGTACCGATAACGCCTTCGGTAGGGGCGTGGGTACCCCGACTCATGCTTCGTCGGTGTTCTGCATCATTAAGCGCAAGATTCGCCCACTGGACGTATTGGCGTGCCAGGCCAGCAATGAAGATGGCACTACTCGTCTAGAATTTGCCTGCACGGGTGTGAGCTATGGCATCGGCTCGGATATTGCCGTAGAGTCCGAGACCACGCGATGGCTTGGCGTATATCGTTACTTTTATCTGAAGGTTAAGCGTGGCCTTATTGCACCGCGCAAGCACGAGGCCAAGATCAGCTACGTCTTGTCGGACAACACGCCGGTCGATCCCGAGACGGGCGAGCAAATTCTACGCACGTACTATGAGATAATGGATGAGACTGCTGGGGACCAACATCATGTGGAGCGCTGCAGTATCTATGAAAACTCAGACCCGGCGGTTAAGCAGTGGGAGGGTGACGCCGAGACCATCTTCCATCCTGCTAGGGAAGAAAAGTACGCGGGTCAATGGCAGAGTTTCTCGTCCGAGTTGACGTCTGCTGGCGGCTCGAACGTGTACTTTGAGACAAAGTATATACACCCGTCGGATGGTAATTTTGACCTCATCTATTCGCGCAAGGGCAACGTCAAGCAGACACTCGAGATTACGGTGCGCTACCTTTCCAACACATTTCTCAACTCGGAGCTAGTGGGCTATTACAAGGTGAAAGGCAATGGTGATTGAGCCAATAGTGGAAGATGTACTGAACGTTGACGGCGAAGTATTTGTGGGCCCGGGTCCGTTCCGCGTGGAGGTCGTACCCCAATTGCTGTGTGTGCTATCTGAAAAGTAAGTGACTATGCGAGAATGCAGCAGAGGACGAGATCGTTTTTGATGAAATGACAACGGGTGGCTACAAAGGTTTTGAACGAAAGTACATATTGTTTGAGCCAGTGATGCAGCAGATGACGAGTGTACGTTATAAGGTCGCTACCGATCAAAAACCTGTTGCTACGTGCTTCAAGTCCATGTATATGGGTACATTATAAGCTAGCATTAATTAGTACAAAAGTATCCGGTATTGATGAGCATGCGTGACAAGAGTCGTCCGAATGTGATTGCTGCTTCGGACAACATTTTCTGGAGTCACAACGCGACAAGATCTTGCTGACTCTTTTGAAGAAAAGACGTACCCATTTTTATATTATCGCCTGTATCTAACAAAGTAGTTTGCACAAATTGCAAACTTTATGGTCGGGACTGGTACTTTCTTGGTCGTTTTTTTCTGTCAGTGTAGGCACTACAGGCTAGCAAGTTTTAGCAACATTATATATGGGTGCGTTTCACATAAAAAGACGCTTTCAATCTTTTTCACTTGTTAAAACAACGAGCTCCAAAAATATTTAGAGATCGGAGGATGATAAAAAAAACTTTGCACATGAAAAAGAGAAAGTCAAAAAGCCGATAACTTACCATGCCTTTGATAATCATTACATGGTATCACGACTCTTTATATCATAGACACTCTGTATTTCCAATTTTTTTGTACAATCTCAAATAGAGCACGGTAACTCCGCTTTGCCTATAAATATATATATCTATTTCTCGGGCGTTTTAAATGTACATTAGCAATTATAGGTGTCACGTAATGGCGCCAGTAATCAGAAAATGTGCGTGTTAGTTACACAAGATAATTATAGAAGATAAAGCCAGCATATTTGTGAACCATTTGCATGGTAACAATGGCATTGGAATTACTTGTATCCAATTGCCGAAAGACGTACATTCCCGTGCGATGATATGTAGTATATGTTTTTCATTTGCATTTGTTCTCATGTTACCTTCTGTTTTATACGTAGGTACGTGTGCAACATGAAATGTTTTTGATTACCACCGGCTTTGTCAAACAAAATGCGTCTTGCCTCGAGTATTTGGCAAGCTTGACTCCATTGATAGAGATTCATATGATATAAAGTTAGCAAAAGGTCCCGTCAAGTGCATCCACAAGTGTTTATCAACGCATCATGATAACGCAATTGCACCGATCAAGTTTTCATCTTTTAGTGAATATCGGTATGTTATCATTCACTGCAACAGGATGAGCTCAGTATGTACTGGACTGCGTTTCTCTCTACCACTGTCGTCAGTCGCATGGAGTCGTCACCGTTTTATCTATTGGTAATATTACTACACGCTAATTCTATGCAAAAATATAAAACGCCACTTGGTCCGTTTTGATATTCTCTCTTTATGGTATTCTATATCTGTATATATGAGCTCTTATTGTCATTATGGTCTTGTGTTTTTACTAAAAATCATATCAAGCTTTGTCCATCTGTTTTTTATTTACTTAAAGTCCTCAAATTGGTTTAAAAAATGGGTAAAATCCACTTTCTTCCGAAACGCAGCTTGTCTTTTTTCAAAAGGCGGGGCGCGCCAGTGATGTCGTCTTTTTTCTAGCGCAAATCGTCGCGTTGTTCTTGTCTGCTCCAATGAAATTGCAGTATTTGCAGTAGGGGTAGGGGGGTGCTCAGAACGACAACACGAGGGGGCCAAAGTCAAGAGGACGAGGCCTCGATAGACGGACGTCCAGTTCAAATTGTTGCGCAGGCCATACGTAACCATCCGTGAGGTGAAAAAAAGAAGAAAAAAAGCACATAAAAGTAGGAGATCTTCTTTGTCCGTTGGCTACTACGACATCAGGTGTACGTCGTCGCAGTAGTTCAGAGTTTCTCTCCTCGCTCGGCAAGAACAAGGTCGTTCGTTGTTTAAACAAAAACACGTACGCAAAAAAAAAAACTTTATCTGAAACACCCCATTCTCTAACGCTCTTTCTCTCTATCCGTCTCTAACGTTCGTCGTCCACAGTCTTTTCAACACGTCGGTACTCTTTTCAGGTACACTCTTTTTTTCATCACCATGTCCCCTGTCGCTTTACGCCAAAACATGGTCACTTCATTCATTCTCTAACCTTTGCTTTTCTCCTATCCATTGTTTCCTATTTTTCACTAGATTTCCACCATGTCGTTTCGATTTCCACGATGGGGACGCAAAAAGGATAAACATAAAGAACCCATTATAGGGGGAACAAAATATTACCCAAATGGAACTGAAAATAATGGGAATAATGGGATTCCACGTCCTCCTCCTTCTGCTCCTGGACGTACTTATAGTACTGGTTCTGGATCTGATTCTCATCAAACATGGCAAGCATCCAATGGAACGACAACCATGCCACCCCTTTCCAATGCAAAAGAACGTCCACCACCAGCACCTCCAATTTCTTCATCAAATCGAAAAGCTCCTCTTCCATTTTCTCATCCACTTTATGCTATGGATAAAGAAGGAATGGTTCATTTAAAAGCTACGGGAAAAGGACTGGATGATTCGGATTTAGCTGTACATCAAGATGAAATCATTAATACCGTGGTCAAGTATGTACAAGATTCCATGCGAAAAGAATTGGGGTTTCGAGAAGTTTATATTCCAGCAACGAGTTTACCTGATGCACCAGTGAAAGCAAATATCTTTGTTTCGCAGAATTATGAGACATGTAAAAAGTTACTCGTGTTTGTAGCAGTTAGTCGTGGTCTGTATCCTGGTCTCTGGAGTCGAGGATTGATATTACATGCTGGTGTCAAGAGTGGAAGTATGTTGGAGTATTTTCGAAAAGCGATCGATGAAGGATATGGAATTATTGTCGCCAATCCAAACAAAAATGTCATTGTCATGCGGGACGGAAAGCAGAGATTGCAAATTCCTGGCTCGTCCAGTCCAGAAGAACATATGGATTCCTTGTGGGATTCCTATGTGGCAGGATCAGCAGCTCGACGTGTGTACTTTTTGGGATACTCTTATGGTGGAGTGTTGATTAAGTATCTATTGCAATCCCGTGGTGATCAGCTTATGCGGCGCAATGGTGCCATTGCATTGATAGAGTCGAGTCATCGGATTGAAGATGGTGATTCGCAATCGGTCAAGTCGATTCTTGCACATCGTACGATGTACTGGGAAAGCAATGATCAACCTTTTCAAACCAAGTTGGACGGTGATGCGCCACATCGTACGGGTTGTACGTGTTTGTCAGCTGGTAGACCACCTCGTGCTCACGCAAATCATTACTACGTCACTGCCTTTTGCATTAATAAGATTGAGGAAGCGCTGTTCCGCTTCTTGGACACGCGGGATGCTACGACCTACGTGGCTGGTGAGAAACCTGTTCCTGAACCGCCTGCTTCGGCCCCGGCAGTGATTAACAATGGTGTCAGTGGCCTTACTGCTCCACAGCTGCAGCGTCAAGAGTCTGCCCGGCGTGAAGGAAACAACTCCAAGATGGGCAACAGTGAAAAACACTGCAATCTGTGTCTATTCCACTTTACGCTGTTTGACCGTCGTCACCACTGCCGTATGTGCCACCGTGCGGTTTGCAACGCCTGCTCGCGTGACCGGCTCTTCTTGCCGGGATCCAGTACGGCTCAGCGAGTATGTACTGAGTGTGCCACGGAAGGACCTCGTGCGAACCAGGCCCCCACGAATCCCCCTCCGAGCTACCCGCGCTTGAACCGTACCACTAGTGACGCTATGACGACTACAAACGCCTCGACGGATACGTCATCACAAACGCGTAATCGTTCGGACACGCAGATGTCGAACCAGGGTCGATCTGAGTCAAATGCTCAGCCTCCTGGGAACTCGAAACTGAGTGTGGAGGATTTCGATCTGCTGAAGGTTATTGGTAAAGGTGCTTTCGGTAAGGTAATGCTTGTACGCAAGAAGGTTCCCGATGCATTAGCGAACCCGAACGCGATCTACGCCATGAAGGTGCTGAAGAAGGCATCTGTGTTTGCGAAGAACCAGGTAGAACACACCAAGTCGGAGCGCCGTATCCTCCGTGACATTGATCATCCGTTTGTGGTGCGTCTGCGGTACGCGTTCCAGAACGAGGACAAGCTGTACCTAGTTATGGATTACTACAACGGTGGTTCGCTCTTCTTCCACTTGCGCAAGTCACGCAAGTTTTCGGAGAAGCGCGCTCGTTTTTACGCTGCACAATTACTGATGTCTATGTCTCACTTGCACGAGCTCAACATCGCCTACCGTGATTTGAAGCTCGAGAATATTTTGATGGACGACAAGGGTTTTATCGCCCTGACGGATTTCGGTTTATCGAAGGAGAACGTGGACGTGCCTGATGGTGCCAAGACTTTCTGTGGTACGGCCGAGTACATTGCGCCTGAACTGTTGAAGGGCTTGCCTTACGGCAAGGCTGTCGACTGGTGGGGCTTTGGTACGCTACTGTATGAAATGATGACTGGACAGACGCCGTTCTTTGATCGCAACCGAAAGCGCATGTTCCACAACATTCTCCACCGGGACGTTGTTTTCACTCAGGCTTTTTCGGAAGACGCCAAGGACCTGTTGACGGGTCTGCTTCGCCGAGATCCGGCGAAGAGATTAGGCTCCGGCCCGTCGGGCGTACAGGAAATCATGGATCATCCGTTTTTTGCTAGTATCGACTTTGACAAGCTGTTGAAGCGCGAGATAGAGCCACCGTTTAAGCCTGTGGTGAACAGCGAAGCCGACACTGGTAACGTTGCCAACATCTTCACGCGTGAAATGGCGCGCGACTCACCAGTCACGCAGGAGCTAGGAGCTACGCATCGTGCGCAAGCGCACTTTGACGGTTTCACCTATATGCCCGGCAACGAGCACTTTAACTAAGCGCCGAATGAAACCATGAAACGCCGACACAGGGCAGAATGCTAGCCGACTACTACGACGACGAAGTCAAAGCAGAAGTGACCTGCATGGGGAATGCTGCCAAGTCGAGTCAATAACAAGATCATCATGAAACTGTATACCGCCGAGCGTGGTCGTCTCGGCCAACATAGCTTTGTTGGAAGGCTCCGTAAGCCGTGTCGATGTGTACGAGAAGAAGAAAGGGAAGAGGATCAAGAGCTTAGCGAGTTGACGAGAGGATCCTGCTTTGGAGCCTCATAGTATTGAAGAGCTCGGCAAAGCGGAGATGCTACGCACTCTCATGCTAGTGAACTCGCCACTTTAGTTTTAGCATTGCGAGACGAAAAAAAGAGAAATGAATATCCATGCTGCTCATTCAACGGCTTAACGCCATAATGTCTTTCGTACAGAAATGACGAAGTTGCTTGGATACGTTGTCCAACGTCACATGTCAACTCCACTCCATTAATTATAACAAGCAATTTCGAGAAAATGTTTCTCAATCGATCATCTTGGCTGCATATTCTTCGCGACCTATTGCTTTGTAAGTTGCAACTTGCGTCACCTTTGACTTCACGTAACGAGCACAAAATCCTGGCAGCTTCACTAGAATATTGATAAGTCTCTCCCAAATCAAACCAACATAGTGTTCTGCTTTGCCATAACGGCTGCCTCTTGTTCTCAGGTTTTCAGTTTTTACCAACGTGATAAGCCCAGAATTTGCTCTTCGGCTCGCCGTAAAACTTTCAGTAACGATAAACACATCATCGAGCTCATTCCATTTGGTGGTATCGTCAAGCTGTAGACCAATTCGGCTTTTGTAGGTATCAATCCGCCGATCCCCAATGGGCGAAGAATGAACATCCAAGTGGGAATGACAAGACTCGCTCCAACTACGGTGACGAAGGGTCTTAGCCTTTCATTGTGGACAATAATCGTATCTGCAAGTGTGCCGACTCACATCGTCCAACCCAAAAGTGATACGACGGGTGGTATAGTCACTTGCACCGACAAGGGTAAGACCCTCGCTTTCAACTTCCACCGTGCGGTCGATGCAAAAGGCAATCCCTAGCCGAGACGCACAAGTACGTCAAGAATCCACAAGTCCATCGCTCCAATTGAAGGCGCTCGTGTTGGTCTCCACTTCAGCCCGGCCAAGATGGGCGAACTTGGCATGCCGAGCATTTACAGCAACCAATGATCGAAAATCGATGCCATGAGCTCCCATGCGAAGTGTACGAAGATTCCGACTGTCACTCCAGCTTCCATGTTTACGATGACATAACCTGTGAAGGCTAGCAAGGTTGAGCGCGAAAAGACCGAGCCTGAGACCCCAAAGATGAAAGCATTAAAGAGCGATTTTACCAACCGGCGAGTGCTCGTGAGCGAGTGACCTAAGGCTTCGTCTGCGTCGTCTTTTACGAAGACAGCTTGCCAGTAAGTCGAGTGCAATTTTTGCTAATGCTTCGCTCTTCTCACCAACAGCGGCAAATAATAATCCTGCACCTGGCATCGTCCAAGGCAACAGCGTTACTCGCAGGTCAAAGGGTTCTTGAGCGAGCACGACCCGATACTTTCCAGTTATGTAATTGCAGCACGTGGCAGCGCGCTTTATCGCCTCTGCGATTTTGGCAATGTCACAATTGTCCGCATCGTCGGTAACTAGGACGCAGCATACACGGCAAAGTGTTAGTATGCATTTCTTAATTCCTCAGCTGGCAAACCAATGCACTTACCTGCCTTACTCAATCCAGAAATCAATGACCAACCATTGAAACAGCGCTGCTTTTACAAGACAAAGAAACCTAAGACACAAAAGAGACGAATCAAAGGGCAAAGGCGACTCGTGTTTGTGTTCGGACATATCATGACGGAAGCAAGGGAAGGTCTTGCCATGTGTGTCGCGTCTCGATAGCTTGTTCATATCAGGCGCTTGTTCTGGATAATCTGTGTGGTCTTTCTCTTGTTTCCGTGGTCAGCTGAGTCGTGTGTGTTTTCGCTCGTTTATTGTGTATGTGTGTGGTCTAGTAGCCCGGTATGTATCACTTCTCATCGCCATTTTGCCTTCAATTCACTGTGCGACGTGTCTGTGACAGCGCTAGCACCATCTCCCCTCCTTTAATAGCACCAGCCTCGTTGTCTAGCTATTGTTGATAAGCGAACTCGACAGATATGTATCACCGCCAAAGTCGCTATTCATACGAAGACGTTCACTTTCGCTGTCACTGGGGGCCATCGAGCTCGAAGAATGCAAGCCGTAGAAGCTGCTTGAGAATCCATTTAGTGACTGTGGCACAAGGGCCGGGTCATAGAACGATGGCACACTCGATTCTCGCCGAGAGTCGGACTGTCCATCAAAGCCAAAAGAGCTAAGACTTCCACCGTCCCATGAATCCGGCGAAACCGAATTGTTACCAGTACTATGGCTGCGCTCGAACAGTCGACGTCCTGCGCTCGAACTGCGAGCAGGTGTCGCCGCTGCATCGACCCCACTTGATCCTGGACCAGATAGGCTAGGAAAGTCACCTCCAAGGCTGATGTTCACATTCGGCAGCATTTGCTGAAGAAAAGCGAGCCCACTGGGCTCCCCGGCTAGTGCGCCACTACCGCTAAGTGGCGGCTCACCGTTGCGAAAGTCGCCACCAAACGAACACCTGGAAGGATGCGGCGGCAGTGGCACATGATGCCGTTTCGGTTGGGAGCTTTCAAGTGGAGCGAAGCCGGACCCATCTGTGGGTGAAAGAAACCCTGAAGATACTGACGGAGCATTTCCGGCACGAGCAGCGTCAAACCCGCCAAACGAGCGACAGTTGTTGACAGTCGTTCCATCGAGCAACTCATAGCGAGCTGATTTTTGCTGCATACCACCACGACCAACGTCTGCAAGATTCGCGAAAGAAAAGCGCGATATGTGTTCATCCTTAGGTGGCACTGTCAAAGGCACACCATGCGCCATTGGGTTGGAATCCAACTGGACGCCGAGCAGCCCCGCAAGTGCCTCTGTCGAGTCGTTTCGCTGACTGAATATCGCATCGATTGATGCAAACGACGATGAGGAGCTCCTAGAAGCAGTCATTGTTGCGGCGGCAGACGGGAACGAGCTGAGGTTACTGTCTGACGCGTTTGAGGATCCCCACACGCTGCCAGGCACTGCTGAGTTCGACATGAGATCTGTGACACTACTGGCGCGACGAATGCCACCTTCAAAGCCAAGCCCAAACGGACTATAAACGCCTGCTGCAGTGCTAGTGCTGGTGGCAGTACTCGTAGCTGTAGCCTGCTCTTCCCTTTCGCTTTGGGATACTGACGGAATAGGGAATGGTTGTGCCCATGCTGGTTGTTCAGTTGACGACCCTGTCGCTAGTTTAAGTACCTCTAATGGGCTCACCTCAGCCCCCACAGTATGTGTTGCGTCTTCTTCCCGTGATGTGTCTACCCACAGCTGTGGTTTTATGCTTTGTATATCATCCGGTAAAGTCTTTGCTGCCTCATTTGCGTGACTGCTATTTGGTCCCCCAGCGACAATTTTGCTGTACGAATTTTCTCGTGCCATAGGTGGACATTCTGTGCTGTGTGTTCGTGTTCCGCCGGCATGATCCTGCGACAAAGACCTTGAACTATTGTTGATATCACCTGACGCTTGTCTGAGTTTCGATATTGCCGCTGCGCTCTGTGCATGTCGCTGTGTATCTCCGTAGACTTCTTCGTTGTGTGATCTGACTAATGAAGTTGCTTTTGCTGGAGATGAAGCTCTTGCACTAGCAGATGTACCTGTCCTAGAGGAGGCTGCGCTAGGTCTGTGCGGTGGCGGGAACTGTGATCCTGCCCGATCTTCTGTCTCTCCACTCGCCATCGCCGTATCCCGGAACGCCGCCTTCCCAGAATGCAAAGCTATACGAAAAGAGCCGCACACGACAACAAACAGACACAAAACAAAGTCAGCCACGTCATCTGTACTTCATGCTAGCAATACACCATACCCGCTTGCATCTCTTCTTTTGTAAAACTATCTTCCTCTTCACCCAGTTTGTGCAGGTATAAACAGTCGGGGTTGTTACACTGCATATTCCGAAGAAAAAAATTACAATACTTGGTCGTTCCAAACGAAGCTCTATCACAAAGAAAACAAAGAGCAAAAAAAAGCATCCCAATATTGTCAATTACATCAATATTCTCCCTCAAAAAAGACAGCAAAAAAGACAACAACACAAACTCTTCTCCTCTCACCGCAATACACTACCGTCTAGATAGTATCCATCAATGGCCAAAATACAGCACAGTGCGTCCTCCTTGTTTGCAAATGTAATGTACGCACTTGCCGTCGCGTTGCTTCTATCGGCACTTAAGTGCGACTTGTTCACCACCGCTTTAATAATTTTTCCATATTGACCAAAACACTCATTTGAGCGTAAAATGTCCTCATGGGCAAATTGTACGGGCAATCCAATGACGTACACCAAGTTTCGTTGCATAACCCGTACATTTTGTAAACTTTTACGGGGTATCGTCGAGTGTCTCGTCTGCGTCGCCGATCGTCGTTCGTGTTTTTCCTTTTGTTTACGCTGTTTGGTCCGGCGTACGACCCTGTGAAAACAGATATGAAGTATTAATACATCACATTAAGGTACAATACACGAAACACAAGCAACCACGCACTCGTCCCGATCAAGTGGATTCTTTTGCTTTGAGAGCTCGGCATAAGGCTGACGACAAGCTGGACAGAGACCATTGTATTCATTTTTGATCTGATGCCAGCACCAGAGACATACTTGATAGCCACATGGACAAGCATTGAAAGTCTGATCAGTGAGGTCTAATTCTTCCATACAGAGTGGACAATAATCATTTTCTTCATTCTTCTCGGCCATCGTAAGTCTCTACAACGAAGAGAATGATTGGTAACGAATGAATAAGTACGTATAAAGCCTCAGGAAGGGGAGGGAAAGACGTACTGAGGTGTGTTAATTCTTGTGCGCGTAATTGGTTTCTATCCTGTCATTGACCGTGGTCCTATGAAATGGCATCAAGTAGGCAATTCAATAGGTTGTCGCTTGTTCTGTGATTATGGGTTCATTTTCCACCATGGGCAGGGGTGGGGTGGGTGGTGCCCCGTGACTGTTCTTTTTTTTACCAAGGTAAAGTTGAAGTGGTGTGACTATCCGTTATAAGAACTCTTTCATTCATTATACTCTCACACATCTCCCTCGACAAGAACACACCTGTCCGCCCTTTCGCAATGCAGCCATTTGCCAATTTCTTGCACCTCGACGGCACGACCATCACTCTGGGTGTAGCCATGCACCCGACCTCGACGGCCTCGTTCTTTCCCACGGCCAAAGAGCTCTCAAGTGGTGTCCAATGGTTTAAAGACCATCCAGTGCTGGCTGCTGCTGCCGCAACCGCCGTGTCCGTCATCACGTACCTTAACACGCTCGAGCTGGCTGAAAAAAACAACGACGTTCAGCTCGTCGACGACGACGTTGCAGCTGCTGCTGCTGTTGGTATTTCTAATCGACACAGAAAAAGGACGTTGAATCGACGGAAAGGATTCTCTGGAGTAGCCAGTGATTGCAAACTATCGGCTGCTGTGAGCTGGTGCGACGAACACGGTGGAAGCTTAACGCAAGTGTTTGAGAACGATTTATCTGTGCCTCATAACCGAGAGAAACGCTTGGATGACACTGATAGTGACGACGAAGCACGTGACGACGTACCGGAGAGCATTTACGACACTTTTCAGCAACATAGAGCGACACTTGCCGGTGGATTGACTAAAAGCGTAACGACACAGCAGTTGGACGCAGTGACGGCGGCCGCTATGGGGAACGATTCAGACGTAGACGCAGTGCAGACAGATAGCCCCCAATGGGGATGGTATGTCCCTATTACACCGCCTCAAGATCAGTTTTACGTCGTAGGACACGACTAGCAGTTGCTGAAGCAAACAATTTCCTCCAGTGACTTGATTACGGATTCTTCTTGTGCTTTTCTGCTCCACTTTCAATCACTTCTTGATTGCTGGCTATGAAAGCTACCGTCTTCGTCTGGTTAATGTAGTGTATGTCATTGCCGTTGATCGAGAATTTCTTTTATCCGACAAATGTAAAGTATACTCCGTAATAGATCGGTCTCTTGAAGATGTTGGCACGGGTGATGCAGTCTGGTCCAGTCCAATCTACCTCAATGCTCCATTGTTCCTGCTCACAAGGGTGTCTAAATCCTCGCAAGCCCAGTATTGACAATCTGATCAATTGACAGCATCCAATCTTTTCCCTAAGGCATTTGGTCTCCGCTTCATGCCTTCGGCACCAAATCGGCGAATGCTGTCGAAGATACCACCACAAGCTTTGACTTACCAGTACGCCACCTAAACGCGATTATACAATCCCTGCACCTACCATCACAACATCAATAACAACGAAAAAGTCTTGAGCACGAACCTCTCTCTCCATCATCCTCTTGATTTCACACTTTGCAATCATTCCATGCGTACGGTCCTACTAAGAACCTCGTCTACTTTTTCTTCAAAGCCGATACCATTTGTTTCGAGCGTGCAGGAACAGATTCTACTTCCGCGAGAAGAGCGACACTAGCAGGAGATTCACTGAGAGACTCATTGCCGCTAGGCGTTGGGGGTAGAGGGGGCTGATGACCTACACCTCCGGGCATACCTGGGTCACCTATGTACGGTAAACTGGCTCCGGGATGGCCACCGTTCGGCGGCGAGTAGTACCCTTGAGGGTTGTATCCCTGCTGCTGGTAACCACCGTAATTGCTGCGTTGACCACTCATCACGCCCATGTTGTGCTGCATCATCATAGGAGGGTACATCATAGGAACTCCGTTAGGTCCCATAGGCACCGTGTAGCAGCCCTGCATGTAAAGAGGCATGCCCATCTCGCCACCTTCTTCACCGCCCATGGCACCATCATACGCCCATTCCTCTTGTATTGGCAGAGAATAACCTACGCCAGGATGTGGATAAGGCATGTGGACTGGTGAGCTGCCGCAGTATGGCGACGACGTCTGCTCTTTCGGCACCGCGAAGGTTGGCGTAAACGCGGCTGCGGAAGCACTCAGCTTGAACTCCTTCGCATTCGGGTTCAATGCCTTTTTGGAAGTTGCCATCGGTGTCTCACTCTTTGTCAGCTGTTTAGTTGTCGTCGACGAAGATGAAGACGATGACAAGCTATGAGTCTTGTGTTCAAACTTGCTCTCTATCCTCTGCTCTTGTCCACTAGCTGCATCTTTTTTCTTCGGGGTAGTTCTCTTTGACTTTGTAGAAGTGGTCTTTATGCCCTTATCATTTACCTGCAAAGATGCCTCCGCTATATGCGGAGAAGCAGCTCCTTTCATTTCTTCTGGCTGGCTTTTAGGGGATGCTTTAGGCGCGGCCTCCGGGGTTGCAGCAACAGCGGATCGACCAGTGACAGCTTCGCTAAAGGATAGCGGCTTTGGCGCAATTGGGGCAATTGCAGTTGGGGACGCCGCAGGAGCCGACACTGAATCTGGAGGAGACGGAGTTGCGGCATCGGCTGGTACGATAGTCGGTAGCGCTTTGCTCGTCCTGTCCTGCGACTTGTCAGCGCTAGATTGACCTCGCGCTTTCCGTAGAGCCGGCGGCACATATGTGTTTTCACCAAAGCTGTCTGGAGCTCTGCGGTCTACTGAGCTGTACCGTGCCTCCTCGTCCAAGTCATTCAAATGTTTTCCGCCACGCCAATTCTGTCCGCGTTCTTCCTGCAAATGGAAATTTCCAGCAGCTGACTGTTGCTCAATTTCTTGTGCCAATTTCTCAGCCGTGCGTGACTGCTCGGTGGAGATCTTGGACTTGTCCAACTTGGTCGTATAAATATTCTCATCATAAGTCGACACGACGCCAAACAGCTTTTCATTCGCTTCAAACTGATTCCATCCAGCTTTGCCCTGATTCTTACTATAACGTCGGCCGTTTGGAACCGAATTTTCCAGCGCGCCCGTGTCCAACGCCGGGTCCAGCCATGAGCTCGCTGCCTCCAGTTCACGTCCAAATAAATGCTCTTCCTTGCGTCCGCTAATCTCCGTGTCTGTTCGAAATCCAGCGGAAACTGTAGACGTCCCCGACGCAAACACACCATCTGTATAATTGACCGTACCGTCTGCCACCAACTGTGCGAGCTGGTGACGTTTAAAGATCACCGTGCTGCCGTCCACAAAAGGTATGGCATCGGATTTACTACTCAGCCGCTTGGCATTCTTGAGCACAACTGAGAAGTCGTCCGGGTCCACACAATCTAAAATGCCAGCGTATCGTTCATCCGAGTCCACGAGCTGCAGTTCGACTGCTTTGCCTACTAAGAAGCGGAAAGCAAACAAAGCACGGTGTCGTAGTAATCTCACATGTGCATCTAAAGTAACACACAAAAACCATGTCAGACTGTACGTACATTCCTCATCTACTTTGAGATACAAATGTCATTTTCAAACTCTCGGGAACTTACCACTAAAAGAAGATTTCAATGGACTCGAAGCAAATCCCGGTGGGGGTGCATTATTTGCAGGGGCTGTAGGATTACCCCATGGTCCAGAAACAGGTGGTGGGGCTACAGGACGTGGACCCACAGGTCGCTCCTTGTTATTGCCATGACTCTTGGGCGACTTTTTCTTCTTGTTTTGACTCTTGGAATAGCTGCCGTTGTTGCTCTTGCGGGGTGCTGTTACTTGACCAAGTGGTTTTGAAGTTGTAGTTTGCATTGGTGTGGATAAAAGAGAAGCGAAAGGAAAAGAAGAGAGAGAAAGGAAGAGGGCAGACGGCACCTGACACCTTGGGGTCGCTTAAAAGCCTTTTTTGGCTGGCGGCTCTATCTTCCAATTGCAGTGTTGCAAGTTAAGGGTCAAGACATACGTTGGAAGGTTGTGGACCACACGTTATCTTAAGTTTCAACCACGGTATTTTTATATGTATTTTATAAAGTGGTAACTCGGCTGCGAATGTTGAGGCGTTGTTGTTGTTGTTGGTCATGTAGTAATAGTATGTATGGTTCGTTATTGCTTTGGCAACAAAGATTATTGTCTTGCAAGATTCTCTATTGTGAAAGCGAAGCGAAATGAACTGATATTGAGATTAATGTATACACTTCTGAAGGTAGATTGTGCATACTAATTTCTATAACTAAGTCAAGCTGCGTTTGCCTACATGTGCAAGTGCTTGGGTCTTTAGATCAAGCATATTCATCAAGAAGTATCTAGAAAGTTACACCTGTGCAAAAGCACATGTAGAATGCATTCTAAGTTAAAGCCCTGTTGAGAATGCTTGCGCATGCGTCACTTTGATTCAGTCATTGGTACTTCAATCCTTGTGAAAGCTCGATTATAAGTGCAGGAGGCGACTCTCTCCAACGCTAGTCTTCTCTCTGCTAGCAAGAATGTTTCACCACTTGTACATATATTCATGCTATCTCGTTTTGCTTCTAATTGGATTCCGACTCTGACATGGGTCTATTCTTTCTCGTTATGGCGATAAGCAATTTCGCATCACGTTGCAGCACTCGGTATACGTTCAGAGCGTCATGGCCCTCCGTCAAGTGCGTCTGGATGCGCACGGCACTGCACTCGTGCTGTCGCAGACGTAGTAACTCGCGCGCGTTGTATTGTAGTTTGCGGCCCATACTGCGATCAGGAAAGCTCCTCGCAACGCGGAGTGCGTCTCGGTAGAGCGCCAACACCTCGCGTCTTAGGCCAAAACCCGTCATGTAAGCTTTTATCCGTCGAATTGACCGAAAAATCAAGAATAAGCACATTCTAAGCAACGGAATTGGAGAACTGGAGGGATGTCTCAAGAATGTTTACTGCATTGGTGGCGATTGCTATGATCCAGAAGAGAGAGTATGCGTGCAAAGTGGATGCTGAAGATCTGACTTGCTGGAGGGTCAGTAAAACTGAAGAATTGCATTAGTCTCTGTGCACCAGCGCTTTTACGCTTATAGTACTGTTGTTCTATATGTCTTACTAATATTCTGGGCCTGAAGGTAGCTATGAGCTTTTACTCATGATGGCGATGTCATTATTTGGATCAATCGCAAGTGCCCATGATTTAAGCATTAGCTGGAGAAGTATGGGGGGATTCCTATCCTTTGTTTTGAAACATCTTCCTTTCAGTAATGTGATCATGTGCCGTCCTGGTAAAAGATAGACTACCAGGTCAAAGCTGTCGTTCATTAAATAAGCAATATTTGACTTGGACTCTTGACGCGGCTTCGTCGCGATCAAAGCTGTATGGTTGCGTTCAAGCCTTGAACAACAGGAATCAAGCTTTGGCGTCTGGTTATATGAGAACCAAATACGAATTGACAAAGATTGTGAAGTAGCAATCTTTGTACTTTGATAGCGCTGAATTCTACCAAAAGAAGCGACAAAGGACAACACCGATGCGTCTGCTGATCCCTTTTACTTCACTGTAAGCTGTCAGTATCAATGTTTTTTTTATCGGACCAATTTGAAACATTACTGAGATGGAAATTCAAGGAATGAAATTTCATCAAAAGCTGCAAATTTGCTAGTGTGAATCAAAACAAATAGATGGTATTACTAGCAAGTTAGTAGTCTGCGAACACGCGAGGAAGCTTCAATGAGAACGGGCATGCTGTAAGATTTGTCACATATTCGCATAGAATATAATCGCACAAGAAGTCGCTAGCGAAAACGCATTTCTTTTTTACCGCACCCTCTCGTTTTTGTTGCCAATATTACTATTGTCAGCCCTTTTATTATTATTACAACATTATGTAATATATTAACAGCGTAAATGCATCAATAGTACCCATATTAATATGCCAAAAGTATCATCAAGGCGATCCTGTTACTACTCTTAACTCTCATATTATTAATCTCCTCGAAAGGTCGCATTCCAAAATATAAGTCCTGGTTACATAACGGCTCTCAAGTGCATGAAATCTATACGACTCAAGGAGGCGCGCTCATCAGCGATGGTACCGACGTTTCAATGGCCCGCTTTTAATCTGAAAAAGAACTACCAGCAGCAGCAACAACAATATCAGAGTGAGGATAGAAATAGCATGAGAATGGTGGAGAGGTTGAGCACATTGAGGTCTTTCACTCAGAAAGAGACCCTTGATGCCATGACGAGACCATATGTACCGCCTCCAAGATGGTCCCTGGCAATGAATTGTCGACTATGTGCTGCTACGTTTGGATACTTTAAGATAAGACACCATTGCCGCCATTGTGGCGCGTCGGTGTGTGGACGACACTCAAGATTGCGTGTGCCGTTAAAGCATCTTGGACTCGTGCAACCTCAAAGAGTGTGTAGATGTTGCTTCGACGAGCTTCAGAAACAAGTTATTGTGCGAGGGTTGGAACGTGTCACTTCCATGGAAGGAGCAGACCCGGACATTGACAATGGTGAATCAAATAGCATTTATTCGATCAACTCGATGCGTATGCGCGCTCGCTACCGACGGCGTAGTAAATCTGTTTATAGTGAGCCGGTGCAATACCAAAGGCCGACTCAGTGGCGCGATGACTATGATAAAGATAGCGAGATCAGTATGAATGGCTTTACTCCGGTCGCAGCATCATGGCATCGGAGTACTGCATCTTCGGCAGCTGTCGAGTCCCTGCAACCGAAAATGGGCTCCATGTTCGTGTCTATGGCACCTCTGCAGCTGACAGTCCTCGAACACCGACATTTATCTCGAGAGCAGCCCAGACAGTCAATGAAAACGGAGTCTACTCGACGGAAGGGTATACAACGGAGATCTCGGCCACATTCGTCCGCTCTAGACACGTCGCTGCATGTGCAACGATTATGCGAGGTTAAGTCTAGGTGCAAAAGCGACGAGCAGGAGATGAAACAGCGCGTAAAACAATTGGCAGCTGCTAGGCGCGAGTTTGGTGAGATTCCGTGGCGCGATGAGAACAACGTTTCTTGGACAGAACGCGAAAAGCTTGAGCTGGATGGTGTTACCAACAAGCACTAAAGAAAGAGGTGTTGTAGTCCCCGAGAAGACGAAGATGAGGATGAGGAGGCAGAAATTGCGGCGACTCTTGCTTTTATGAATGGTGGTAGAAGAATGAGCTGCACTGCAGACCTTCTTGGAAATCTCGAACCACCACTCGATTTGGCTGTCGTGCATTATAAACTGGGTGAAACGCTTCTGCGGGATGGAGAATTTGCTGAGGCTGTTGTAGAATTGCGCCTTAGCGTTGAGGTTTGCAACAACAATGCAGTCACGTGGCTCTCGTTAGCAAAAGCCTTGGACGGCTCGAGGACGGATAGCAAAGCTGCTGAGGAAGCTGTTTGCCGCGCCCTGGAATTGGAACCAGCCTCAGTCGGTGCGCTGTCGCTTTTAGGTAAGCTGCTGCATTTACGTGGAGAACATGACGACGCCATTCGAGTCTTTCGTCAAGCGCTGAAGCTGCAGTGCATAACTAGTAATCCTCCTGGTCATGCAGCGGAAATGGCATAATGGCTTTAGACGTACTATTTACAGTACATATCACTCATATTACTTTTGAGCCGTCAAAAGCTTCTTGCGCAACGTTGGCTTGGCATGCGAATGAAAAATGAAGTTGGCTCTGTGAAATGCCTGCGACTCTAGAATTGCGAAGTTTTAGTTGTTTGGTTTGTACACGTTCGCCAGGGTCTCAGTGATGTTCCGACGTCACATGAGATGCATTGAGAGCATATTGTTGTAAGGTCCATATCTATTTACCGGCTGCCGAAGTAGTCATTGGAGAATGATGACGCTACTGCTCGGTATTGAAGCGTACGCTACCTCGGCGAACTAAGTACTCGCATAAACGACGTATCCTATCCATCGAAACCATAGCTTCTTTCCCATTGCTAAGCTCAACCTTCAGCTCATGCCCAGTGTCTCCCGCCGATATCGCCTTTACAAGTTCTCCCTCATCAATAAATCTTGGCGCTGAGTTGGGATAGCACCACACTAGCTCACCGGGACAAATTGTTTCTCGTACCCCCAACCTGTTTGGCCATGTCAATACAATTGCATGCAGCTGACCAGTGTATCCCCGACGTTTTCCACGGTAAGTGAACTTGGAACACTCAGCAGCAAGCTGTAAAGGTAGATTAATGCCTGAGAGGCCCGACACAGGAGCCAAATCGTCCGAAGAGACGAGCAACGACGTTGATATGTCTGAATGTGCTCGACTTGGCGATAGCTGTTCATCGAGTTCCAAAGCATCCACTTCATTCCCTTCTTTTTCACAGGTCATTCGGTGAGCCTCCTTCTCCTCTATGTCCTCTTTATCTTCTACTTCGTCTCCCAAATTGTCTTCTTGTTCATCGAACGAGTCTCTCAACGCTGTTGGTGAATTTCCAGCTGCTCCTGTGCTTTGTCGTTGTAGTTCTTGCCTCCACTAACAACGTAAAACAATCAAAAGCTAGATAAAAATAAACGTAGACCTCACGATATCTAACGAAGATGAGCCAAACCTCCAGATCAGCAGATTCTTGCAGTTTGACGCCATCCTCAGCATCCGATGCTGACCCATCTAGCTGATGCAGTTTTCGCTTACCTCCAAGCTGATCGACACACCACACGACCATTTTTTCAATCCTATTCCGTCCAAAATACTACAGCACTACTACTGCAATTGACTCTTTACCATTTTGGCGAATATCGACGATGTCGCTGCACTTGGCTACATGACACAATTCAATCAGCTGTCTACTAACACTTTCAAACCACTTCAAGTGCCGTACCATTTGTACACTCGGTCGACCGACTGCTTGCTCTGAAGTAGTTTCAGAGTCAGAAGAGGAACTCGACGATGACGATGATGTGGACGATGATTCGTCACTCACGTGTTCACTTTCAGTCGAGGACTCGATCACCAAAACGTCGTCCTCATCTGCCAATGCATGAAAAGGCTCTTGCTTTCCCGTGTATAACCTCAATGTTTCCTGCCATTTCTATGGCAGCATTTTTATCCTCACAATGAGACCAACAGAATGACTGGAGGAGAAACTTGAACGAACCTGCTGTAGTCGAGCAATGGCTTCGTCTGAGGGCGACTCGCTTTCATTTTGATACAAAGAACACACGCGATGTATGACACGGACGTAAAATGCTTCCACCGTCGCTTTGTGGGTATCCTTTGCTTGTCTATTGTCATGCATTATCAGGAGACGAAAGAAAACTATCACGCACCATGTCAAGTACGATGTGATACCTGTTCCATGACAAGTATAAATTATTGATTTAGACAGTGCTACAAGTTCTGGGAAAGAAGGTTTGATTCAGTATTGACAAGTGCAACTTTTAATCATGTTCACCCGTCGACACGGCCACCTTTTATTCATTCAATGAGGAGTAATACCGATAGCCACGAGCTTTATCTATCCATGCAATCTTGACGACATGACTATTATTAGTCTCCTTCACGTCCTTCATCTTGTCCATTTTACTGACGAAAGTTGCCTGGAATGCCATTGTGCCCATCACGTTTACGCTGTCAACATACACATAGTAAGATCATTGCAGCCACTAGCAGAGGCATTTAATCCTCAAGCAGACGACATATAGCCCCGTACACGCTCGTCGGAGCCCAGGACGTAATAGAGCGTAAAAGGAAAGATTCCCCCGGCCGCCAGATATGTGAAGAAATGGCCGTTGAATTTGAAACGCTTTTCCGAGTCTCCTCGCCAATTGTTCCAGTTCTACAAGGCAAATAAGTATGAAAGGTAGTATTAATTGTAACAGACTTATGAGCTTTTTCACATGATTTCAAGGCAGTTTGAGAGTGTAAAAAGACATTCGGATACACACCTCAACATGTTTATTCTTGCTGACTGAACCGCCATGACGACGTTGACTCTGTAGCAGCGCGAGCGCGCGCTGTGAGGCCGTTGTACGGCGCAGCGTCGTGGTCAGCATTGTCATGAGGTCTGTGGATCACCCAAAACCGTTTTCTTCACGACATTGGCTGAAACGTACGTATATTTAACCAATCATATCAGCCATCAGAACTTTCATTATCTTTTACTTCGAATCTTGCAACGATGTGTTGATAAGAGATACTATTTTTGACAGGTGCTAGATCAAGTAAAATACATATTCATCACGATTCCAAACGGCATGTATTTCTGGAACTGCAGTTTCAACACAGCCAGCGTCATTCCCGAATCATACAAATAATGAGTCTTCAGGTACTGAGCAAGAAGCTAGCGAGTCGCGCCGTGACGCCGACACTCGCACGCGCTGTGAGTACAGAGAACTACTCATCTAGACAGGAAGCATTGGGTCGTCCCATCTCGCCTAATGTGACCATCTACAAGTTTCCCGTGAGCGCCATTTCGTCCATTGCAAACCGTTTCTCGGCCGTCGGCATGTCGTTTGCCTTGGTAGGTGGCAGTGCACTGGGCTTCGTGGGCGCTGACGTACCTGGACTCATCTACATGGCGCAAGACACCATCCCTTTCTTTGCGCCGGCCTCTAAGCTGCTCGTGGCATTTCCTGCGAGCTATCACGTGCTCTGCGCGGTGCGTCACAGCCTCTGGACGTACAAACCCGAGCTCATTAACAATGTGGAGGGACCTTCAAGCTCATACGCGGTCTTTGCTGCGGCTGGAGTTATCAGTTTGGGCGCTGCTGCTTACACTATCAAGTCACCATAAGAGACATGAAGAAAGAGGTCAAGGATGTTTTCTTCAGTTCAGGGTCTAGATGGATCCCATGTTCCCGATGTGTATCTGGAAGAAGACGTGATGAGAAAGAGAACGGCGATTGCAGTCGATATTGTAAGCGAGCATATAATTAGTGAAGAAGAAAGACAAAATGTTCATATCTAGCATTATGACCAATCAAATGTCGATAAATTTGAGAAGATGAGCTCCTTAGACAAGACCACTGTTTTTTATATAGTTGACGTTGTCCACACCATCTTTAGTACTCTTTTGACTGGGCTCAATTAATTTGCAGCCAAGTAATTGAATATGAGTTCGCAGCGTGGTAATATGAAGAAACGTGCGCCCAAGCATCAGAATTCGTTTGCATTCAAGCACAATCCTAAGTCTAAAAAGACGGAGCGTATTATGTTGATGCCTATCCATGGACTTTGTGAGAAATGCCATCAACAAATCGAGTGGCGCAAGAAGTATCGCAAATACAAGCCTCTTACTCAACCAGGCTCCTGGTACACCACTGCCTTTGATCTACTTTAATTACTGTATTACACCTGAGTAGTAGGGTGGAGAGACTAAACAATGTTGTTATTGTTGATACTGTTGCAATGTGTCCATGATTGTAGCATTTTCTGTCATCAAAAGAACGTGACGTCTGCCTATCATTCTTCCTGTGATTCATGTGCCAAGGTTCATCTTTATACACTACTGACAATGTAAATTGTAGCTTTGCAATGAAATACAAAGGTAGCTGACAATTTGTTGATTGATTTGTTGATTGTAGGAACGAGATATCTGTGCTAAATGCTGTTTGACCAAGGAGATCGTTGCAAGGTGCGTCTAAATACAATAAGAAGCTGCTATTGCTCATGCTGCAGTCGATTAACTATTGCGTCATTGTGCTTCTTGTTGCACTTTTAGTGAACAAGAATTGCTAGCAGAACATGAGAAGAAGGAGCGAGAATTTGAAAGCTCATTGGAAGGAATGCGTGAACGTGATCGTCGTGCTTACGTACGCAAGTTGGACAAGGAAAAAGAGGCAATTACGACCGGACAAGGGGCTCTGACCATAGACGAGGCGAGAGATGCAGTAGACCCGCTTTTGAATTTTGATCAATAAGACGTTGTATATCTGGTTTTTTAACCAATAAGACACTGTGAATACTATTTTTGACCAATAAGACGTTAGGAATATCACTTTGTATCAAAATATTCACCTTAATGGCCTCGCAGTCGACACACGAAGCGTGGGATCACTGGTGGCGTGAGACTAAAAGTGGTAGCATCAACACCTATGTCTCTGTCATTCTCTTCTTTCTATCGACTGTATTGGCCAATTCCATTGCTCGCTGTCTCTTCTGGATCGTCCGTAAAGCTTGCCCCAATAAATGGATGTATGTATCGTATAATCTTATACCCTGTGTAATTGCATACATTCTAAGAATTAATGATAACCTCTGTAGCTGGCCAAACGAAGCTCGACAAATGATGATGTGGCAGACATCACTTATGTGTCGAGTCGGACTGTTATGGATCACGATTCTTGTGTCTCGTCTGTCCCTCTTACTCGATGATTGGCCAGCATGGGGTTTTGGGGTTTGCTTTCTTATCTGGTTGGACGCTGGAGGAAATGTACTGCGAGAAGTTATTGTTCGGAATGGTGTGGTAGGGTATAAAAACGACGAGAAATCCGGTCGGATGACATTGTTGTACGAAGGTAGCACATTGGCCAAAATGCTGCTACTGGTGCTTATTGTATACACGTATTACATTACTCCTTGGATTGAAGGATCAAGGGAGCTCAAGTTGCTGTTCTCGGTAGGGTTTTATGTATCCATTGCATTGGCTACATTACCATTGGTACAGAGTATAAATGTTTTTGGAAGGGTATTAATTCATAAGAGTTTATGTACTAACATGTGCGATTATTATTTGATATGATATTATTATGTTTCACAGTTACGCAATGTCATGGGTGCACACTACATGTTTCTGACCAATATGTTGCATCTCGACTCAAGAATTTATTTGCACGGCTCAAGAAAAGGAAAAATTTGTGATGCACCACTGGGTTTCATTGTACTGGCTACACGTGACAATACCAAGACATTCATTCCTGCAGGCGGTACAGTTGGCAACACAACTGAGGTATTTCACAAGTTTCTGTGGCCACTTCGACTGGATGTTCGGCTACCAACAGATCTCCCGGCCAAGCGTGTGCGCGAGCTTGTACAGGACATGGATCGGTTACTTTTGTGGAATCCAGTGGTTGCCATCGCACCCGATGGAAGTGCCACTTTAGATGTAGGAGAAACTTCTTCATTCATTGATGCGTCGACACCACACGAAAGTGTGTCTGTATCTGGATTCACAAACACGGCGGCATCTGAAACCGTTACCAAACTATTGTTTGATAAGAACCAACAGGAAGAAGAGAGTATTATACAGCGCGCGCGAGGCAACGAGGGGTTTGTGGCATTGGAGCCTGATAAGCGATGGGTCATTCAGT